>CP093830.1:3603253-4066777 GCA_033063855.1 Smittia aterrima
TCCGGTCAAATCACACACAACCGCGAATGCTTCGTCCGTTTCTTGAATGAATCTTCTTAGATTCTACAATAAAGAAATTACAAGCGTTCGACAATGAGAGAAACGAGTTCTTAGTTAATCGTGCGATGAATTTTGAAAGAAATCGAAAAGCTAATTCGCTTCGAGCTCTACGCTCAGCATCTGAGGTTTCGATTGTTGTTGTGTTTCGCTATTCTTGCAGCTTGAAAGTCATGAACATATTTTGTATTATTTATTTTCGTTTTATTCGTTCCATGTATCTTTCTTAGCTCTCGTCTCTCTCCACACTCGTAATTGTTTATATGAAAAACACATAATTTTTAATGGAACAGACTTCAAGCGCTTGTATTGTAATGTTGGCCGAGCGAGTGAGCGAGTAGAAGTCTAGAAATGAAACTTTACGAAATATCATTTAATTGTTTCACGAAAAAAAAAATTAAAACAATTCGTGTGAGAAAGCGAATCAACTTTGCTGAAGCAATTCATAAATTTTGAGAGTCGAAAGAAAAATGGAAATTACGTGCGAGGTAAAGTGTAATGTTTGTTAAATTAAATTCAAAGTTTTTTCTTCTCTTTAATACGAAAATCCCTTTTGAAAACACATTCGAAGGAGCGTGAGTTGAGTTTGTCTCGGACAAAAAACGATTTTGATTTCGAAATTGTTTCTAAAAGCTCCGGATAATCATGAAAGCGTAACCAAATTCACGAATCAGGCCCGCGTATCAAATTTTCATTTTCTACCTGCAATAATAAAGTTTCAATGCGAGTTTCAATATAAATTTCTTTTTTCTTTCGGTTAAGAAAACTTTTGTTCCGTTGCGCAAAACATCCCTCGATTTGATGGAAGACTAACCAACTTCTCCCACAAAAAGTTTTTCTCGGAAATCTTCATCTTCACGATTTTCGTTTACAACACGCTTACAGATCATTCTGAAAATCTTAGCCATAACTTCTTCGTTTGCTAGCGCAGCAAATCAAACTTTAATTCCATTCTTCTGATTCTCGTTTAATTCCTCGAATTAACAGAAGAAAAAGATTCATTCTGTTGTGTAAGCTTCAGCATAGAAAATTGAAAGAAAATATTTCTCTCGAATAACGAAGAATTGTGGACGAGGGAAAAAAAATCGAGAGCAAAGCATAAAGAATTGAAACTTTTGCATCAAATATTAATTTCATTACTTTTTACTTTGTTCTATATTAATATTTTCTCATGAGCTGGACGACTAGGCCAATGACGTCAATCATTCAACTTGAAGCCTTCGTAATTCGCTTATAAATTATGCATCGACTCGTTGTAGAAACTCTCAGAATGGATTTGAAAACTTTCAATCGATCGACGTGACTTTTCAATTCCTCCTGCCGATTCATTTCACGGAGAAGTGCAAAGGAAATAAGATACAAGCAACCTTCTCACGATACACTATCTCAATTTACCACATAATGCGATTCAATGTAGTTAAATCTATTGACTGTATGAGAACAAGAAGAGTTCAAATTGTAGACTAAGTTTAGTTTCTTTTCAGCGACGACGGCTCAAGACAGACGATGGATGATGCACGAAGGCGAGCTCCATAAAATTGCATTTTGATTACATTCAACAAAAAAATTGATGTTCTCTCTTCTTTTTGATGTTCCGCAGAGCACAGCGGAGGAGAAAAATGGATGTCACCAGGGTATGACAACCACCTCAGCTCGAGCTCATTATAGAATTGAATAATTTATTATGAAAAAAAAAAAGTTTTACGAAGCTGCTGAAGGATACCCACTTCTGTTTATCAATTAAATCTGAGTGAATTTAATAATTTATTTTCATACAACGATGTTCTGCCAACGTAATTATAACATTTTGGTGTTACGAACGAGGCCATCTCCTCATTTCAGAAGAGGGAAGCTCTCGTTCTAAGAACCTTTTGATTCTTTATTCAAGCTCCGCGCTTCTCGTTGCATGCCTACAACAATTACATCGCTTATATAACGATATTAAGAGAATGATTATATTCATTTACTTCAGAATGCGGAGAGAACGAACCGCGTCGTGTATGTGTGTTTCAAGATTGCGAGATTGCTTGTAGGTTGCTTGGTGTCTTTAATTCAATTATTTCTAGCTCTCTCTCTTTGAAAACGCTCAAGCCTTCATTAAAATTATTCTTGTTTTCTATTCTGAACGTTTCAAGAACTCAACAATGTAAATCTCTGTTACTTCAGGTGTGAAGCGAGGTCTCCTTTGCTTCTCTTTTTGCGAATAAAATATAAAAAATATTTGAAATGTTATACGTCATGGGCTTTTGATCTTTTCATCTCTTCCTCTCACTCACTCACTCATCCCGAACGACGGCAAGGGCTTTATCGTCATCATTTGTTGTTGCTTGCGGTGGTAAGACAATACATTGACTCTTGAAACGTTCATTGTTTAAGTCTTCGTGTATTCGCCGCGGAAAGTGGAAGAGAAGATGTGTACGAAATGGAAAAAAAATATCAGAGGGATTCCTTCCGTTTTGAGTTTGTTTCTTTGTGTCTTATTCGTCAAACATTTGCCCACGAAGTTTTTCGTTCAATCGCTGTTGATGAGATTGCCATAAAGACAACCGCGTGAAGGAAACTGAGAATTTGACGCTTCGCAGGGAAGAAATTGATTTGATCGAGGAACTAAGCAACCGAGAGCCTAATAAAACAAACAATAACGATGGCTATCGAATTACCAATTTAACTTAAAGTAAAATCAATAGAAATGATTTTTTTCGTGCCTTTCTAAGTTTCTGACTATCATTAGATTGAATGAGCATTAGTTATTTTTTTTCCCATCGACTTGGACATCTGAAAATAGTTAACGAGACTTCTTTCAACTTTGTAATGGATGAATTCGTCAGTTAAGACTCTCGAGACTCCTCAGAGATAGATTGGAGGTTGACTTAATTGATCGACGTTGCCTTGAAGTAAACTTAAGAGTTGTTTACTGAGTTTAATGATAGCCCCCGGCATTGCATCGTTTTAACATAATTTCTAGAGACATTTTTGCAATCGTGATATTGACACTAGAGTCATTGTGAGTGGTCTAGTTAACTTGGGGGATTCATTCATTTATGATGTTAGACAAAGAGAAACTCTTTTTACTCGACCATGTCGTTTATGAAATATTTCCAACAGTCACGAAACTTATCACCTTTCACATCCCGCTCATGATCCATCGAGATCTGCCATTAAGATTAAAATCAATTGAAATATCTAATTTCCGTTAGAGCAAGGCGAGCTACAACGCCAGTGGGCTTGAAATTCGCTTTTCCCTCAGCTCAAATTCAATTTTCACTCTCAAAACTAACTCGCAAATGAAAAGCCGAAGCTCTGAAATCGAAATGAACTAGAGTGAATCACATGAGCAGCAATGAAATAAATCTATGGAATAAATATAAAAATATAATTACAATTTCAATTAAAAAGCAATCTTCCTCATTTCCCCTTCGCTTTGTCGACTGATATTTAATCAAGAAGAAACATTTTGAAGCAATATTTGTTTTCCCTTCGACGAAAGGTGAGCAACACACAGCGAGAAATTGATTTCGATACAAATTTTTTTTAATATTATTTTAGAAAAGCTCTGACGGAAATTATTTTTATGTTAGAGGGGGCCCAACAAAGGCAAAGGAAAGAGTTTTTCGTCGGACGAGGAATGAAAAATTTGTGCACCTTCAAGCACTTTTTGTATCACTTTGATTGGCTCCGATTCATCCGCTCGCTTTTATAATTTATTTTTTTTGTCTATTTTTGCGCAAATCATTTTCGACTTGAAAAACTTTATTCAGAAATCCCACAAACGCGGCATGACAGTTCACAATTCCATCTCTTTGGATAGTTTTTCATTCCCATCCGCTAACGACACAACATTTCCGAAACTCAGAAAACTTCTCGCTTGCAATGAACGGCGATGTCATTCAATATGCGTGTTATTAAATTATCGTTGAAATATCAATTTTCATTTGAATAAAATGCAATGACAAATTCCAGTCGATACTTTACGTTTTAGTTTTGAGATGGATTTGCTGAATTCCTCGAAGAAAAATAAACTTTTTTTATTGCTCTCGTAGATACTTCAAAAGGCAGCGAATCTCTCTGCACTTAAGATATTATTGAAACCAAGTTCTTTCCTTCCTCACACTGAGATTTTCTACAAGTTTCTTTTTTATTTTGCACAAATTCACTTCCAGACCACAAAAATAAAACTTTTTTTTTAATTTCTCGATATTTTTCTCTCCATCCATACACAGCAACGAGAAAACCTCATATGCAAATGATTAATTATTTAAAAAAAACACCTTGTTTCGTTCCTACCGAGGCAAAAAGCACAATTGTTATTAACGCGAGAAAAAAATGATTTTTTTATTTATTTCGAAGGAAAGATCGAGCGCGTAATTGAAATTCTAATTTTTTTATTCCGATAAATTGCTAGAATAAAATTCGTTTCGTAATTTAATTCTTAATCCACTTCTTTTCCGTTTTCTTCTAATTTTTTTTTCTTAGCTTAAAACTTGTTAAATTCGAGTAACATCTGCGTTTGTATCGTATGCGAGCGATCTTAACGACGGCTAGCAAAAGACTGAAAACATTGTGAGACTGAAAATAATTTAGTTAAATAATTGAGAATGGCTGAGTTGAGCTGTGTGGCTGACTTTGAGTTGGTGTGCGGGTGTACAGAACATGCCGTCGCGCTCTGTACAAATTTCCTCCTCGCCTTTGATGTGTCTCAGTACAGACCTAGTCATGCAATGTATGATTTTTACCTTTTGTTGCTTTTGCGCTGGTGGTTGTGTAGGTAAATCGATTATACAACGAGTGAAAATGAGAGAGAAAAGAGCGCGACGAGATATCCGAGAGCGCGAATAAATATCTAAAGAGAGCACAGGTGCTGGAGAGAGAGAACGTTCTCAAGTAGTTTTCATTTATTACAACAGCAGGGCGAATATAAACAGTAAAGAATGGAAATTGTTACATTATATCCGACCGTTCTCTATGTGCTTTCCACCTGTGCTCACTTTTATTTTAGTGTTGCAGCTGAAAGTCTTTCCGCTGTTCTTTCTGCTGGTGCATGAACGGACGGAGACAAACGCATGTTGCGGTTGGTCAAGGAAGGCAAGACGAGGAAGAGCGATGAGGGAATTAATTTTTTTTTATGTTGTTTCCCTCTGCTCTTCGTCTTGTTTGTAATGATAAACATGCAATGCGCTCCATGCATACATTCATCGTCCGATCCCTTTCTTCGTTCATTAAATATTTACTTCCGATTGCACCTTGCATCAACGAATTTCAGCAGGAATTCTTCAAGTCGAATGCAGTAAATTTTCGTTTGCATCTTGTTCCCTAATAGCTTTACAGCATGAATAATTGACGGCGCGGGGAGATCGGGCAAGCCATGACTTCAATAAAGTAACGAAGAATAAATGGATGTAGAAAAGCAGCCCGCATAAAATATTCAGGAGTAGTGCAAGTGCATGTCGTTATGCAAATATTTTTTGCTGCTGCATCCGAAGAGAGTGAAGTGGACACGAAGATATCAAAGTCGCGCTCTCAATTATTTTCCTTAATCTCGCTCTCTTTTCTCTTTCAAACAAATATTTCGATAGCAATTACGAGGTATCTCTGTGAGCTACTTGTGATACGCAGTGGAAGGTAGAGCTGACAACCCAGAATCATAATAACTGCCCACGCTTGCTCGTTGACAGCAACAAAGTGATTAAATTAATTTCAAGTGAAGCTGACGGAATGAAATTACACAATTGCCTACAAACTTCTTGTTCTCGATTTTATTGAGTTGATCTTATTGACCAAAGTTGGAGTTTTTCTCAATTCGCGATTCGTTGTTGTTAATAGAAGAACAATTATCAATAATTTGGAAGATAAATTCTTACTCAATCATTCCATTTCCGTCTCGATTCGTTTGTTTCCGAATGAATTTTAAAATTAAGTTACTTCATCCTCCACTTTAAGTAAAGAACGTCACGTAACTAATGAATTACCTTCAACTCCCATTCCTCAAGAGAAGATTCACTTAAGCACCAACATCAAATTCAAATTGCTAGATTGCGTACATGCGCTGAATTTTTTCCCTTCTTCTCGAAAAGTTGTCAGCTGTATATCAGAAACACAAAAACGAACCGAATCGACCAGAAGAAGGAGAAAATAACAAGAAAGGTGTGCTACGCAGACAGCAAAGTATGTTTCCCTTCTTCGCTCAAGTTTTCTTCGGGATTCTTACTCGCAATTCTCGGGCGAGCGCTAAGGATTGTAAATGGCTTTTGATTTCGAAGAAGCCTTGCCAGAGAGCGAGCACAATAATCATTTTTTATCTTTGGAGAATGAAATTGAACGAAGCGATTTTCGCATTATTCAATCTATTCGAGTCGAACCTTCACGCCCATCTCCTCCTACGAGTGAAAGCATTAAAAATGCATGGAAATGGACATCTGAACGATTTTGCATATCAACTTTTATTTCCATTTCAATATATTTCTGTCTTTTGTCTTTATCGGGAGCGGAAAGAGACGAAATATCTGGTTCATGCTCTAGTATTTTATTTTTTATGTCTTTCACTTCGACAGGTGAGCGAGGGTGGGCGAAGCGAGGGAAAGAAACGAATGGATGGGAACCATAAATTATCGATAGCAAATAACCGAAAGGTGACTTTGAATAAACGGAATAAATCATAGTTCGCCTTACTCTCTCTCTCTCACTCACTCGAGCCCTCTACAGTTTGCGTTGGATAGTGAACGACGTTGTCATAGCGACTGATAAATAATAACACATAATTTCCCATACTTTACGTTACAAAAATTTTCCACCACTTCTCGCTCCATTCCAATGTCGAACTTTCCGTCCGCGAGAGGAAGAAAGTCGTAAAATTATTCATGGCAAACAGAAAGGAGAAAGACAATTTAGAGTCAATTTGAATAGAATAATAGATAGACACGGCACACATAACGCGAGCAGATATATGACAGGATATATCATACGCTCGCTTGAAACGCTACGAGGGCAATTTTCCGACTGTGCGTTCTTTCGCTTTGCTTATCCTCAATGAAAATGAAGATTTTTTCTATGAAATTTTAATGAGAGCGGAGCCTGAGGACGCTTTGATGATTATGGGATTGAAGGGTTTACAACGCTCGGTGTTTAAAGCTAAACATCGCAACCCTTGATTTAAGTCAAAGCTACGATGAGAAACTCTTTTGCATTACACGTCGCTAAATATGAATTCAACGACGCTCATTAAACTTACAATGTAACTGACATGCAACGAACGAGGGAACGTTCATTTATTGAAAGTTCAAAGGAAAAACTAAAAGCTTTCAAGCCAAAACTCGAGCAGTTTTTCATTGCCAGGAGTTTCATTAGAAAGCGTGTCGCATCAGAAAACCTCACGCAGCTCAAACATCGCACGAAACTTTCTCACCGCACTCACGAACATTTCTTTTAAATGAAAAGCTCAAACGGCTGTGACTTTTCACAAGGCCAACAGCCAATTACGAATTCTCAGCTTCAGTCCAGATTTCTTTTCTTTCTTTTTTTTTCGGGGTTTTTAAAGAGCTTGTCACATTTATTATTCGAGGTTGTCCTTTGCTAGATTTAAAGGCAAGAACTTCGGTATGACACGCAAGATGTTTAATATTTCAACGTTCGCTATGTAAATTTATCATAACATTAAGCAATATTTATATTTGTACGCGTATCTGCCACGAAACGAGTCCCTCAAGTGGGGACATGAAACATGTCATGAGGTAAAGAAATATGTTTTAACTTACGTTTTCTGTTTCCCGTTATAAACTCTTCTCGTCTCCACAGCAAATTGCAAAGTCTTCCGCACAACGCTAGTTGTTAGAGGTAACACAAAAATTTCCACCGAAATGCGACTCAATGCTCATGTGAGTCGGAATGTTCTTCTGTCTCTCTTTTTTTTTGTTTTTCTTTTTCCACACAACACAACACGTTAGGACTTAGTTGTGTATTTTATCAGAGAAAATGGTGAAAATAAAAAGGAAAATGTTAATTAAATATTAATGTTCCTGGGCGCTCCCCCCAACTCTCTCTCTCTCTCTCTCTTGTTAGCTTCCTGTTCATTCACATCCCATCGGCTGTTAAAATATTACAAGCAAACGTTGTCTCTAATGGCTCAGAAATTGCCTCCGACGAGATGAGAAGAATGTCGTTTGAGATTCGTTCAAGTCGTTAAGCTTAGCAGTAAACCTCAAGCTTACTGATTACGTTTTAATTTTTAAATAAACAATTAATATTGAATCACTCTTATTATAAAGTTCGTTCCTTCGTCTTCTTCCAAATATATTCACACACGTTGAGAAGAAATTTCTAGGGAATTCCCTGGCTGCCTTTAAAGTTTATCAAAATTCAAGAAAATCATTTATTTATACTCGACTCGATTGTTCTCCGGTTAGGCGATTGAAGCGACACCTTTCGACGCAAAATTTATGGCCAATGACTTCTTCTTCTCGTCGTGACCGAAAAATTGAGTGTATCGACGAAAAAAGAAAATTCTTCTAATTGAATTATTTATGGGAAATTCCGAAATTTTTCCACCGAACACTAACACGTCTGGCTTTGAAAGGATAATCAAACAGCGACGACTATAAAGCCTAGAAATTGCACTTTTGGATAGTTTTACTAAGGTTTACTTTCGAAAATTGATATGTATTTTCACTTTTGTAGCTTTTTAACTTCTCTCCAACGCGCAAAACGCTTAATTATTATATTTTTATTTTGATACTTTGTTGCACAATGATATGTATGCGATTTTAACTATAACTCTTCCTTCTAAAAGCCTTCAAGTAAGGTAAACTTCAAAATACGCCCAGCGATTCGATCCAAAGTTGAGCTGAGAAATGTCCGCAAAGAATTGTTCTACATTATTTTCCACAACCTGAGTTGTTTCCTTCTTTTCTTCTCTTCTTGGCAACGGGAATGTGGAAGAGAGTTGAGAGCTTTCTTCATCGGCGCATGGCAACCACGCCGTTTCACGAAACGTGCAAAAGTAAAAAAGAAGGAATCTGGAAAGTTCTTTACTGTCGAGTGCTCTACGAATCGGATAAATTCCAGTCAGTGCAAAAGTAAACTCTTCGACGAGCATGCGTCAAGTTATGTTTTGGGTTGCCGTGTAGCTGGCGTGTAGTGGACTGAATGCGTAAATATCGTGTGAATTAGAATGTCAACTCGCTCTCTCTCTCTCTCTTCATTTCTATTACTGACTTTTCCTAGGCGTAAGTAATTTCTTTAATGAAGCTTCAACTATTAAAATATCAGCGTCGTGATTCATCAGAAAAGCATTCCACGACGACGACGACGGTCGCGAGACGTCACTGGAGGGTTTGATTATGAATACTTCCATCATACATTTAACATGAACGAGAATCGCGTGTAGCACGAGACTCTATTGCCTTTCACATGAAGTTCGGGCTTCGTTTGAATTGTTAGAACAAGAAGGAAAGAAAATGTTATCGATTTTCTACCGGCGAATGATGAAGATGTTTTGTCTACTATCTTTTACCTTTAAGTATTTAGAAAAGTTCTTCGACAGTCTTACAATGCGTAAATGCAAAGTCAATTAACTTGATGGTAATTTCCTGTTGGTTTCTTCGAAAAACAAATTAATTCAATTAAACAAATAAGCGACGTTAAACAATCGCTTTCGATTAACGATAAAAGAAAAACAAAAGTTTTTGGTGCTTTCAACCCAATTTGACGACCGACGTTTATGTAAATATCCTGAAAAATTAATTGTTGAGCAATCAAAAGAGCGACGATAATTTTTGGTTTTGTGGATTTTTGTCTTTTTGATAAAAATTCTTTTTCCGAACAAAAAATTTCTAATGAACATTTTTGAATGGAAAAGTCATAAATCAAGAACGTTGAACTCACATTTGATATGATTATGAAAGGAGCTGATGACAATCTCGGGATATCCTGGAAAATAAATTGTTCAAGCAATCAAACGAATTTCTTTTGTGGATTTTTGTCTATTTCTTAAAATGTTTGTTTCATCTTTTCTCATCTTTATTGTCGTTTTCTGCGACATATTAAATACATATCATACTTTTTTATAATCATAAAGACTTCGTATGTTTTCTTTTTTGGGTTGATGTCATTAAACATTAAAACATATACAAATATTTCTTTTAATTTACAATATTTCTCGGGTTGTCTCAATGTCGTTTCTGTGTTTTGCTGGATTCGTTAAGAGGAATTAAGAAACTTTCTAACAATTTGAATGAAAAAGGATTTCTAGATTTAGATTGATAACTGAAACTTGATTGTGTTCATGAGAAAATAATTCAAAGATATTTTGCTAGTTTCATGTATTTTGCGAAAGAAGTGGAACTTTCCATGCGTAAAAAGCTCTCGAAGCTTTAATAAAACTCAAGAAGCTTTTCCTTTTCGGGATTATTTAAAATATATTTTATAAAAATATTTCATTCAGTAAATAAACTTCTTTCTTGTCCGTTCCTAAGCGTAAATGAATTTAATTTATCAATATTTGTTTTGAGACATTTCTATCATTTCAGTGTAAAGCGTTCATTTATCTTCATCAGCTTTGCTGAATCTTCTTCAGGACACAACACTTTTCCTCTCGCAAATCTTCGTTCACACTAAGGCAAACAAAAAGAAAGAAATGTCTAGGCCTTGAATAAGTTTCAATCTTTGATTAATTTCTTCCTTCCATGAGTAACCGAAAAAAGAAAGGTTTTTGCAACAGAAAGAGCTTCGAATGTTTGCTTTGCTCATAATGGACGGATGGAAGAATTTTTTTTCGTTTATTTTATTCCCAAGTGTAAATCGAAACTCAATGGCCGCAAAGTATTTTGGAAAATGAGGGAAAACCAACTTTGAATCCTTGAATTGATAAATTTATTTTACAATGCAAGAAGCAGAAGATATGATTGAAAGTTTATTTATTTGGATATTTCTTTTCATCTCATTGGAAACTGCAATTTCTTCTCCTTTTTCATGAGAAACTCAAAGAGTTGAAATTATCCGAGAAAAAACTAATTTACAGTTTCATTAGAAAAAGTTGATTTCTGTTTTTTTTTTGAGTTAAAGAAAGAGAAAAATGAAATGTTCAACATTCGTAAACTTCGTCTTAGAAATTTTTGTTTTTTTTTCATCTTTATGTTTATTCAATTCCGAAAAAGCTTTATCTAGGATTTCATCATCATCTCCTTTGACTTGTTTTCTTATATATCAAATGCTATCAAAGTTAAAAATGAATGGTGAAATATTTTAGGAAAAAAATGTTTTATCGAATATATTTCACAATCATCTTCAACGATGTACCATCTCGACTCGATTTGTATTTACAATATTTTCAAAGTTTTTTTTTTTTGAATATCTATTTTAGATTTCTCTTTTGGGAAGAGATAGAGTTTTTTGGGGGAGGGGAGGGCGTTTACAAATGTAAATAATGATTTTAAGATATGATTTCATTTTGTAGGTTTAAACTTTTTTCTTCTTTTTAACTATTTTAAATCCTTGTTGTCGTTCGATATTTTTTTCAGAGGTTTGTTGAAGGAGTTGTTGTCGTCTTTAATATATTTTTCGTCTTGTGTCCCCATTGAAAACGAAAAAGAAAGAAAAAACTGAATTTGGATTCCTCCCAAGTATTTCTTGTTTAATATTTTTTTTTCTTCTAAGGCAAAAGTTGTTTCTAGAACTTCAAAATGAATTTTGAAAGAATTATTTACTTCTTAGTTTAGAGTTTTATTTACATGATTTCGTTTCGACAGCTTTGAAGTGTCATTCGTCGTTAAGTTTAATCGATTCATTTACTATTTACAAGTCTGAGATTTCGAAAGATTTAACAAGACATCTTCATACTTTGAAGACTTTTTATCCAAATGCCTTTGATTGATTCAATAAAAAATTGTTTTCTCGAAGGACTAAACAGTTTTATTTTTCTCTTCATCCTCAATTTAATTAAATATTTTGAAAAATATCGTAAAGTTTTGTTTTCTTCTTTTCACTTAGTTTTTTTCTTCATCTTTTTATTAAATAAAAAAGCTTTTATTTTTCTTTGGTAGTTTCAGCATCATATGAAGGCTAATACTTTGAGTTCTGTTCGTCATCGTGTCGACTCTCGAATTTATCGAATTTTCATTGTTTTTACTTTTTGGTTTCAATGCTGAAAATTGGTTTTTGTTTTGTAAAAATTAGCTTTTACTGAAAATAAATGAACGAAAGAAATAGGAAAAAGAAACGAGAATAAATTCAATTAAATATTCTAGATTTTATTAAAATATTTCAGCTTAACAACAATAAATGGCGATATTTGCTCTCGAATGGCGAACCTGGACTGCATTTGATCGCAGCATGTTCAAGCTTCACCGAAACGAGAGTTGAATGACGGCTATGCTATATTCTACTGAGATTATTGTGCTACATGATGATGAAGTTTATTTAAAGATAAGAGAAGCATCGAGGATGAATCGAAAACATTATTCAAGTAGCTTCGAAGCTTCAAATATTTTTACTTTGAATGATTAGCCAAATTAATCTTAAAGCGTGATTGTAATGAAATTTAAACTTTTTTTTATTCTTTTCAGCCAAAAATTTGCCAAATTCTTTTTTTTTGTGATTCTCATAAGCTTCGTCTCATGACGAAACTTATGAATGACTCGATTGAATGAATGAAAGTTTTCTCCTTTCAAAAGTTTCGAAGGAAGATCTTTCTGCTAAGATTATTGTCTTTCTGCAATTAAACATTGAGAGATGCTCGCAAAGAGCTTCTAAGTATTTGAAAGCTCCCTCGACGTCTCGTGAAAGAAGAAAACGATTTTCAAAACGAATAAAAATGTTGGGAATGATATTATGCAGTCTCGTTCTAAGACTTTGAATCAGTGATTGAGGTTAATGCACACACGGTCGCGTCATTTTCCTTCTAAGTCCTTTTCCAACAACTAACCCAACAGTTTACCATCAACAACTTTTCAATATTACAAAAATACTTTATCAACATTTAACGTCAATCACTTTCTTGGCTTATTAAACGTCAATAGAAATGCACATTGCCATTTTGATATCAAACGTACCTATACTACAAATCAAACTGTTCAGGTTACTCAAACTATATGCAATCGAATCGAGAGAGACTCCGCGCGCAAAATGAACGATAATGTGAGTGTTGTGGGGTGGTTGGGCGTGGGCGATTTATTTTAAGTGAGGGGGTAGAGGGATCGTTTGTTTCTTGATTTGAAGAGCGAACGGAAACAAACTTGGCGAGTGATGAGAGTCAAACCTTTGCATGGAGTGTTTAAGTAATTCATTGTTTCTGAATAATTTTCAAGTATCATTTATGATTTATCTATTTTAATGTCTATAAGTAATGAAATGTTTCTATTTACATTTTTACCAGAAAACAAGTTATGGAAATTATTTATGAAAAGGAAGGAGAGAGAGATATCGAAAGATTAAGAGATAGAGAGAGGAATAGAAAAGATTTCGATTTTCCAAATAGCTGCGCGATCTAAGTTGCTAATGAAAATTGTTTTTTTTTAAAGCTCATTCCATGACGCAATCACACAATCATCTAATGTTAAGTAAGTTTGTTGATTCATCTATTTCTAAAACGTCTAGTCGCCAAATCTTAATGGAAATCATATTCTCGCTGATGTTTTATTTTTTTTGTGTGTTTCATGTGAGATGGAGCAGAGAAAGGAAGATTTTTGAATGAAAAAGTTTCGTTTTCGTTCGGCGAGCACACGAATTAATATTTAAAGGAGGAAAGATAGGAAAATGATTTTCACTTTCTGACATTCAACTAAACAATTTTTCTCTTTGTTTTTTTTTTTTGTTCATTTCTCGTTTGCGTGCCTTGCGATATTACTTAAATGTTTCGTATCGATATTGAATTCAATGAGTAGTGTTAGAGCTTAAGTGAATCTAATGACGCAATTGAGGAGCGTCTAGATAAACCAATACTAGGAGTATGACTAGGTACCAGACTGGTCGTTCCGAAAAGTTTGTACCATCCGATGACGATGTGTGAGAGATTGAGATTATCTAACATTATTTGAGCTACACCCATAAATACTTTTTTGCCCTCAATTCGTCCGTAGTCACCCCATACGGTTACCTGAAATAAATTATTTTTAAACCATCAATGAAGACGAGGGAGAGCAAATAGTTTCTTACTTGTAAGATACACCCTTGGAATGGTTCTCGAAACGCTAGCATTTGCTGATAAAGCGGATCGAGAGTTTTTCGTGCCGCAGTTGTTTTGGCTTTTGCGATGCACTTCTTGCCCGATACAAGATAAACTTTTACGTATGGAGCGGGCAGAACTTTTGAGCCGGGACGTGACTAAAATAAGGAAAAGGAAAATTCAATTTGAAATCATTTTGATTCGATTGAGAAGTCTTAATAAGAACCTGTAATCCTCTCGCTCGTATCACTTCGACTTCAAGGAAACCCTTCTGGTAGCACAACGATAATTGAATATCGCCTAATGCTGGAGCACCTAAGACTTGACGACCAACAAGTTGACCTGGTCCTAAGCCGTCGATAAATTCTGAAAGTTGACCTCCGTCGCCAACCATTCGAAGTGATGGTGACCATCTAAAGATGAATTTGTATTAGAATTTGATTGGAACTTCTTTGTTTTCTCTAAGTAAGAAGCAATCACAAGAAACTCAATGAAATTTAAAATCTTAAGGAAAAAAATAGATGAACATTCAAAATTCAAATGAAAGTGAAGAATAAGCGAGCACTATCGATGAAAAGAGTTTTTCGGATTTTGTTGTTGAGGAAAATGTTTCAATGCATTGGAAATATTTAGAGCAACTATTTGTGATTGATTGACGCAATTTGTTTTGAAAAGTTTCTTTCAAAACACTTTGCACAATGTCTAACATAAATGGATTTTCTATCTATATTTCTATTGAATTACTTTTGAGTGTGATTGTGTAAGTTTGAGTGTGATAAGGGAAGAAGGTGACATAAAGTTATGAGGATGGACGTGGTCTAATCATTGAGGAAAGGGAAATTAACTTTGATTCATTCACATTCTGGATAGTTCAGTCATCTTACGAGTAAGATCAAAGTAAAAGCTTCTGAATTCCTCCGAAGAGAAGATTTCTCGAACTTTCAAAGCTCATCATTGTTTAGCATGAATGATTGACTATGCGTATTTTAGAAAGCTGATCATGTGTAACTGTTGTTGTAGAGGAATAAAAATGTGCAAACACAGTGTCTAGTATTAACAAGTGTCTATGAAACTTCTAAAAGTATAGAGACAGAGACGATGTAGTCAGGTTCACATTGAAATTAATCCTTTCAGCAAGAAAAAGCTTTTATTTTTCATTCAACACTTTTAAGCGGATCTCTGATGCTGCAATGACGTTAAACAGTTAGAAACAGAAAACTAAAGTCCTGCTTTGGAAACACTTTCGATAAAGAAACAAAAACAATAAACAACGACACTGAGACATTGAAAAGGAAGAAGGAAAAATAATTTGTTCACAAATAACGAAAAACAAAAAGAGAAGAAAATATTTCGTCAGCTTCTGCGTTGTGGTGGGAACACTTACGATGAGCCTTCGGAACTAGAGATTGAATGCAGACTACCAGCTCTGTAAGTCGGAACGACTTCAATCGAGCGCTGAATGGAACCAGCAGATGAACGCTTGCGTTGTGAAGCGGCACCTTGATCTATGTGCAAGTGGGGAAGTTGATTGTGTCATTGGAATGGTCAGATGATTAATTATTTTTGAACTTATTTCGTGAGGACAGAAAGGGAGTGGAGAGTGGATGAGTGCGTTGAAGTATTTGTCTCATTATAAATTTAATAAACTTCCAAGAAGTTTCATTAAACTTTCCTTTGAAAGACAAATCAACTTCGACGAACTTTGTTATTTTCTTTTAACGCATTTTTAAGTTTAAAGGTCCTGATGTGTGCTTGATATTCAAAGCAATGGTTTGTATCGATATAATCTAATAAAGCTCCATCAATGCTGATGCTCTTTGTGTACATTCCAGCTTTCTCTTACTTTAATCAAACATAGAGGCGAATAAATGAAGATTCAAATAGAAATAAAAAGTTTTGTGTGTCCAGTCTTAAAAAGCATCTAAATCACAATGGTTGACTCTAGTTTCTCCTAGCGTGATGCTCCTTAATGCTTCAACTCTACTGCTTGATGACTTTCTTATCCATTCGTAAAATAATTCACTCTTCAACATAAACTTTCACTGGAATGATTATTCGATCCATACTTTAAACGATATTGATGATGTTAACGGAACTCAAGGAGATGTCATACAACTCGCAAACAAAGAACATGAAAACTTTGAAAATCATAAAACTATTTCTAGGAAATCATAAAGAAGAAAGTAAGCGAACCTGTCGCCGTCAGCACTTCCTTCGCCGTCGCTGGATGCTGAGGAGCCTCGTGATAGAGCTCCACGCATCTCGCCGGGCAAAACTTCTTCGCTTCGATGTATCGTGAATGAGTTTTTGCCCTTCTTGCCAAAGCCCATTCGTCTCTTTCGACCTTTAGTTCGATGTTGCGAGGAAATTTTTTCATTTTAACATTTTTTCACTCGAAAACAATTTTTCTTTATGAAACAAAAATTCTCGTCAAATCATTCGTTTTTTGTTCTAAACTGTTTGCACTACGTTTGGACCAATTTTCATCTCGTTTTTGAGTTTAAATTAAAGAAAATAACGGGAAAGTGGAATACTTAAGCTCTTACTTAAATTACCTGTTGCTGACAACTGCGACGTCGAGTTGCTCTTCTTTCCCATGCCGCTACTGGTTCCGAAGCGCTCGCGATCTCTTGTTGGGGTTTCGCTCGTGTTTGGAGATCTTTGGTCCATTTGTTTTCCTCTTCGACCATCGAGGCCTGTTAGACCAACTGCTGTATCACTTAAGCTACCATCTAAAATAAAAGTTTAGTTAATAATTCTCTTCAAGTTCCTTCATCTTCATGTCACACTCACCTATTCTATCTTCGAGATTGGTATCTGTATTTGATAAGCTACGATTGAGAGATCCATCTTTTGGATCGCGATCGCTGGAGTCTCGACTCTGCTCATTGGTCCGTTCGTTCTTTTTAAACGAATCACGATGTCCACCTTCCATGTGACGTGATCTTCCACGATCTCGATCGTAGTCACTGATGGATGAATTTTTTGAGGAGCCACGAGTTGATTTGGATTTAGCGATAGCAATAGGAGAAGCAGATTTACTTGGATTAGTTGGACTGTCAAAGGATTTACTTTCAACGGAATGATTACGACTTTTAAAGGAAGAAGTTAGTGGCTTAGCAGAAGCTTTCTTTGATTCGAAAACATCGTCTTCTGGTTCTTTAGTGTCGCTTTTAACGCTTTGACTTCCGATCGAACCGATTGATGTCTCTGAGCTTCTCTCAAATGCATTTCTTTTTTTCGAAGCTCCACTGAACTTTTTTGTTTTCTGAGGAGAAAAGCTCATTTTTGATTGAACTGATTGGACCAGTGAACCAATCGATTCCTTTTGTTTCCGTGTCTTTTTAACTTCTTTATCAACAACTTCCGGTTTAACTTTCAATTCATTTTCATCTTTCAAATCGAGCTTTAAGCTTTCGCGACTGAGCTTTCTCTCACGAGCTTTAACATCAAAAATTTCAAGTTCATCAAACTTTTTCACATCAGAATACTTTGCTTTCCATCCTGTATCAGAATCATACTCGACATTAGCGTCATCTAATTGTTTCTGATTGAATGAGGGAAACTCAACGGAGGAAGTTTTTCTTAAGCGATAAACAAAAGGATTAATCTCAGGTGAGTCAGGAGAAGCTCGAGGACTAGCATTAGCAAGCTCAACTGAAGGAATGGCAGGGAGAAAGCCTGAATGAGTTTGATTACGTCGGAAAGGATATCTTGGAAATTCGTTTGAATTCGGATCTGTCTCCTTGTTAAAATTATCGAGCACAGATTCTTCAGATTCAATGCTCGATGAAGTCACGCGATTACTTCGCAGCCATTGCCTGATAGTTTTTGTTCTATTGACGATATTATCAAATCCAAAGAATTTAGAAGTCGAATCAGAATTTGATTCATCAAAAGGATAAGCACTCGTTTGATCATTGTAGGAAATAGAGAATGGAACGTTAGCGCTATCAGTTAAGCTTCTATCTCTCAAAGCTTTATAGCGATGAGAATTTTGAAAAGCGATTAGATCGTTTTGCGCCAACAAGACTTGGCTTTCTTCTTCATTAAATCGAAGCCAAGGAACCCTTTTGAAGCATTCAACTTCAGAATTATTTTTGCTCAAGTTTTAACTATCTCTCTCACCTTAATCCTTTAGAACCACGCGGCCTTTCAGATTGCGTAGAGAAGGCACTCGAAGTTACACTCACGACTGACTCCATGTCAGAGTCTCCGAAGTCTCCCATAAAGTCTTTGTCAGGCGAAAGAGAATTTCGTGGTCTCAGACGTGTCTCAGCGTTTGTTAAGTCACTGTCTGACAATCCCGAATAGTGACGTTCCCAACCTAAAACAAAATTATTTCTTCAGATATTTTCTTTCATTTAATTTAATTAACGTTTACCTCCTTGTCCAGTGCTTCTATATTGCGGCATGTGATGTTGACGTGCACCACGATGCCTTCGTCCGACCGCAGATCGATCTTCAAAGTCTTGCATCAGTCGATCTCGTATTGCAGCGTTCCGCGATATCTGAGGTACTTTTGGCAATTGGCGCTTCTTCGGCGATCCGGTTGGAGTTGCAGTCGCTGAACGAGATTGAAATTTCGGGGTGAATGATTGTTGTTGTTGCTGCAGTGGAAGAACTGGGTAGTCCTTGGAGCGTTCTGACATATAGCGGTCGTCTTGTGGAGACAACGAGCCTCGTCTATCACCCCGATAACTATCACTAGGAGCTGCTGATTGACTACGATGACTCATCGACATTGTTTCGCCTCTTCGTTGTAAATGCGACTGAAACAAATGAGATTATTTAATCGATCGATTTTAAAGAGTAATTGCAGTTAAAGTCTTTACTTGATGAGGATAACTTTGTGTTCCACCAACGCCTGATATTGTTTGATAGTCACGAGAAACCATTCCAGCTACTCGCTTGCGACCTTGCGGTGACATGTCACGTCGGGATCGACGCTCAATCGAATCAATCTGCGAAAGGAATTCAGAAAGGATGAAGTTTAGAATAAATCTTCATCAACAGAAACTTCGTCGTTTTCTTCTTCGGTCATGAAGATTTTCTTTGGAGACGAGACGAAGACTGTAAAGCGATCTAAGTACAAGCGGCATTTTGTTTAGAAGCAATAAATTGGTAAAAGCTTAAAGCGTTTTAAACAAGGAATATTTAGATGTGCTTTCTTACAAACTCAAAAGTAAATACATAATTGCATGCGAAATTCTTTTTTTGTTCTTCTTTCATTTTTAAATTGGATTTGACGTGTATGTGTGTTCTTTCTATAGATTTGTTTGTTGTCCATGGCATCGCGCAAACATAACCCGGAGATTGAGAAAAGGAGGAGAGAGAGAGAAGGGACATTGAGAAAGAGTTTTCAAACCTAAAAATTATAAAAGAAAACATTATTTCATTTGTTCGATGTATAAATCGAAGACGGAACGGCACTTAAGAGATTTCTTTGATTTTGATGGAGAATTGGATGAAACGATTTCTTAAATTACGTGACAAGCTTTTTCTTTCATTTTTGTGTGTGAGGGAGTTTATAATTTACAAAAGCCGCTCATCCACAAAACATCAATAACAAGAATTAATTTATTGAAGGGCTTTTCTCCTTTGAAGCTTTCCCCGATGAATCTCAAAAAGTTCATTGAAGAAAAGCCCTAAAAATCAATCGACATCGTTTCAAATCTCAAATGGATCAGTTTGGCAGCATTTGAGACATGAAACTTTTCATGAGAAAACATAAGTTGTGTGTATTAACATGAGAATAATAGAAACATTTATCATCCTGTTTTGCGTGTTCGGAGGCACAAGAACGCGCGTACACAGATTGAAGGAGACAGAGAGAGGGAGAGAAAAATATTGAAGATAAAATCATTTTGAAATCAAGTACCTCTGCTGGGGGTGGACTTGATGAGCTTCCCAATGACGATATGCTCGCTCCATCACGCCCTGTATTCAATCCATCAATATCACATTCAGACGTATCGGAGTCACTAAGTCGTGAAGTTGTGCTCGGTGGTGATAGATGATCCGTTGGAGTAATAATATCAATCTCGTGATGTAGCGAATGATGAACATGATCGTCGGGCTTATGATACTAAATCAAATGGAAAATTTATAAAAGCAATTATCGAAAACATTTTATGAGGAGAGGAGAGAAAGTTTTTTTTTCTTTTGATTTTCACATCAAGTTTTGCCTTCAGCTTCTTCTTCTTCATCATCTTCTTCTAAAACAAGTTTTAAGAAAAGGTTTTCTACTTGAAGAAAAGGAAATCAAAAGTCGATAGGAAAGAAAGCACATGAACTTGAGATATCTCTACGATTAATTAAGAAATCAAAACTATTTGTAATCGAAAGCTTTCCAGGTAGCTACGAAGTAAGGAAGGTCACAACTGTACGAACCCCGCCTGGATAATTGGAATCTTGATGTGGCTGCAGCATGTACCACTCTGGTTCGTCGTCTAGTGGATGGTTGTGCAAGTCGACAACAGTCTCGCCTAAAAAATCATTAATTCCGTATCGAACGTAATCCCAAAGCGTGATCTGCAATTTTTCAAATCAGTTAGTAGTTGCCAAGGAAATTCTTTTTGTAATTTTCTTACTTCAAGTAATCGATTATTCAAATCAGCTCTCCGCAAGCCCGAAAAAATAAACGTTTGACCCCATCGTGGCTCATTTGTACTAGCTAATGTTTTCGTTCGTCGTTTGGATTTGTCAGAGTGACAAGGAAGCAAAAATATCTGAGCGGAAATTTAAAAAGTTAATGACGAAAGTCAGCTTGACAGAGACGACGTCATTCTTACTTTGGCGTATGGGTTTCGAGCAGCTCCATTGGGCCGATAAGTGAAATCAGCTGCGGCTACGATCGTCAGTATGAGCTGCAATGAACTTGCTTCAAAGCCCAACTTGATCTGAACTCTCCCGCCGATGTTTGGATCAATTGAACTCGATTGCGAGAAGCGACCTTGATACCGTCCAATCGGTCTCTTCGAGTGACTCTGCTGCTGAAGCTTCTGTTGAAAATTAAAGTCCGGCGAGCCTGGTGATGTTACTAAAACACTTGGCTTATCACGGCCATCAAACGATTCTATTCGAAGTAAAAGATTCGCAAACCATTAGAATCTCAAAACGAAAAAAAAGAGCAAACATCAAAACATTTCGCAATTATCCTCAAAGTTTGATTACTCAATCAACGAAAGAAGTTAACGCTGTTGGGTTGGGTAATGGAGTTTCTGTGTAAGGAGGCTTCGAGAGTAATAACATTCGTGTTGTGCTGTCCGGTTTGTGTTCGAGTGAGAGTGTGAAACCCTTAAAATATAAAAAAAAAGTTTTTTCCTTCTTTCTTTTCTATTGCTCCCCATTTTCATCCACAAAGAAGTTTTTTTTTTCGGTTTTCTCTCGTAGGATAATTAATTAACGAAAAGGCTGAAGATGAATTGTTAAAAATTATCAAGTTTTTCGCTACCTTTCTGAAGATACTGTCGAGTTTGTGCGCGAATGGGTGAATGTGACTGACGCCAGGAAGTTTGAGCAGCTTTTCGATTCACGCTCAACGGTCGTGATACAATTAATTCAATTTGAGACTCATGTCGACTCTCTTCAATCACATCGCACACTTCCTGTGTGCTTTTACCTTGCAACGAGCGACCATTCCACTCAATCACTTCATCGCCTTTAAAAAAAAGACACGAAAAAGAAACGAAAACGTGTGAGCGATACAAACGAAACAGAAAACAAATCAACAAAGTTTGGATTAATTTTGAGAGAGATAATGGAGGATAAAAGGGATGGGATTGCCGATTGGCGCTGGAGTAGAGAGAAACAGTTGTCTTACCCGGTTTCAAGTGGCCTTCTTGATCAGCGATGGATCCTCGCTTAACTTTCTCAATGACAGCACCTTTACGAGTTGACGACAACGTTTTGCCACCAACAATTTTTAAACCTAATATGTCTTCACCGTCGAGGTTCTTCCGCAATATCATATGACCAATCATACATTGGCCATCTGCCGATACTTGCCAACTTACTGGATTCTGTGTGTGTTCCAGATTTTTCGAAGTCGACACAAAACAATTTTCCGATGTTGGGTCGAAAACATTTTTTTATGAAATTTTGTAACAGTTTTCGCAACATGATGTGTTTGATTGATTTTTTTTTTGTTCGTATGGAAATTGATGATAAAAAAAAAGAGAGAAAAGTTTGTCTTAAACTTACGTCTTCTTTCATTTAATATTTTTATCATGCCAATGGACATGTTGCGGGTGGTCACATTTAAAAACAGAAGGCGGAAGAAGGAAACTTTAAGATGGTGATGTCGAGGAGGAAAAAGTTAGTTGCGTCGAGTTATACTACTCGAAGTTTGAGGAGAGAAGAGAACACACATACAACTCCAAAGTGTTGAAGCTTTTTCAGATTAAATTCCTCGAGTGAAAGGAAAAAAGTTTTGTAAAAGAAACTTCTCATGCATTAATATTGAAACTAAAAGTAGGTTATTTAAAGTGGAACGATGCGCAGCTCGTCGTTGCTTAGTTATATTATCGCCAGTGTGAAAGTTTCGAGAGCTTTTCAAAAAAGCTCTTTCTCTCTTTGCGACGAGATAATTAATCAACGACGAATAAAGTTTCTACTGAAAATGCCAAAAACTTCAAAGCAATTCAAACATTTAGTCATGCAAATCGTAAAGTGATAGTTAAAGAAATATGTAACTTAAACTCGTAATTAATCGAATCGTAAATTATTTGCTCTAAGAGCCTAAGAACAAAGTTAGCATCTGTCTCAAGTTGATTTTGGGGTTTTGGGGGGAAAGAGTTTTCATTTACAAATGACGAAAGAGAGAGAGAGACAGACAGATAGAATTCCGTAGGACTTTACACGTGACGATCGTTTCATTTTAATCTACCTTTGGTCCATCGCCTCGATTTGAGTCCTCACTACTTGTAAAAGTACTGCTCGTATCAATCCCAGAGTCTTTGGTCGTCGAGTCTTGACTGCCCTGCCGTTCACTCTCCCATCTCGAGAACTCATCCGAATCCTGACCGTCAAATCGCACAGTTTTCTTTCTCCTCTCAGTGAATCTTCGATTATCACCTGCTGCTTGTTCATCGACATACGGATCGATGCTATCACTTAAGTAACGACTATTCGAATAATAATTCGACTGATTGGGTTGTGTGGCACTAGTTCTATTGTAAAAGTTGTATGATGATTTTGTTGGAGAGAGAGAAGTCGTTGATGTAGTCGTCGTCGTAGTCGTCGAATGATGAGGATGGTACGCTAAGTCATCAACGTTATGGTCTATGTGCGATGACGGAAGAGGATTGTGGTAACTATTACTACCTATTCGATTATTATTGTTATTATTGTTGTAGATGTGACTGGAGTGGTTAGCACGATTGTATTGATTCCTTTGGTGAATATCCAGCTTTGAAGAGCTTGATACTGGTTTCGATCCTGCTAATGATATTCTTGGGTCGTGTGCGGAGGGTGGCGATGACGGGATTTGTCTAGCTGTTGGTGCACCTTCGTAATACTCGCTTTTCCATGCTGCAAATTTATTTTGGAGTTTTTGTTTTATTCGGGAAAGTCAATTAAGATTTAAGATTTTCAATTTATTAGAGATCGAGAGTGAGACTGAGAGTGAATTTGGGTCGCGGAACTTTCGATGTCGAGAACTTTCATATAAATAATTATAACATCACACGAGACTCTGCTGAAGGGAATTTCGCGTTCTAGACGAGTCGCCCCCAAACCTGACACTAAAGTCATATTCAAATCATAACTTTTGATTAATGATAAGAAACAAAAGAAATGAAAAACAAGTTGCCGTTGATTCACATTGAATTTTTGGTGCTTAAGACTCAGAAACAGAAAGTTTAGAACGTAAAAGAAAGTTGTGCAACACAATCTACAACTTCACAAGTCCAATCATGTCATCACCAAACATGAAGAAAGTTGGCGGCGGCAGTTGAAGGGTTTTACATCCAATTAAAAGGACTTAAAAATTTATTGATCTGGATTGATTCGATTCATGAAAGGGAAGTCGAAATTATAAATAAAACAATTCCAGGGAAAGCTTTTGTATTTTTTGATCGGGGAAAACTGCCACCACAGAAGAAAAATAGAAGAAGTAGAGAGAGAGAGAGAAGAAATATCGTACAAACAAAGCAATGCGAGAGCTTTCGTGCTTCGATAGTTTTGTTCAATGATGGGAACTCAAATGGTCTGTATAAATTTGTCGTTTGATTGAACAATGAACAACACTATCTCCACCTCGAGCCGTCTTACGTTCCAACAAACAAGAAAAGAAATAAACAAACGAAAACAAAGTCGAAGAAGCTTTCTCTTCGAGTAATCATCAAAATGCTTTTGCTTTCAAGTAATTACCGCTAGAAAAGTTTTTATCTTTTTGTCTAGGAACGTTTGAGTTTTCGAAACGTCTGATGATGATGACGATGGCGTCGAAGCTTTCCTATCAACTTTCAAGTTCTCGCCTAAATTGTTAATGAAATTTGAGTTAAATTCGACATGAAATCGAATAGAGAGGGATATTCGATGAGCTTTCAAAGCTCACGCAAAGCTTTCAAAAAGCTCCACACAACAATTTTAATTAAATACTTTAATATAACCCACGCAGAGAGTCAAACGGTTTAAAATGTATCATCGCTTCTTTTTCGGGTGATGTTGTTATCTAAAAATAACAGTTTGGCTTCGAATATCTAATTAAGTTACAGCAGAAGTGCGGCAGACAATGTCAACTATATCGAACGCAAAAAAAAAAACAACACACGAACGAATGAACGAGAATCAACACAAGAAATTGACTATAAAACTCGACGGAAACTCCTAAGCCAAAAATAGATTCAGCTCTTCTAGTTGACTTCTCTACAATATCGAAGGATATTGAAACAACATCAAAACGGATCGCATTTCTCTGCAGCGCTTTGCCATCTCGCAGCACTTTTCACTCATTAAACTAATTTTTCTATTTTTAAGTCTTAATGACAACAGGAAAAAAGGACGGAAAACCTCTCTGACAAAGCTAAAAGGGGAAACGTTTTAATTTGAAGAATTCATTGCGGCCGGACGAAGGCCAAAGCTGACGCTTCCTTCTTCTCTCTAACACAGATACTAAACAAAGAATGTGTGTGTGTGTTTGCTTGAGTTCCTTCCACTCAAATCACATTCCATTCTTCACAAATCAATATCTAAAAATAAGCTTTAAGTAAACTATGAGTGAATCTAATTGAAATCAATAAACAAGATCAATGAGTATGATGTTATAATTAAAAGTATATGCCAGTCGATGACAAATCTTTTCGCGATTTCTTTTTGAAAAAGAAAAAGCATTTTCCCGATCTATGGAAAACGAGAGATTTTTCTGTCTCTAAGGGCGATATTGAATATACAGACAGCCGTAATATAAAACTCCGCTTGCTTCTGAAGCATCATCAAAAATTTATGCATTATAATTTGAGTCTTATTGCGATGTTGTTCTGATGGTTCTCAATATATCTTTGCGATGTGGATTTCAATGGGGAGCAACTTTTTGACACACAACAACAAAAGATTGAAGAAAATTCATGTTTGACATGTCGTGATGTTTCTTCGTCGCTTTTGCTTGATGGTGAGGAGTTCGTAAGTGACGTGAGAACTTTATGATCTTCTCTATGAGAAGAGATAAGTTTCAAAACGTGACTTACGAGCTTTACCTTCCCCTCTCACAGCAAGAAAACGAATAAAGAAGAAGAAAAAAAAAACAAATTGTGTCAGCAAAAATAGAAAATAGTGTTTCGAGTTGTTCACGTTCAATTAAAAACGATTTTCTTAGTTTCATTCCATGAATCAACGGACGATAACGTGGATCGTGATTTGAAATTTCTTCTCGCGCGCAAGGAAAAACAAAGTTTATTGATTTCGCATAAATCCTTTTTGTTTTGTTTTCAGTCTCAACTTGTTTGGCATTTTTCTTTCGTTCGTTCTGTCGGTCGCTTGCCTTCTCGACGAAGCTTGCCAGTGAGAAGCTTAAGAAGTTTCTCTTAATTTTCCACAAAGCTCCCTCGAGAATATTTTTAGCACCCACTCAAAGTTAGTTTGATATCAGCGCATAACTCGTTCCCTCGCACTCACACACGACAACATCCCATCTTAGTTTTCGCTTTTGGTGCAGAATTCTCAAGTGACTTCGCTCCATCGTGTCGACATTCTGATGACAAAAGACGAGCAAGGTCTTAGAGGGCGAGCTCTACGAATCAGAGACAATGGAAGTCACATTGTATCGTGGGCAATTTAGCGCTCGCTACATGAATGTCTAACACAGAAAAAGAACTGAAATATCATTTGGCTTCCACAGCACACTCGTAAACTTTTCCTCTTTCATTGCTTGGAAACTATCAAAGCCAAGGAAGAGTCGAGGGAGAGACGAGAAAATATGTTGCCAATTATTATTGATTATCAAATAAATTGATTTTTAATTATTGCCTTATGTATCGAAGCAGCAAAAAAGGGAAACAAACGACTTTAGCAATGACACGAGCAGCAGAAGCAAAAAAAAAAGACGAGAAACGCTGACACTAACAGCACAGGCAGTGAAAGGATGTTCGCCATTTCTCATTAAACTCCGAAGAATTCTCATTTTTCAATGTCATTATTGGCCATTGATTAGCTGTGAGCTTGCACAGACCACAAGTGTGACCCAATTAAGCATTATGTGCCCTTGTTATGTCAGCTGGTTGAAGAAGCGAAGAGGACGGAGGAAGGCTAAGCGTTTGCATACTCAATGTTTTTGGGGGAGGGGAGGAGAAGAAAATGAAGAGCTCAACTTTCAAGAGACGACTTTCTTTTTATCATAATTTTCTTACATGCTATCTCCTCCACTCTCGCTGATTCTCTTTGCGTAGGACGTCACAAGATTCATTAACGGAGTCTCTAACTACGTTGCACTTCTGCAGTTGACCGCCCACTCACTTTACTCGGATTGTTTCTTCACAGACGTCAGAAGCGATTATAATGACGCAAAGTTATTCGTAAATACTTTCGAAGGATAAAGCGAGAATTTAAATCGGCTTAGCACACTTCAGTTGGTAGTTTTAATCCGAGAGAAGTTTGTTGAAAACTTTTCGACTTTTCACTCTTGGAACATTCTTTTAATTTGAAAAGCTCTTGATTATTGCACTTCAACGTCACATTCTCAGTCGACTGAAAGCGCTTTCCACAGCAGAGCTTTGTTTATAAAAACAAATTCACTTTCCGTCTTCTCGAGACTTTGTGTGCTTTTGTAAATTAATTAAAATTGATTTTTCACATTTCTCTTTGTTCGCCGTGTTTCGTGTGAAAGTTGAATCGAGTGTGGATATTTTTAGAGCTTTTACTTTGTTTTTCCGTTTCACTCTCGCTCACTCCTCTCACTTGCTTCTGTGTTACTTTTAATCCAAACCGAACGAACCATTCACTACAAAAGTTTATTCTACAATGAAAGGCATTCATTCCGAGGCATTCGAGTAAAGGCACATACAGCACACAAAAAAAAGTTTATTTTCTTTCTTCGTCTTCTCCCCTTTTTCGTTTGTATCAGGCAAAGGCAAAACGAAGAAAATTTGAATGGGGTTGCGAAGTGGGTGAGAAACTACATTGAGAAAAGCTCTCGCTACTGTGTCGTCGTTGTCGTCGTAGTCGCTGAGAGAGAAGAAAGAGAGCCGGGAGAAACTATATCAACTCGAAATTATTATGAAAATTAGTCTGTAAATGGAAATTCGAATCAAAGAAATGGTATGGAAACGACAAAACGGGAGGGAGAGGCACGCTCTTCACAAAGAAACCCGAATACAATTGACGCAAACATTCTGAATAAATTTTCACATTTTATAGGCTTTTTCGTTGAATGAAACACATTTCCAGAGAGCGAGCGAGAGCTGCCGTGTCTAATGCTTAACAAACGAAAAGGAATGAAAAAAAGGAATCGTGTTTGATGCTTCCGAATCATCATTTACATGCAATTATTGTAACAACAAAAAAAATCGAATAAATCCTTCTTGAATAATGGTGTGAAATTTGCAGGGCAATGCAAAGACTAAATAAATTGTTCTGCCCACCCTCCCACTCATCGACGTTCCTTTCGTTAACACAGTTAAATTTCAACATTTACAACGAAATCATAAATAAATGAAACAGTAAATAAACAACAAAATGTGCAGCAATTTATTTTCTCTCGGGAACTATTTTTTTAGGGACTTTTCTTCGTGAAGTGAAAGCTCAAATTTAGCTTTAGCTCGTTAAAGCTTTGATTGAAAAAAGAAATAAAAACCCTTAACTAAGTTCATTCTCAAACAATTCATTCATTCAACATTTTTTGCAGCAACACGCTTCGCAAATCACGATCCCGTTTATTGTTTATTTGGTTGATTCAAAATACCTGTCGAACTGAAAACCAATCAGTAATTAAATTATCATGTTCTGTTTGTTGTGTTACTGTCTTCAATAGAAAACAACGAATAAAATGAAAGCTGTTGACGACATGTGATTATTTGTTTGTCTAGTCGTTAGCTTAAGCTCGTAAAAGTTCGACAATCTTTGCGATCGTCACTTTCAGAAAAGCTCCTTTCACGACAAGATAAGTTCAAGGGAATCTTTTGTTTGTTTATCGAGACAAAAAGTAAAAACTTTGAGCATTTACAGTTGACATCAAAAAGTTTTAAGAAAAGCGAAAAGCAAGCGTCAACTCACCTTCGAACTCTGGCGTTGATCGTAGCTCTTCCTCGGAGCTACTAAATGATCGTTGCTGCGGAAGGTAAGGACCTCCACCAAGTGGTCTCTTGTGAGTCTTTGCATAAGGATCTTGCATCCCGTAATGTTGCTGCATGTCTTGTGCTGATTTCTGTGGTTTCATATAACTTGATTGCTGTTGCGACTGTTGACTTATGTAGCCTTGTTGTCTTGGATGTACAAGATGCGGATGAGTTCGCATAAGATCTTCGATTTCACCCTGAAAATAAAATTTGCTTTAATCTTATTCTGTTGAAAGAATATTTCGACTTACCTGATAGTATCTTGGATCATTGTCAGGCGGATAACCTCCGCTGCTTTGGTAATAACTACTACTCGTATTCCGATATTGAGGCGATTGGTTCATGTACTGACCGTCGACATTCGAGCCACCACTGACGATAGCTGATTGATGCTGTGAATGCAAATGACTTCGTTGTAAATAATTATCGTCAACGCCACTGTCTGACGCGGATGCCGACGCTCGACGTTGCGTTGTAGTTTCTTGTTGTGAATACTGACGACGTAGTTGGCTGCCGGTTCGCTGAAGCGGAAGATTTTCTTTCTCTGCCGCGCTGCGTGCACGCTCGAGTTTCGGCCGTTTATCAGACGTGTCGTGTGGATTCAGTAATGTTGTCTGCGAGACACAAATAAAGGAAAAGTTTTGGAATGAAATCAAGTTCACGATGAGTCAGAGTGAGAGAGAGTGACTCACCCTTGTGTCGCCACCAACGTGTCTAATGAGACCCTCCGGGCTCGAAGCTTTGTTGATCCATTGTCCAGTTTTCGATAACAATTCTTGCTTTTTTCGGCATAAAATGCAAACCCAAATGACCTGCGAGTGAGAGAGAAATGGAATTTTAATTTTTTCTTTGAAACCAAAAAGTGAAAACTTCTCCTTTCCGCGTCAAAAAATAGAAAAAAAAGTTTCTTTTTAATGAATTAACTAGACTTTGAGATCTTCTTGTAATTTCCCCGGAAACTCTTCGAACCGGATCTGCTTACTCGAACAAGTCGAAAGAAAATGTCAAGATAGAAATCGATCGACGACGATTTCTGCGTTTTCGCATCAGCGCCCCTCTCGTCTACTTTGATATATTTTCCTTTCGGTGATGATATTATTATTGAATTTTATGGAGGCGCCTGATTGTGTGTTTGTATGTTATCTCTGCAATGAAGCTATTCATGAGATTACTCTAATAATAAATGCGATGCGAAGCGATATTCCTTCAATGACGTCAACAAATGTGTGCGATTGCGAAATCGCTCGAAACTTTTTACATGCGCCCTGCCTTTCCTTTCGCATCACGGTGGCGGATAAGGAAAGTGCGGGGGAGGATGAGATAAGCAAGAGAGTAAGAGATATGGAGAGAGAAGTTGTCAAGGCCGTTTGACACGCTTTAAAGACATTTCTTTTTGCCTGCCCCGTGCAAGCAAATCGTAATCTTCGTGTTCAAGATTTAAGGAAACATTCGACGCTTGCTCTTCCCACTCATCCCCCTCAGCCAAGGGTTTTCAACGAGCGTACTCCGTCTGAATTTCACTGCTATTTTCGTATATCTCGCTCTCCGTGATGTTCAATTTCGATTTATTCTGGCGCTAAGCCAATGATCTGCCGAAATAAAGGGATTTTTTCACTTTGTTCCTCATCCGATCTCGTCGAATTGGAGCGAAATGGAAAAGCCATCAGAAACATCTTTAACCATTTGTGCGGCATGTAAGCCATCGAACATTTTTTTTCTGTTTTCGTCGGGAGAGAGAGAGAGAGACGAAGTAAAGAGCACGAGCTGTAATGACGTCATGAGTCATTCATTTGTCGCCAGTCGTTGCGGGGATTTCAGCAGTTGCTTTCATTCAACAAATTGCATGGTGACAGTTTGTTCGCGAAAAGGGATTTTTTTTCTTCCCCCTCAATTTGACGAAAAATGGAAAGAACAAGAAGACCTCGAGCTATTCAATCAGCTATAGAGTTATCGATGAAATTACCTTATTACTACGCAATGTTACTTTTCCACCGCATCTAGCACAACATCTAATACTACAGTAATGACACACATGTCCAATGCCATCAGCAAAACGTGTCTTTAAACAAATATGACAGGTTGCATCTAGTTCAGCACCAGCCTTTTTCTGTTGCTCTGAACGTTGTCTTATGGTCTGTTCTAAGGTTTCTACTTCAACTTGTTTACGTCTAAAATGATATTCGAAGAAAAGAGAAAAAGAGAGAGAGAGAGAAAGAAGATCGATCAGAAATCATAAGTTTGATGATTTATCGTTGGATTTTCAATTGAGAGGGAAAATAGTTTTCGGGGGTGGAATTGCGAATGAGTCAGTCGTTGATGAAATGATGTGTGACGATGACGATAAATGGAAATTATTCAACGTAATATCCATTCATAAAAATATTGCGGAGAATAAAGGAAAAGCAAAGTTAATAATAATTCTTGTCTGAGTCATTCGTCAATATTAGGGAAACTTGGGAGAGTTTTGAAAATGATGGAAAGAGCTTTAATCTTCCTCAAGAGCTTTGATCCAATTCTATTTTAGAAGTAAAAAAAAATAAAGTTGCAAAACTATTTTCTTGAAAATTCTCACACAAGACAATTGCTGAAACTATTCAACGAAAGAAGAAAAAAGAAGAAGAAAAGTTGTGGAAGAACTTGAGATTATTTCGAGATGGAATGCATAGCGAAATAAAATGCATTCGGGCTATTTGGAAAGAGTTTCGAGAGAGAAATAAAATAAAACTGAAATGAACGATGAAAGTAAATGAAATGTGCATCTCTCTATAACACAAACTTAAATGGAATGAAAACTGTACTAGAGATGAGATGTTGAGAGGTGGAAATGGAGGAGGCAGGTTGTTGGGGCTTTTAATAATTTCTAACAAAAGAATGAAGGAATTTCCCTCTTCACAATGGAAAGGAAAAAAGTTTTTCCTTTCAGGCGGAAAATGAAAAATTGTGACAATTAACTCACTTCATTAATTCTTTCTCGGTCTCTTCCTCTTGTTTTTGTCTGAGCATAACATTTTCGATGATCGCACGTTCTTCAGGTGTCAGATGTGATAAATCAGGCATATCAGCCATGACTTTGGGGGCCGTGGACCACAAGTCTGAATAACTCACTTCTCAATCGTCAAATGTTTGCTCTCACGCTGAAAATCCCTTTGACTTGCATTGGAGTTTTGCGAGAGATTGCAACAAAGAACACAACACAACGTAGGGAACGAAGAAGGCGAGAGTTAAACGGAACTTAATGGCCGAAACAAGGAGAAATCATAACAGAAAAAGTGTTCGAGTCTTGTCACTTTCCGTTCGCTGCTCTCTTCGTGATAAGTTCCATAAACGTCTGTTCGAGGCGAATTTAATGGAATTATGTGGAAACTTTGTCTTCGTCTTCCACAAGCGACTTTCTTCAACGGTCTCTCTAAGTACTAATTGTTCACAAGTGTCTGCATAATAAATTTATGCCTCATTTGGTCGCCGTCTCTCACACTTTACTTTTTCTCATTTTGTCGCACAACTTGCGGCGCATTTCTTTCGTTTATTGTGCTTGCAGCTCAACGCCATCAAATTATCGTCCCTAATGCACATTTTCACTCGTCGCTTCTCGTTCTCCTTCTCTTTTATTTCTTAACATTCATTGAAGCACTAAGGAGCCGAAAAGTTTCTTTTTACTTAAGCACGCTGATGTGTTCGATGTCGGAGAAGAGAAACAGTAAAACACATTAATTTCTTATCACAAATTTGACTGCAAAAGCTTTTTCTCCACCATCATTTTAAATTATTCACTTTTCATTCTCGCGCTGGAATGACATTAAATCATTAATATTTCTTTCTTCTGCTTCTTGATGCCGTTTCGCAGGCAGAAAGAAGAGAGAAACTTTCCTTCTTCCCCCCTCGATTCTCTTCTTTTTTTGCTGCGGGGGCCTCGATAAAAGTGCCAAACAGATTTTTCCCACTCTCATTGTTTCACTCCACTTCCGTTCAGCCTCAGCATCATCGAAAGACTACACACATCGGGGAAAACACTTTGGGGAGCTATCGCGAACTATTCCGGCTTTCCGACAGTGCATTAACAATGAATAACATTTTTTGCGTTCACCCATTGACAACTAAAAGATTGTAGCAAGATCAAGAGAGATTTTTTTCTTCTTTTTTCCTTCCCAAACCTCAATCTCGTCTCTTCCTCTCCCACTCATCGGTCGGGACGGAAAATACATGGAAATATTTTTTTTCTTGCGAGATCCTGAAAGTTGGCGCATGTCATGTTGGACAAACAAAAAAAAATCATTTGTATGTCACTTTTTATGTGGAAAGCTGTTTAAGGAGGATCAGGAGCTTCTGTATCAGCGAATGCAAGCTTTGAACTTTGAAAATTTATTCTGAATCAATGTCTGAACGCGCTGGCAATCACTTGTGTCTCAGTCGAGAGATGAAAGAAAATTCATTCATTAATAATGTTCTGCTCCTTTGCAACCCACACCCTCGCTCACTCTCTCCTTTTTTCGCTTTGCAAAGTCTTCTAGTCCCAACGGAGCATTAAGCTCGATGAAACTTAAATGTTTTGTGAGACAATGAGGCCGAAAATTGCATTCTTGGCACAGGATTCTGATTGTAAATCATCGCCAGCTATAAATATTGTGGTGACGATGGTCGATGAGGAAGAGCAGGGCGAGACTTTTCTTCTTCAAAAAAATGAATTGCTCCCCATCATACCGACCGCATATTGTCGCTTATCAGATTTCATTGAAGAAAATTATTTTTCTTCACCAAAATTCGATTAATTAATGAAAACTTTAATAATTTGTTGTTATCTCTCCTTTGAAAGTTTTTCCCTTTTCCGTTCCTTTTCCATCCTTTCTCTCTCTTTTCTCGACTTGGTAGGTAAAAATGAAAATGGCGACCTTATCTATCTGTTATCCCTGTGTGTGTATTTGTGTCTTGCTAGAAACAAAATTTCTTTTTCGCGAATTTCCCTAATGAAGCTATAATGCGTCAACATTTGGAGTTGAGAGGGAGACGAAATCCAATTGGCACTGAACGACAATTAATCCGGAAAGTTTCACTTGAAAGTCACAATTTTCATCACATACTCACGCACTCACACACATTTAACAGCTTTTCTTTATCTATCAACATATTTTCCGATTTCGTTGGTAATTTTCTAGCTTTAAATCGACTTTCTTGAACTGTTTCTGCATCAACTAATGTCACATATCAATGAACAAATCACTTAAAATATCCGAAATGTCACAAAGAGTCGTCGAGGAAAGAGAAAAAAAAAATCTTTTTGCAGATGAAACTTTTCAGTTGGTGATGGAAAATGAGACGATTATCCGAAAAAAAGCTTCGTTTTCAGCTCCAACGAATTTCAAACACTTTACAACGAAACGTAAATCACTGAGCTCTCGGTTTAAATTGTCTAATTAAATTTTCTGTTGCTGCGAAACTAAAAATATGTTTTTTTATTTTGCTCGACAAGAAATTTGACGTTTCTGTTCCATCCGAGTTTTATGTCCGCGAACCGATGGTATTTGGCTCACTTTACTCGCCTTTTTCAGGCTTTTCCTCTCGCGTTTTCCTCATTCTCTCTCTCACGTCGCTGCCTGTCGGCCTTCCAGTCTATGCTGCTTGTGAATGGAACGATAAAGGTTTTTGTTGCGTTGATACAAAGATTTTTTCCCAACTACGTCGGTCTACGTCATCGAATTATTGATTTTCCACGTCTTCTAAGCTTTCCAGAGAGACTTGTGTTGGAAAATTGTACCAGAGTGATTTGAAAATTGTTTTGAGAGAAGAAAAGTAACTGAAATTATTGTTTACTTTAGTTTCTTTTTTAATCACGAATTATCGTGAGGAAGTGAATTCATTTTCCTGATAACGAAAAGTTTATAAAGCAAACATTCTCATTCAAATTAGTTAAGTCGTAAGAATGAGCAATTTTAAATGGAAAGTGATTTTCGTCGTAGTGATCAGTTCAGTCGCTTTTTCTTCATCTTCTTCTGTGCCATGTGATGGAAATAGTTCAACGAGCAATGATTGTTCTTTGCCATGTGAACCTTCTTTGAGCAAGTTTTGTGACACATATCGCGATGAATCCTGCGTATGCCAAGAGACTTGTTGTGATGCTCCTCAATGCGAAGGATCTTCAATTGATGTAGAAAAATGCATCTCGTGTAGTCAATGTCCTTGCCTTCCTTTGAATTGTTCGGCTCCTTGTCCGAACGAAGATCCTTTTTGCGTCTCAGAGAGAGATGAAAATTGCATCTGCCAAATTTCGTATTGTTGCGACATTGAATGCCCAGATTCATCGATTGACTGGGACAACTGCTTCTCATGTTCGCATTGCCCTTGCCTGCCAGTAGTGACACCAGAACCAACTGATGATCCAGAATGTAATACAACTTGTCCACAACCCACTGACCCGGAATGTTTTGCAGAGAGAGGTCAAGGTTGTGAATGTCTTGTGGTGTGCAAATAATAATTCACAGGTAGTTCAAATAATTAAAAAACAGAAATAAAAAAGTCCTACTAAAAAAATTTTTGTTTGATCATGTGAATTTATAAAAGTATTTTTCGATCTTCAGCTGTTTCAAGTTAAATTGAAAAACAAATTTCGAATAATAAAAGTAGATGAGTATCTCAAATTTTTGAGACATTCGGAGACTGTACTTTTCGATGAAATTCGCCTTCCATTTTCAATTCAATCGACAGGCCAAACTTCAAATATTGAAACTTGTTTTTATCACAATTCAGCTTTTGTTTATTCAAATGGATTCGCAACTTTATTTTTGCGATCTACAGTTGCTTAAGAGAAATTGGAGCCAGTCGATTGTAAGTTCATCATTTTCATTGCAGCTCAACAGACGTGAAAATGAATATTTTCTTAAAATTATTCTGCTTCGTGGCACTTCAAATAATTATCGTGGAATCAAGAAAATGCTTTGCTGTTACAAGTACAACTAAAAGACCGTGCGAGCCTTGCAAACCTTCGCTAAGCAATTTTTGTGAAAAAGTTCAAAATCCGAGTACTTGTGAATGCTCTGAACGATGCTGCGCTAAGCCAAGATGCGAGGAATCCGCAGTTGATGAGCTACAATGCACATCTTGCAGTCACTGTCCTTGCCTTCCAATAACCTCTACAACAACAACAGACCCATTTGATTGCAATGCTTCATGTCCGCAGCCCCCTGATACGCTTTGTTACTCTGAAAGAGATCCCGATACTTGCGAATGCCTCATGATTTGTCAGTAGTCACATAAAAAGTTCGAAATAAAATTGATTTTGTTCAACTACAATATTGCATTTTATTTTCAAAGCAATCACTACAAAGATAATTTAAATATTATTGTTTAAGCTCTTAATAACAAGTTTGTATGTTTTTAGTACATTTTCGTGATCTCCAGTTGTTTCACTTGCACTTTGTGTCGACTTTAAATGTAAAAATATTTGAGTTAGTAATATTCGTTCAATCATACCTGTCGCAGAAATGAATAATTTATTTAAGTTGCTTTGCTTCGTGGCACTTCAGAATATCATTGTAGAATCAAGAGAATGTGATTCGGAACCAACAACAGAAAAACCAGGATGTGCATCATGCGAACCTCCGCAAAGCAATTTTTGTTTCAAAGATCAAAATCCAGAAACTTGTGAGTGCTACGATATTTGTTGCGCTCCACCACTTTGTGAGGGATCTGATGTAGACTGGAGCAACTGCTTCGATTGCGTTCACTGTCCTTGCCTTCCAATAACCACGACAACACCAGAGGAAATTACTACTGAAAAACTTGATTGCAATGCTTCATGTGAGCAGCCTAATGATGAGCTTTGTTACTCTGAGAGAGATCCCGATTCTTGTGAATGTCTCATGATTTGTCAGTAATTACAGACATTTTAAATAAAGAGGTTTTTATTAGTTAAACTCTGCAGAGCTCTTTTTTCTTCAGATGAGTTCAGATGAGTTCAGATGATATTCTCTCAAACTCCAGTTGTTCCACGTGAAATGGATGATTCAACTCGGGTATAAAAAGTCTGTAAAAATATCTGAGTTCATCACTTTCATTCAAACTCTACAGACGTGAAAATGAATATTCTCTTGAAATTATTCTGCTTCGTGGCACTTCAAATAATTATCGTGGAATCAAGAAAATGCTTTGCGGTTACAAGTACAACTAAAAGACCGTGCGAGCCCTGCGAACCTTCGCTAAGCAATTTTTGTGAAAACATTCTAAATCCGAATACTTGTGAATGTTCTGAACGGTGTTGCGATAAGCCAAAATGCGAGGGATCCGCAGTTGACGCGTCACAATGCACATCTTGCAGTCACTGTCTTTGCCTTCCGATAACCACAACAATAACTTCTACAACAACAATGGAACCACCTACATCACCAGGCTTAACAAATCCTGAATGGTGATGTACTGTATTGTGATGTACTCTATTACAGTTTGTCAGTAATCCAAGAAAAAGTAATAAAAAACAAAGTTTTTCATTAAATAATTTGTTTATTTCATTTTTGAGACAATCGATTGCACTTACGACAAAAATAAAAGTAAAAGCGATAATTCATCGCTATGAGACTTGTCAATTTAACTTAATCATTGCAGAATCAAGAGAATGCGATTCGGAACCAACAACAGAAAAACCAGGATGTGCATCATGCGAACCTCCGCAAAGCAATTTTAGTTTCAAAAATCAAAATCCAGAAACTTGTGAGTGCTACGATGTTTGTTGCGATCCACCACTTTGTGAGGAATCTGATATAGACTGGAGCAACTGCTTCGATTGCTTTCACTGTCCTTGCCTTCCAATAAAAACAACAATATCACCAGAGGAAATTACTACTGGAAAACTTGATTGTGATGCTTCATGTGAGCTTTGTTACTCTGAGAGAGATCCCGATTCTTGTGAATGTCTCATGATTTGTCAGTAATTACAGAGAGATTTTAAATAAAATGATTTTTTTAGTTAAACTCTGCAGAAGCTCTTTTTTCTTCAGATGATATTTTCGCGAACTCCAGTTGTTTCACGTGAAATGGGTGATTCAATTGGGTATAAAAAGTCTGTAAAAATATCTGAGTTCATCGTTTTCCTTGCAGCTCAACAGACGCAAAAATGAATATTCTCGTAAAATTACTCAGCTTCGTGGCACTTCAAATAATTATCGTGGAATCAAGAAAATGCTTTCCGGTTACAAGTACAACTAAAAGACCGTGCGAACCTTGCAAACCTTCGATAAGCAATTTTTGTGTAAACCTTCAAGATCTAAATACTTGTCAATGTATAGAACGATGTTGCCCTAAGCCAATATGCGAGGGATCCGCAGTTGATGAGCTACAATGCACATCTTGCAGTCACTGTCCTTGCCTTCCAATAACCACAACAACATCAACAACGGTACCACCTTCAACAATAGACCCAGCCATAACACCAGCTCCTCCTTGATCTGTCTTGTGATGTACTCTATTACAGTTTGTCAGTTATCCAAGAAAAAGTAACAAATAAAATGTATTTTCATTAACTAATTTGTTTATTTCATTTTTGAGACAATCGATTGCACTTACGACAAAAATAAAAGTAAAAGCGATAATTCATCGCTATGAGACTTGTCAATTTAACTTAAAATAATTTTACAATAAAATTATAACTTACATGATCAATGTTGGACTTTTACAACAACTTAAGTAGTCAAAGGATGAATAAATAGATCATGGACCGGTCGGATGGCACTTCAGATGCTACATACATTAAATGCGCTTTGGTAAAAAAAATCGTTGTGAAAATTAAGTCTTCGGCTCGAAACTTCAATATCTAAATGAATTTAAAGCATTTCTGTTTGTCATGCGGTATTCGAGTCTTGAAGAGTATGGAATCAGCTCGATATTGCGTGTTTAGAAGTGGAGTGTAGCCAAATACCTGTTGATACAAAAAAAAATATTTTGATGGCAATTGAAATTAGATTACAAGTTGTTTAACATACCTTTGTAAAGAAGTTGATACATTTATGACGTTCTTGGAAATGTGTGTCGTCTTCGCTGAGTGAAATTGGGCAGACTGGACAGCGGAAGGTCCAACGCGATGTAACTTTCACTGGTGGTTGTCTTGTTACATGAGAAACAAGGAAATTCATTGCGATATCTTCACAGTTCATGTATTCGTCGACTTTATCGCGAATAGCCTGTGGTAGCCATTGAGTGTAGAGATAAGTGTAGTACTTGTGGAAGAAAGCTGCACCTGTTAGCACCATACTCAGTTCACAGCTGTAGTTCGAATTGTAATTCCAAGCTCCATTGACGTCCCAAGCGTGGTAACGACCTGGAAAGCCCACTATTTGATCACGATGTTCGCGCCAGACACGAAATCCAAACAAGATTTCATCGTGCCTTAAATGTGCGTCATCGTCAACGGATAAAACAGCTTCTGTCTCAATTGCGTCGTATGGCAAGAAACGGTTGTTAAGTGAGTTTCTCGCTGCTCGAACAACTTCAACTTGAACTCCAATTTCTGGCCATCTCAGATCTTCCAGAGGTGGTTTCGGTGAATTCCAAACGACAATAACTTTGTGAAGATAAGGAAGTCCATAAAGACGTCCCAGAGAGTCCATCAATACTTGCTCACGCTCATATGTCAATATAACGATTGTAAACTGTTCTCTTGGATGATTTCCTCCCAGTGACTCTCCAAACTCTTTACCCGTTCCTCCAACTCCTTTGCCAATTGGACGGAATCCAAGATTTGAACCGACAAACTTCGCATCTGACGGCAACACTGGATCGAATGGCAAATGAGGATACAAATAGAAAGGATCGCCCCAATCATTCCAAGCCTCTCTCCTTTGAGTCAAGAAGACAGTATAATTTCTTCGGAATTGTGGAGAAGGATAAGGCGGCTCAATAGGCCCAAGTGATTCCTCAGGTTCAACATCCATCACAGGAGGATCAGACTTTAATGGAATGAACGTCGAATTGAATACACTGACTGCTTTAACCGATGGAACTGGTTTTGGAGGAATTCCTAGTCGATCTCGAAGATTTGCTACGATTGTATCAACCGTAGCTTGAACTGAACTCAAATAACGTTCCCAAATCATTCGACCTTGTCTTCTCATCAGCAACAAATCGGCATCGGGTACCGAACGAAGAAGGAAATGAAGTTCGGTGACTCTTGCTTTCGGTAAAAGCATAACGACGCGTCTCCATTCAATCATCTCTGAGAATGGCAATTCAACTTGATCACCACCGAGAATCACTGGAATAGCTCCAGCTCGCAGAGCTTCGTATACTCTTGCTTGAAGTAAAGTCGAGCTGACCATCGTTTGATCAGGAACGAGAAGCAATGCGAATGTTGAATCTCGAAGAATCGTTCGGCGTGAGTTGTCAGTGCCGCATAAGTACCAATCTTTGTTCGCTGCGAGATTAGTTTGTTCAGTTGCTGGATTGCATTCAAATTGAAGATAAAACTTATCAGAGTGAACTCCATTTGAAATTTCTTTGAGATGATCGATGATAAATTCGTCAATAGCTTGCTCTTCTGAGTTAACCGAACTCGTTCGGTTTATCGCGACCATTTCGCCTTGAAAGCTGAGAAGAAATTTCCTTCGTGCTGGCAGCATCGATGTACATTCTTGCCAGACATCACCGCCTGGCTTTCCAAGAATTGGTGGAACGATGACATCGAATCCATGACGATATTGAGCTTCGTTGAATGTCGATTGAATAAGCATTGCTCGACCTGTGTTGAGACCAACGAAAACGTTTCTTGAGCCCGTGCTGAGATCACGACGAGCAAAATTCATCAAAACATGATTTCGTCCATCTCCGCCCCAATACTTGAGTCGTTGCAATGCCGTAACATTGAGAATCTCATTTGTAGTTGGAGACTTCACATCAATTGTGTTTGCATATCGATTATTCCGAAGAGTTTCCTGATCTGACAAAGCCTCTCCGACCAACACGAGGAAAACACAAGCGATTCTCGGATCTTTCGTTAGATGAGCGTTGTAGCCAAGTGTTTGCTTAATCGTTGTCTTGAGGAAACCATCGATGTCGTAGCCTTGATTGTTGACTAATGTAGTGTCAGGATCATAAAGAAACACAGGGAAACTTGAAGTGATTGAACAGCGACTGTGATCGAAACAAGTTGATAACTTGCAACTAACGTAATCGTTGGAATTCGGAGGTTTGTTGATTCTCGGCAGTGAGTTTGGATAAAGAGCACTGGGTAAAGCAAGTTCTGGAGTATTACGAAGAACTGCTTCTCGTTGAGCAACTTGAGCTTGCTCTACAGATATTTTAAGCCGGTTCAGTTCAGTTTGTTGTCTAGACAATTCTTGTTTTAAATCATCAATCTTCGAATTGTAATTCGAGATATCAGATTGAAGCTTTTGTCGCTTTGCTTCCAGTTCCCTAAGCTCAGTGGACACTGTGCTTTTTATCTTGAGCATTTCGGCGATTCGCTGTTTGAGGTCATTCGCCTTCATTGAATTGAAATCTTCGTAGACTTCTATCGATTGCTGATATCGAGATTTAAAAAAATCCACATTTTGTGCACTTGAATCGACCTGAAAGATAACAGAAATTTAAGATTGCGTTTCCACGAAGTAATTATTGCATTACACTCACATTTGATAAGAAATGATGAATTACGAAGTAAAACACAAGAAAAAGAATCGGAATTATCAAAATTCGAATACATCGACGCGAGACGCTCGTTCCCTTCATCGGTTGATATGAATTGTTGGTGAACATAATCGCAAAGCTTACAATCGCATTAGTTTCATTTTTAACTTGGTATTTTCACAGTTAATTAACTTTTCGCTCGACAGCGAAAATTTACAAAATTATTTTGTTTACAAATTATTTAAATTTTTTTTTCGTCGTTAAATTTATTTTGAAATCAAAAATTTTACCAAATCTTAATTAATTTAATCAACTCTATCAATAAATTCTAGTGAAACATCAAATCTTTAGTTTTAAATTAATAAACAATTTCGAATTCTGTCGAATCATTCAAACAATCAGGAAAGAGTGCCCTCCCCGCTGTGAGAGTATTCAGTAAAATCAGAATGGCAGCAACAAGAAGATTACAAAAGGTAAATTATTCAAATTACACAATTTCCCAAAGGATTTTGAAAAATAACTCAGTCGATTTAATGAGTTTATTGCACAATCTGTTTGAGAATATAAATCGTTTCTATCAAGTCCTCGCCAAAATCGAGAATTTCACAATTTTTCTCTGCACTTTGCTAAATAGCACAAATTTAAAATTCACTCTCTTTTCGTTTTCCAGGAGCTAGCAGATATCAAAGCATCTGGACTAAAGTCCTTTCGAGACATCGAAGTTGATGATCGTAACATTCTGATCTGGTCGGGCTTGGTTTGCCCTGTAAGTAGAAACTTTCATTTTTTCAATGTTAACTGGAATCTTAGAAGAGAACAAAAGATCCAGCGACGATGAATCTCAATGACTCACGCAAATCATTTGCTTTTTGATTTAGGAAAATGCGCCGTACAACAAAGGAGCTTTTCGAGTTGAAATAACATTCCCAGCCGAATATCCTTTCAAGCCACCTAAAATCTGTTTCAAAACTAAAATCTACCATCCGAATATTGACGAGAAGGGTCAAGTATGTTTGCCCATTATCACAGCAGAGAATTGGAAGCCGGCTACGAAAATAGATCAGGGTGAGTAATAGGGCAAAATCTTTTAATGATGAAATCATTATTTAAACATTTTACGTTCTAGTAATTCAAGCGCTCGTAGCTTTGGTGAACGATCCAGAGCCAGAACATCCATTGCGTGCTGAACTCGCAGAAGAGTTTCTTAAGGATCGGAAGAAGTTCATGAAAAATGCTGAGGAGTTCACCCGAAAGCACAGCGAGAAACGTCACGATTAGACTTCATTATCACCCGCCTAAGCTTCATCTTATCCCGCGATTCCTTCTCGATATCGGAGTGACTTGAGCAGTTTCTTCGTTTCAATTTCTAATTTAGAGGTGCTTCGCTTATCGATACCTTGAATAAACATAAAATTGTAATTTTCCGATGTCTGTTGAAAAATTTGTGCGAAGGTGACTCGAAATCGTTATCAACTCTCTATTTTTCTTCAAGCAAAAAGAGTTCCTGCACTCGACATCAGTGAAATTAAACGAAATGTGATTTTCCTTCCAGAACATTTTCTTTTACGTATCCTCCTGTAGTCAGAGCAATTGCGAATGAGCATTATCCTTCCTTCCCCCCGTTTCTTCTTTTATTCAATCAAGTTGTCGATCAAAGATTTTTTTTCTTAGAAAATAAAAATGAAAAATTAAATTTTATGTCATGACGTTTTATTTTATTCCTTTCATTTTCTTCTAGCAATGGCGATCTTTAAATCAATTTAAAGGCAGCCACTAACAAGTGTTGCGTGTATACTTATGAGCGAATTAATACTTTTGTTCCAATAAGATTTCGATTAATTGAGCTTGGTTACAACATGACGAATCGTCAAGCAAGGTGGGACGACTCACCACGATAGAATGAAGAGAGCATCAGCAAGAGAGCATTCATGAGTAACGTCACAAGCAAAAACTTTGTTTTAAAGGCTGACAGTTTAAGATATCTACTTCTAGCTTGTGACGGAACTAGTTAACAACTCTTTACAGCGTTAAGCGTAACTAAAGCCGATTACATTTATCGGAATAAATGGTCTTAAAGGATAATTGAGTAGGGTAATGTTGACTCGAAATTTGTTTTAAGTTTAGACATGTTTGGGAGTTTGAATTCAAGTTTCTTCTTCTAGAATGCTCCCAGTGTTTAAAAATACTTTTACTCATGTCAACGTGACATTGTCAAAAACAGCTTTTCCATGGAAATGTTTAATTAAGTTTTTCATTCACATCCAAAAATATATTTTTGTTCAGTTGTTTGTTACGTAAAAATTTCGTTTCGCGGAACGGAAAATCGGATTTGTGTGTTGGAATGCAAAAATAGAAAGCTGGAGAGATTTTCGTGCGATTAAGTTTAAAATTAATGAAATTAAAATCTTCTTGTGTGCTTGGGCACGTTTAAACGATAAAAGTATCACAGATTAACATTTTTTAGCTCGCATTGCTTTTTGTTTATGTGGACGTTGGCTTCTTGTGAACGTCAGTCGGCACATCAGGTTTCTTCACTCGTTGACGATTTTCACGGATCTTCTGTTTACGTCGCGCTCGCCAACTGTCACGAATTCGATCGCCATTGGGAGAAAAATCCTTGGCAAGATGCGGCGACATTGTCCGCGAAAGAATATCAGGCACTTTCTCTTTCTCTGGTGACGACGATGAGTCGACTTCATCTTTCGGCGGTTCTATGGAGAATTTTGGAGGCGACTCATTGACTTCGGGAGTGTTGCAATTCGAGATACTTTCGCCATGAAAGTTTAGAACTTCCCATTTGAGATCAGACGGCGGTTGATGATGATTTCCAAGTATTGCACCATGAATTGCAAGACGATCGAACCATTCGGCGAGTGCTTTGAACGATGGACGACGGTCGGGGTTGAGCTGGCAACAAAGAAAAGCAATTTTGTAGAAAAGTTCTGGACATGGATCATCTTGAACGCAGAACTTTTCAATGAATTGCTGTTGGTTGAGACCGAAGTCGTCAGTTCGTGGCATGAAATCAGGATCAGCTTGTACTCGTCCAATAATTTCACACATGATGATTCCAAAAGAAAACACATCAACCTTCTCATCGTATTTATTGCCCCTGAGCATTTCCGGAGCCATCCACCAAGGACTGCCAACGACCGTGTAACGCTTTCGACGCTCCCTTTGACTTTTTCTATTAATAACAGTTCCATGTCCATCATTCGGGTTGTGACGACATAGCCTCGCGAGTCCAAAATCAGCGACGATTACAGTTTTGTCTTTTCCATCTCTTACTAGGCAATTGTGAGAGTTCAAATCTCGGTGGATAATATTCATAGAGTGCAGATAGCTCATGCCAAGACTGATGTCTCGTGCGAAATGAATTCGATCAGTCCATGAGACTGAGACTTGCGGACTGGTATCAGAACCATGAAGTAGACTGGCGAGAGTTCCTCCACTTACGAACTCAGTAATCAAGTGAAGTTTCTTTTCTTTGTAGAGCACTCCAATAAAACGAAGGACATTTCGATGGCTTAACGAACGAAGGACAGCAACTTCCTTAAGAAAGTTTCTTTGAGCATCATCATCGACCCATCGATAGAGCTCCTTAAGAACCATCACCTCCTTTGTCTCTTTATGAGTGACTTTGAAAACTTGTCCGAAGAATCCATGTCCAAGCATTTCACCAATAACCAAATCTGAAGCTCGAAAGATTCTCTGGTTGTGTGTTCCATTTGGTGGCTCGACACGAAAGCTCTTCGTCCTCGAGAGATCGTACATTTGATTAGCATCAGGTGGCGCATGCTGACCCAACAGCAACTTCGACATGCTTGAACTTCTCTCTTTGCCGTCACGTAATGAATTCGATGACTGCTGACAATTGAACTTCCGTTGGTGCTTTTGGTTTTGTTTCTGGTTTCTTTGAAGCTTATTGAACTTTTTCGGCGTGCCACTCATGTAGCCTTCGTCCATTCTTATGGCAATGCGTGCTTTGTCGAGTTTAGGTGGGGGAGGGCACATTGAGTCGGTTGCACTTATCGAGGATGATGAAGCATTCCTGCTGACTGCTTGTGTTGTAAGGAATTCGAGTTCTCCTGAGATCGGATTACGTCTAGTAATTGTATTCGGTTCATGTTCAATTGTGAGTTGAAGTACGCGATCTGTATCGTCGATAATTTTTTGAATATCTCTGACTGACGACGACGAATGAACAGAATGGCCATTTACGTCAATGACTCGATCTCCGATGTGTAGCGCCATCAAGTCTGGATTTTCATCCAATCTAAATATAGACAAAAGAATTAGTCGTGAGAAAAATTTTGTAATTGGTTGACGTTGTTCACTCGACTATCTACCTGGATCCACCACCAACACAACACAAGTCAACCCAAGTAGGTTCAATCATTGAACAAAAGTACTTTCCCCAACGACCGTAGAAAGAGCAGAATAAACTGATTTGACAGTTTTGTTAGTAGCAAAAGGAAAGTTGAGGAATTTGGTTTTGTTAGTAATTCTACAAACTCAAATACAAAATCATGCAACTTACTCTGAGATCTTAACGCCTCTACATCTTGCACCAGCTGAAGAGTCGCCTGAAGACTCTTCATCGACTGACAGCCTTATAGAATTTTTATTCTCACTTCTCCAGGGAATTTCCACAAGTCGAATTGAATGAGGAGGCTTCTTGATGATAGTAACTGTCGTTGATTTAAGTTCAGGGTTGATGTGACGGGAAACTTGACTTGGAGGAATTTGTCGCTTGTAGCATGACCCGCAATAGAGCTGAGAGCGTTCAATTAATGCATACGAATCTCCATCGCCAATGACTGAACAACAAATCTCGCAACAAAAACATTCGGGATGAAATCTGTGATCGCCAGCAATCATTATCGGTCCTGAAACAATTTGCGAGCAAGCCTGACAACACTCGCCAAATTTCCTCCAGTAATCATCCTTGCAAAACAACAGTCCATTCTTCTCAAAATAGAAATTCGAGCTGTACATCAAACAGTCACATGCCGAGCACCTGAAGAAAAAAAAAGCGTTGGATGCAAAAGTGATTTCTTTAATGTGTAAACACTCACCTAAAGCAGTCGAGATGGTAATTCTGTCCCAACGCCGTAATAAATTCCTCATTTTCTAAACCGTTTAAACATGATGCACAGCTGATGTCGTCTTCCTTTGAGTCATCTAAAATTAATAATTTCTCCTTAACACAATCCATTTGCGTGGGCGTCTGCTATCGCAAACAGATCGAGACCATTTATCAACAGAACCGAAAACTAATTTAGTTCAAACAATAATTTTTTGTTCTATTCGTGGATTTAGCCTTCGCTTATGAACTTCACACACAAGAAAAAATAAAAATCAATGAGAAAATGCACCAATTCCAAGGGAGAATGCGGAAGTGTTGACTCTTGTGCGAGATTAATTGCGATGTTGACAAACAACGTAGGATGAAATATTCTGAATCTCCACGGTAATTAATATTCACAAAAAAAGTCTTCCACATAAATGAGAATTTTGTTTACTTTGACTATCCGATGGATTTACCCACAAAGAAACAACAAAAATCAATTCTCACTCGCATCGTAAAAACATGTTTTGTAAATCGAAAATCTTGTCAAATTTACGAAGAACTGGTGAATGAATTGAAGAACAAAAACTATTTGCATATCTAAATGACTCGATTGCACTAATTAGAGCTTTGAAAACGTTGATTTTACCATTATTTTGCTTGAACATTTTGTAAGTAACATTTCTATCAACTAAAATCTGAAACTCGTATAGGCGCTTCGTGACTCATTTCGTCGAAATTCAAAAGAAAAAAATGTTCTGTTAAAATTTTTATTCTTCACTCAATTCCGAATTGCTCCATCAGCTCTCGCTTTTTCTTGCGCAACAGAGCATCTTCGATATCTTTTTGTGTTGGGACAGAGACATGAGATACAAAACGTGGAGCAAGTAGTTCGTCGTTGGCGTCAGTGATCATTGTGTGGTCTTCATCGTCTTCGCCTCCTGTCTTCAGTTGTCCTTTCTTAAGTTTCTCTTTCCAATCGTCGACTGACTTTTTAAGAGCTTCCTTTGATGCTTTCTCTTCCAGAGGAATTAAAACTCCATCATCGTCATCCAAGTATCCGTAGTATGTTGCGTCCACTTCTCGCATCATCTCTCCTCTTGTTTTACGAGGAGGCGGTGGCGGTTCTTGCTCGAACAGCTCGCGAACTCCAGGAAGATCTTTAGCAGCGCCAAAATACTTGTAACTAAAATTGGAATGTTAAATAAATGAATCTTATAGAAAGTTTGTTATGGACTTACCCTCGATTGCCAGGAACTTCTCTTCCTTCGCTGTCAAACGTCTTCGGACCATATCGACGATAATGCGGTCCACCGAGATTTGAAATTTGATTTTCCCAATGTCTTTTCTCCCTGAGCAGCTTGTTGATCTCGTCGTTCAAGTCACGTATCCGAAACTCACCCAAACCGGCATTTTGAATCTGTGCGACTTTCTTGGCAATCTCTCGAATGATTTCAATTCTCCATTTCTCGCATTTTGAGACGTCATTGCATTCACTTGCTAAATAGGGTCGTCTTTCATTCTTTCCCGTTTCACTTTCCTTCGCCGCTCGCCATCGAGCTAGCGTAGTCATCGCCTTTTCAGCATTTCGAGCCATTTTTATTAAAAAGTTTGTAAATTCTCCTCAAAACGTTTGATTGTTTATATTTTGCAGAAAGGTCTAAAGTTTCGACCCTAAATATTTATACGTTTTGAAAAGAGAAATTTTTTCAATAAAATAATAGAAAATTAGTAATTGAGTTATTTTGGAGTTTGTTTATTAATTTCTAGTGCTATTGCAATGGAGGCGAAGAGATTCCGCTTCTCGGAAGGTTCGAACAATCATAAAATCAACACAGAGAGACTAGAATTAAAAATCTGGCAAAATCTTCAACTTTCGAAAGCAATTGAAGAAAACTACGTCAATAGGTGGAGACGCTCCCCCAGATAGTTTAACTAACACAAACAGTAATATTTTTTTATTGATAGACTTCTAGAGTCAACAAGAAGCTTTTTAGTGGCGACAGAGGAACTTACAGTTGAAAACGAGGCAATTAGCACAGCGATCGACACATTCGGACTCAAGAAAACATCATTCGAGATGTTTGATGATTCAGCATCAGATGATTCGAATCTCCCATCAACTTCTTCACAAACGCCATCGCGACAACATTCCAGCAGCTCGACCTCATCAACGGAAGTGAATCTCGAAAGCGAAGCGATAAACTCAGCAATAAGCACGTACGGTCTCTCGAAAAAGGAATTTTAGAATTAGAGTGAATTTTTTATTTGTCTATAAAGTATTTTCTCCATTTAACTAATATCTTTAACCGCGGGTTCGATCTTCTTCTTCTTTCCTTTCTTGTCGTTTCACCAAATCGAAGTAGAGACCTCGCTTCTTCATGAGTTCATTGTGATTTCCCTGCTCGCGGATACGTCCGTTATCAATCACTACGATCACATCAGCATTTTGAATGGTGCTAAGTCTATGAGCAATAACTAAAGTCGTTCGGTTCACAATCGCTGTGTCAAGTGCTTTTTGAACTTCAGCTTCTGAGCTTGAGTCGAGTGCGCTGGTAGCTTCATCAAGAATTAATATCACAGGTTTCTTAAGCAAAGCTCTTGCGATAGCAATTCGTTGTCTTTGCCCACCTGAAAGTTGAGCTCCTCGTTCGCCTACATTTGTTTGATATTTTTCTGGCAGTGATTCAATGAATTCATGCGATTGTGACTGTTTTGACGCTTCAAGAATCTCTTCCGCACTCGCATTTTGCCGACCATATCGAATGTTTTCTCTAATTGAACATCCAAACAAAATCGGTTGCTGATCAATATAACCAATGACCTCGTTTCTTAACCAAATCGGAGATATCTCCTTTAGATCAACTCCGTCAATGTAAATCGAACCATTTAATGGTTCATAGAATCGTTCGAGTAAAGCTGCCACTGTTGACTTTCCAGATCCACTGGCGCCTACTAACGCAACCGTTTGTCCTTCTTTCAGAGTTAAACTGAAATCCTTGAGAACCAATTGATCTGGTCTTGACGGATAAGCGAAGCTGATGCCTTCGAATCGGATTTCACCTTTCAAGTTTTCCTCAGGAATAATCGAGCCAGAGACGAGATCAACTTTAGGTTGAATTGCCATGTACTCAAAAACTCGAGTTCCAGCTGACAATCCTCGAATCAAATTTCCCATTAAGATTGAGCCTTGCGAAAGTGATCTCTGAACACCTTGTGATGCTACAAGAAAGGCCATCAGCTCTCCGGCAGTTATTGAGTTGCTCGACATGAGATGTCCACCAAGATATAAAGTACCCAGCACCATACAATTGAGGAACATGTTAGTGAGAGCTTGGAAGAGTGCGATTCCTGTTCCAAGTTCTTGTGACAGTCTTGCCGATTCTTGAACTTCCCTTTCAAAGAACATCAATTCGAGATTTTCTGCTGCACAACTGCGAACAGTCCGAATGTTTCCTAAAGCCTCTTGACAAACACTCGTTGCTTTCTCTGTTTGAGCTTGAGATCTTCTGCTTAGATCACGAAGTGACCTCCCAAGAAATGATCCGAAGAGCACTGCTGCAGGTACTGACACCAAAGCAATCGTCGCTAATTGAGGCGAAATAATAAATAACGAAATCGAGCCACCGATGAGTTGAGCGACAGCTCGAAGTCCTTGAGAAATCGTTTGCTTGAATGACGATTTGAATTCTTGAACATCTGATGTCAATCGATTAACCAGCTCGCCCGTTCTATTCTCATCGAAGAAGGAAATATCTTGAACTAAAATCTTTTCAAAGAGATCGCGTCGAATTTCGCAAGCCATTTGCTCTCCCGCTCGACTAAGAAGGAAAATGTAAATGAAGGTAAAAGTTGACTGAGCCAAGTATGAGAGTAAGAGTTGCGAAGCTGGTCCTTTAACATCCTAAAACAAAAGAAATGTTATCAAGAGAATGATTACGAAATCAATGTCTCACTTGAAAAAAGTCTTTTCCCGTTGTGTCTTCTCCAGCATATTTCGAGAGTGCATTTACGAGTTGTCCCAATAACGATGGGATGTTAATATTCAGATATGCAACAGCAAGGGCAGCAGCAATAGCACCAAGTAGTTTCCAGATATGGTTTTTTAAATATTTCCACAATCGTCTCCAGTCAAACGAAACTTCAGGATTCGAAACAATTCGCAAATCGGTTGTTCGATTATGTTGACAATGTGCCACGCCAAAATGATTCTTAAGCAGAAAAGATGTTCCGATTCCCAATGCCAAGGTCAGTGGCCGATTTATAAATAAATTCTCGCTCTTCCTTACTGTCGAAGATTTTTCTCGCAAAAAATTACGAAAATTCTGACGAACGACGTTTGGATTTCGTAGAATACTTGCATTTTTCAAACTATGGAATGTCAAGTTGCTGGTGATTAAGCGTAAAAGCATTGTACTTTTGTCTATCTTAACTAAATTCAATTAAAATTCGCGGAAGCAAACGAGCCACTCGATCACAACAAAGGGAACTGGTCGAACAAATCGTCGAAATAAAATTTGAAAAACTTCGTCGAAAAACCGTTTTTTGTTTATAAATTTGTTTATTTTATTTTCGTACGAAGAAGGTAATGATAATAAATCAACGATTGAGGCTGAACCTTTCTGATGGTCGTTTCAGAGTTCGTGAGTAATTCAAGTTGAAGGGTTGCGATGCCTATTCCGTTTAACTTAGGAGTATCGTTTTGCTTGATTAACTTTTTGTAGCTCAGAACTCTCAATCATCGTTTCAAAGAAGCAAAACGGAATGAAGGTGTGATTGTAGTCTGCAATCTTGGATCGATTTGTCCAGCGCCAGAATTCACAGTCGTCGATGTAGATGAGATTGTCGTCGTTGTTCTCGGAGTCTTCGTCTTCCAGTCGCAAAAAAACCCTTTCGAAGTAGCGACAATCAAAAGTAGTAGAAACACTTTAATCAAATTCATCGTTCAAATCGTAACTGAAGAGATCACGAGAGTTTCACGCCAATTTGTTGAATATTTATGAAGGTGAAAATTCTTGTCGAACAGAATTTTGATTAAGCTGTTTCAGCTTTGACCTGATTTCGTGGTCATTATCATGTAGGCTTTCGCAATTTGGTTTTCCCAAAAAAATAAATGTTTTGAGCAGTTCGGGGACAAGTTTTTTCTTCTGTTCAATTCTGGTCACTTCGAAGAAAAATCCCATAACAATCGTTGAATTTATTAATGAAGTCGTCGCGTGTCGCTCATTATCGCCAATAAAATATCGATAATCCACTTTCAACTGAAATTAATGAAAGATTCTCATGCTCCACTCATCTTGAACATTTATTAAATTCTTCATCATCAAAACTGGCGTCTCGAAAGCGCTTCGCAAATCAATATTAAATAAAATTTGTCACAAAAATAATTGCTCGCTTTAAATCAAAAGTTTGTGTCTAAGAAGTTCTGCAAGATTTTATCGCATTCGTGCATAGAAAGCGAAATTCAGGTTAATTGGGAGTGCAAAGAAAAAATATCCGCGCCTCGGGCTTTTGAAAGGCTTCATTAGCAAACTTCGTTCTTAATCTTTAATCGACGTTTGCTTCCTGTAGATTCTTTAAAATATATTTTACTTTAAGCTTAACTGCCGTTCGCTAGTTGGCCGGAATTCTACTTAAATTTGTATTTGCTACTTTTGAAGTTTTGATCCATATTGATTAAAATTAAAGTTTTCTTGTGAACACATTTTTAATTAAAATTAACTGTTTAGAGTATTGCGTCAAAAATACTTTTTTGATTATTTTCGTTTTAGATTTGAGTTGATGCTTCAGTGCATTTTAATCTTCCATCAAATTCTATTTTATGAATAATCTTGTTTGACATCTTTTCATGGTTGAGTATCTTCATCTGCACTCGAGTCACATTTATTATGTTTGAGTTTCTTTGTTGCGGAAAACAAAACAAATTTCAGCAGTTTTCGCCTTAATGTTAGTTGAGATGCCTTCACTTGTTTAAAATAAATATTTTGAGAAATTCTTTTAACACAAATAATTCAGAGAGAGAAGCATGACTGCCAATTATTAATTTGAATGATTAAGAATTCCTAAACACTTAGTTTTCTTGAAAACAATTACGATCAACGACACTTAAGGCTTTTTTTTTGCAAAATTGGAAAAGGTTTTTTTTTTGATAAACGTAGAGTGGCAATCACGACAATTCTTAACTAAAGTGCTAATCCAGATTTTACCTGGAAGGAACGTGATGAGAGGAATTAACCGTCGTAGCTATAATCAGCCTTGTTGTGCAACACAAGCTTATTGTCGACAAAGTAGAATGAATCCGATCGGGTCTCGAAGGGATGAGAAATCATCTCGTTGATGAGCTCAGCCGGCAGCGTTGGAAATTCGTAAATATGCTCGCAAGTGTTTCGTGAGTTAGGAATGCAATATCCGAAGTTGAAGTCAAAGGTTTTCAGAAGACGATCCTTGAAGTAATGCCGTTCAATCATTCGGAAGTTTTTCACATCTTTGTTGCCAACTTGAAATTCGACTCTAATTAAAGGAAGAAAGAGAAAGGAGTGAAAGTTAAATGAAGCCATTTAAAGACCAGACGTTTATTTATGGACGAAAGGCTTAAAAGGTTTTCAACCTTTATGAATTATTTCTAGAATTGCGTCATAAGCGAATAGCAAAGCTTTCCCACAGCTGATAGACGGCAAACGACATTTGTCCAGTTCTCAATCTTCTTACTCGTAACTCAACCCTCCACCCTCTAAAAACATTTTTTTTTTCTTCATTTCCTTTGTGGGACTCGAGAACAGTAATTTGGAATTTTTATCGATTTTCAAATAACAAAAAACTTGTCAACCAAACGAAACGAACGATGACAATTATACAAAGATAATTAACTTACGTTGCTCCGATGTGCTTCAGTTTCAGAAATGAAGGACTAAAGAGATAGCGTACAAATCGACCCGAGTCTGCATCAGCTTCTTGTTTCTCGTCCACAACTTCGTTGCCTTCGGGCAGGTTTGGATCTTTACTGATGTCGAACAAAACTGTATCTGTCTCGAGGTCTCTGATCTTGAAGCGAGTAAATTCGATTTGATATTCATTGGAGTTTGGGCAGAGAAATCCGCTCGTTATTTTCGTAAGCTTTAAAACGTCTTCAGGACTTATCGAGTGTTTTAATTTCAAGTCCAAATCATCGCAGACACTGTCGATGTCGTCCGATACATTTATTTGCTTTTGCACAACACTCATCGTTCTATGAACTTTTTTATTCAATTTTCTTTTGTTTTCTGGTGGTGCATCGAAAAATTTTCCAATTTGTTATTCAATGCTAATCATTAGCACACAGAAAAGGTTTAAAATGTTAGACGAGAGTTTTCCGAACGTTATTTTTCACATGAGTCTTGCGCATTGCTCGAATTTTCCTTTGTTGCTGCTTGGGCTGGAGCTGGAGGACTTTCGACTTCAATCGTGACTGGACCGGAATTTTGAATGTGAACTTCCATCATTGCTCCAAAAACGCCGTCTTTAATCTTTGATGGATCGTAATCGCTGCCAAGCTTCTCCAGAAATTTGTTGTAAAGATCTTTAGCTTCTTCGCCGCTCATTGCAAGATGGAAATCCGGTTTATTTCCTTTATTAAGTTTTGAATAAAGTGTGAACTGTGAGATGCAAAGAATCTCGAGATTCAGGTCCTTCACACTCTTCATCCATCGTTTGTTGTCACTTTCGAAGAAGCGTGTATTCAGAATTTTCTTGCAGCTGTGAGAAATGAAATCAAAAGTCAACTTTGCTTTTCATGAATAAAACAAACTTTTTACATGAACTCAACGTCTTTTATCGTGTCGCTTTGACAGATTCCTATGAGAACACAAAGTCCCTGTTTAATTTCCGAGATCAGCTGTCCTTCTACTGTAACTTTCGCACAAGAAACTCTCTGAATTAAAGCTTTCATTTCGGAGAATCGACTTTGGTTTGTTTTTCACGCTTCAAACTCGTACTTGCGACCCCTTCAAAGTTTTCGACCATTTCATTTCGACCTTTCAGACCTACCACTTCTCCGCTTAAATTAAAAGGAAATTTTGGTTCTTTCCCTCATAATCTCATCAGATCTTGAACTAAACACCGTCGAAGCAATTACTAAAGAGGTAAGAACATATAGTGTTTGAAAGTTACTTTAAATTCACCAGATTAATGCTTTATTTTGTGAGTGAAAAAAATAAATTGGTAGACGAAACAAAAATGTCGGAAACCGTAAAAGATAAAAATCGGGTAGTGATGAAGTACAGAAATTGTCAAATCCCCCTAATCATAAACAGTATCTCGTTTAAAGTTCAAAGAAACAGTGAAAATGTAGTAAACTCAGAATGGGAATGGAAGATTTGATTTCCATTCCCACAAGTCCATCAATTTTATCTGTAAATGAGTAAAGTCATAAGAAATTAAAAATGTTACCTGAATGTGAGAAGGTAAGAAGTTCAGCAGAGTTCAGCAAATCCCTTAAAACAGTGTTCACGCTTTTTTTTAATGACAACAAAATAAATGTTGATCGAGCGCCATGCGCCCAAGTAAAAATAAGAAATTCATTATTCATCATCGCCTTCAAATGGGATTCTAGACATGAGCAAATTGCATTCATTACTTTATTTTTCTAAATCGACTAACTCTCAACTTCTAAACCATTTTAGGAAAATCTATTGAAATGGAAACCGACGAAGATTCACGCTCTTCTTCAAACTCAAGTGGAACATCGAATTCAACTTCCAATGGACCAGCAAGTCCACCTCAGGAGTCAAACGATCAACTCGCACCAGTAAAAACTCAACAACGATCTCGTTCATCATCTCCGGAATCAAATTCTTGTCAAGAGAAGCCAGAAATCACTTCTCCAACTCCTGAAGAAAATGCTTCCAATCAGAATCAATCAAGAGACGACGAAGAAGAACTAGAATTGTCGGATGTTGATGAAGAATCATCAAAGCCCAAGAAAGCGGACATCAGCCATGAAGATTTAAGCGACATCAGTGATTTGGAAAGCAATTCGCCATCTCCAAACTTCACGGATTTGCGACAGAAGTTAGAAAGCAAACGTTTAAATGGCTCGTCTAAGGATAACGATGAAGACGAATTGGATTTCGAGGATGATGAAGTTCGAGATGTTTCGGAGAACTCAAAGCGAATTCCTCAGAAAGAAGAAAAGTCAGTGAAAGAAGATGGTGAAAACAAATCAGAACGTGGCTCGATTGAAAGTGGAGAAGAACTTGAAGATGGTGAAGTGACTGATGGGGATGATAAACGACCGGAAGAGTCTGAGCCAAAAGCTGTTTGTCGCTTTTTCACTCGTGGTCAATGCACATGGGGAATGTCATGTCGTTTTCTACATCCTGGAACTACCGACAAAGGAAATTACACAATGTTTGATATGGTTCGTCCAATTCCTGTACCGCAAGCCGTTCCAATAATGCCTGCCTTTGATTATCGAATTGAACGTCCAATGCATCATATGCCACAGTTTGCTGGTCCCTCAAGAGCCCCACCAGCTGGCGATTCTGAATCTGCATGGGAACGAGGACTACGAACAGCTAAGGAGATGATGCGAAAGGCTAACAAACGAAAAGAACAAGACAGTGATTTTGATGAAAAGAAGATGAACTTGTCTGGCCCACCGGATGAAATTGAGAAAGATCCTTTCTACGTTCGTGGATCGCCAGAGGTAAGAATATTAGCTTAACTCATTTGTTTCATTAATTCATAAAAACATTTTCATTTCAAGCCTGTTCCCATTGTCTCCGTCAAAGTAAGATTAAGCGAAAATTGTTGTGTGATATTTATTTAACAAAATGTTTCTTTTTAGACGACTCCGCCATTTGAAAGAATTCCCAGAGAACGTCCACGATACGGTTACAGTCCGCCACCAAAGTATGCTCGAGGTGGTCCCGCTCCATTCGAAGAAGATCTTTATGGTCGAGCTCCGCGCTTCCGAGAATTGCCATCGCATCGAATGCCTCACTACGAAGATGATGATTTGAATAAGCGAAGAACAGTTCGATCAACACGTGAAGTAATTGTTGAGAAAGCAGATGAATGGAGCGATCCTTGGGCTAGAAAGACATCACGTCGTGAAAGTGCTGGACGTGAAAACAGACGAGGAAGAGAGAGAAGCTACAGCAGCAATTCAAGTTACAGTTCTTCAAGCGCAACAAGTCGTTCACGCTCATCTTCAGAATCATCGGGCTCGCCAAGGCGAAAACGTTTCGAATCGCACAGAACTAAAGAAATTAGAAAACCAGTTCGACAAAAGAGTCGCAGTAATTCTTTAAAGCGTCGTCATTCTCCTCCAGGTTTGTTTTGTTTATCTTTTGACTTCGTAAAAAATTTCGTTCTAATTCTAAATATTTATTATTTACATACCAGCTCGTTCTCGTGTTATTGAGAAAAAAGCTATTTCTCCAGTTCCAAATCAGAAACGCAAGAAACCAATTTCACCTCCAACCGCAAGAACAGAACGGGGACGTGTTCACGGAAAGAAAAAGCGTGACAGCTCATCAGGATCGGGCTCGTCAAGTGGAAGCGAATCAGGATCTGAGTCCTACTCTTCAAGTACAAGTGACTCGAAAGGAAAGAAGAAACGTGAGAAGATCGTTGTTGAAAGAAAACCTTCATCTAAAGGTAAAACAATTTTTAAAAATAAAAAACAATTCGCTTGACAAACATTCATTAAACAGCTGATTTGAGTAAAAAACGAGCGACTCCACCAAAAGACGATAAGAAAGATAAAGCAACATCAGAGAAAGCAGCAGCTGCAGCAAAGATGAAGTCAACGCGACGTGAAGAGCTACTCAAACAATTAAAAGCAGTCGAGGATGCAATTGCTCGTAAAAAATCTAAAATAAACTGAAAACTTATGAATCGAAGGCGAAAAGCTCCTTTGAAAACAAATTCATAATTAAGAAAAAACCTTATTTTTAAGTATCGTTACGCAACTGTAAGCAAACTTAGCCGAAAAAAGAATTTTCGATTTAAAATAAAACATTGAATTTAGTTTCAAAACAAATCAAAGTCTTCTACTCATAAAGTTCAAAGCTTAGAGTGACTAGGTCAACAAACGATTTGATCCACTCGAAGCTCGTATCTTCCAGGAAGTTTGCAAACAAGAATCGATAACAAACTATAAAACTTCTTGAATTTTAATTGACAGAGTCAGAAGTAATTTCAAGCTTCAAGTCTCCAAGATGAAAATAATTTTTCTGATTTTAGTTTTTGTCGCTTCGCAGGTAAAATTTAAATTTTTCTTCAAAAGCTTTTCATAATATTTCTTCTTAGTTAGCAGCTCAATCTTCAGAGGAAACCAATTCTCCATTCGACCTTGAAATCAGCGATGAAGAAGAAAATCAGTCACCAGAAACTTTTCTTATCCTGTTTAGAAAAAATGCTGAACCTTCGATTATTGTATTAGATGATCCAGTTCAAAGGAAGTTACTGGAGCAAGCAGTTTTATTCTCCCCTCAACAGTGGTCCTCCAGATCACTAACTTCGAGCTTTGTTATGAAATGCTTGAAAGCATTGGGAAAATTCGTTGCAAGAGCAATTTGTTCTCAATTTGTGAATTAATAATTTCCTTTATTGAGTGCAATACATCAAAAACATTGCCTTAATGTAGTTTCATTTCTTATGACAAATGTTAAGAAATTCTATGAAATAAAATGAGTTTGCTCGATCTAACTAAGCTGAGTAAGCTAACAACTAAAAAATTTTTAATTTCCTTAAATTTGGCTGGTTGATGCTCCATCGTTGACGACGACCATTTGCTTCATGTGCTTGGAAGTGAGGTGATATCTCATTGAAGTATAGACATTAAATGTTTTGTTACAGTTTCTGCATTTCCAAGCGTTTTGATTGCCAATAATTTCACGTGATTTGTTCATTTGATCGCTTAACCAGTCTCTTTCGTCAACTGTAAGGTCTGACTTTTTGAGATGATAGTTGCTGCTTCCAGGACTTTTTGCCGGCAATACTTTTGGATTTGTTTGGAATTTCTTGTTAACAATAGTGAACGTGTTAGTTGATTGAGTTCGTTTACGGTCTTTCAAGTGACGCTTAATAATGTGAAGTTTTATTCCACGAAGTGAATCGCCTTGGAAGCTTTTACAAATCGCGCAAATCCAACGTGTGGTAATTATTCCATTTTCAGTTTTCATTTTCTTTTCCGATTTTTGAATCGTTCGATCGATCCATTTATTTTTGGAACTTTTTATCGGTGGAATCGGACCGGAAGATTTATTGAAACTGCTGTCGAAGATGTCATCTTCGTTCGAGTCTTCTTGTTCTTCTTCTAAGTCAGTGAAGTCATCATATTTATCGTCGTCAATAGGTCGGACCTTTGGTAAGCAGTGAGCTTTAGCGATGTGAACTTTAATTCCGTGAAGAGACTTTGCTTTGGTTCGAAGACAGATCGAGCAGACCCAAGTCTCGCATCCAGCTCTTGATTTTTGAGCCATACTCTGAATCCAATTTGCGTCCCATTCGTGTTTCTGTTCAGGGTCTTCAGGATTATCGTTTTCGGCAGTTGAACTATTGGGCTCCTCCATAATCGATTGACGATTGCAGTGCATTCTCATAATGTGAATTTTCATTCCTTTTTCAGTGTTTGTTGAAAAGTTTAGGCAAACGCCGCATTTCCATTTGAACTCTTCTGTTCGTGAAGCTTGCAACAAACCTTCAACGGTGTTTGGATTACGATCGAACTGGTCCGTGCGTTCTCCAGATTCTTCATTTTTGTTTTTGCAATGAGTTTTTGCGATGTGAATTTTCATTCCAACGACCGATGTTCCTCTGTATTTGTTGCAAATACAACAAGTCCAAACACCAAAAGCGCCTGTTGTTTGTGACTCTTCGATTTTCTCTTTAATCCATTGTAGATCGTAGTCATGCTTTTCAGGTTCAGCATTATTAATTTCCTTGGTTCCATTAGTTGATGTGTTTGGAGTCTCAGCAGCTTTTGAGTCTCGATCGGATCGGGAGTGATAATTATTACTTTCGCAATGAGATCGAATGATGTGGATTTTAACTCCACGAGGCTTGTTGCTTATGAAAACATTGCAAACTCCGCACAGCCATCTCTCGTTATCAGATTTCTTTACCATACTCTCAATCCAAAGATGATCTAAGTCATGATGTTTCGGAGTGGCTCTGTCTTTTAATTCTTGAACCGGAGTTTCTGTCGATCGTTTGGTATCCTTTCCGTAGAATATTTTCTTCTCATCTTGGTGATACTTAGCAATATGAACTTTCATTCCTGTGTAAGTCGAACACTGGACCTTCTCACAAATGCAACATGTGTAGATAGTTGTTGTCTCTGATCCAACTGTTACTAACTTCTTGCTTTTCGACATCATACTTCTCATCCAGCTGTCGCATTTCTGACGCGGGCCTCTCTTTTTGCTGCTTGTATCAGGAAAACCTTCATCGCCAAAAATATCTTCTAACACACAAAATTGGCTTTCGTTTTCTGTAACGGTGCGTTGTGAGAACATTTCTTCTTTAATATCGAGCTGATCAAGAAATCCGACGGAATCCTCTGAATCATCATCAGAGATCTCCACTTCGACCATATCGTCGTCGATGCTGTTAGGAACATTTGCGATTTCATATTCGCGCCATCCATTATACTCCATAAAGACTTTTTCAGATATAGGAACGATAGCCAAACACTGGCTGAACTGCATGACGCTTAAATTTCGGTTTCCTACGCTATTCACAAAAATATTCACTTTTCTGACGATATCGGAAGGCTCGCGAATCCCAGACATTGCTGTAGCTGCTTTTATCTTGAACTGATAAGATGAGATGACATTGATCTTGCATTCTTCACAAATGAGTCCCTCGGTGATCTAAAAGCGGAAATTATTTATTTATTTAGAACTGTAAAGTGTAAATAAAAACGAGAATTACCGGAATTGAAAGAACTTCACAAGAAATCACCGATAAATCAGCCTCAAATTGTGGAACCTTCGTCTTTAAGTTAATTAGCCGTTTTCTGTCTTCCTTCTTGTTACAAAATGAGCAGCTTGTCACCTCCATTGCTGTTTTAAATCAAAAATAATTAAAAGCTTGGAAAAATGTTTATTTCTCACTGAATGAGAAATTTCAAACTCAAAAGTGTCGTTAAAAATATCAGACTTTAATTTATTCAGGTCACAACTTCCTTTCTAATGATAAGACTGAAGTGTTTTTGTTAGAAATATATAAACTTTATTAATAACAAAAATAAATTCGTCGATTTGAAATAAACTTTCTATTACTTTCGAGCTGCTCTGTTCACTTTCGATTCTGATGGTCGATCCAACTCCATGCAAATGAATCTTCCAGCGTCAATGAGAAGATCTAGGTTGACTCCTGTTTCAACGCCACATCCATGAAGCATGTAAATAACGTCCTCAGTTGCTGCATTGCCGGAAGCTCCTTTCGCGTATGGACATCCACCTAATCCAGAAACTGAAGCATCGACGACTGAAATTCCAAAATCAAGTGACGTCAGAATGTTAGGAAGAGCTTGTCCGTAAGTGTCATGGCAATGAACTGCGAATTTATCAACTGAAGCCACTTTCAATACTTCGGTCAGCATTTCTCTGAATGTTCCGGGAGTTCCAACTCCAATCGTGTCACCAAGTGAAATCTCATAGCAACCCATCGATAAAAGCTTCTCGCTGACTCTTGCGACTTCTGATGGCTTGATTCTTCCTTCATATGGACAGCCAATTACTGTTGAGACATATCCACGGACTTTAATGTTATTACTTTTGGCAGCATCTAACACAGACTTGAATCGATCAATGCTCTCAGCGATTGAACAGTTGACGTTCTTCTTTGTGAATGACTCCGATGCAGCTCCGAAAACAGCTGTGAAAATAAAATTGAAGACAACTGGATAAATATTTATTTACTCTCTCACCAATTTCTTTAGCTCCAGCTTCAAGAGCTGCTTCAAATCCTTTCAAGTTAGGTGTGAGCACTGGATAAGAAATTTCGCTATGTTTCTCAATTCCTTTCAGGACTTCTTTGTTGTCGCCCATTTGTGGAACCCATTTCGCTGACACAAAACTCGTAGCTTCAATCGTCTTAAAAGTTAATCTTGTTTATAAATTCATTCGGTGATTTAATCAAATTCAATTCACCTTGAGCCCGGTTTTTGATAATCTATTGATTAATTCGATTTTAACGGCCGTTGGCACAATCTTTGGTTCATTTTGAAGACCGTCACGTGGTCCAACTTCAACGATTCGAACAGAACTTACATTTCTACTAATTGCACGGGAAATATTTCTGGAGAACATATTTAATAAATTGATAAAAGAAATAAATTACAATCACACGATGGATCGTTCACGAGTGCGTGAGAAGATGGCGTTGAAATAATTTTCTTCATTTTTGAAAATTAAATTTTGGTTAATAAATTTTCCTGATCATTTCATCAAAAACAAGGGCAGATCCTTTTGTAGTTTAGTTGATGAATCATCATCGAAAAATTCCTCGTTCTCGCTGAATAAACAGATCTAAAGGAAATTTGCCTGTTACAAGAAGTAACAAAGTAACAGAATCTATTCCAACTTGGATTTTCCCAGAAGAAATAAATTCAAAAATTATTATTTGATATTAGGAAAACCCTAATTTTCTATCATCAAGATCATTATAAATGTTTTATCAGCTCTGATGCATTTTGTATAAAAGCAAAGCTGCATTCTCATTTTATCATTCATTCAGTTGATATCAGTCAGTTCGAAGCTAAAAAATGTTTTATAAAACCTTGTTTCTCGTTCATTGTGTATGCATCATCATGGCCCAAAGCAAAAAAATTGAAAAAGGCGAGTGGAGAAAATGGGAGGAAACATACGTAGAAAATAGAAAATTTCATGGAAGAAAAGCGTGTGAGGAACAAATAAGGAATGGAGCTGCAATTGGATTTAAAGAATTCGGTGGAGTTGCTGCTGCGCCATTTGCTGGCCTTGGTGTTGGGGCTGCTCTTGGAACATCAGTACTTCCAGGTCCCGGAACAATTATAGGAGGTGCCGTTGGAGGCATTCTTGGAGCGCTCGGGATTGGTGCAGGAGTAGGAGCTGCAGCTGGGGCAATTCACGGAGCAGCGGTAGGAGATTGTTAATTTAGGATATTCTAGAATCAATTTATAAAATATTTAACATTAAAATTACGATTGTAATTTCGAGATAGAGATTAGAAAAAAACTTGGGAAATCCTGTTTTTGAAAAGTAATCTACTTTAAAATCAAACAATCTAGGAATATTTTTTTTTTCCTGTGGGGTTTGGGCTTTCCTTGAAAAATGCTTTGTCAACTGAGATGCATTTTGTATAAAAACGAGGGAAAGTGCATTGAGAATTATCAGATTATAAATCAAGTTAATTGAAGAAACACTTCACAGTAAAGAAAATGTTATTCAAAGTATTGTTCTTCGTTTATTGTGGATGCATCGCCATGACACAAAGCTCAGTTATTAATCGAGGAGTTGAGAGTGATCATCTTCTCTCAGATGTTAAAAGTGGAAACGAAGTGACACAAAGTGACACAATTCTTTATCTAGTTACTGAGAGTAAGTAATGTAAAAAGCTTTAAAATTTCAAATAAATATTTTTATCTTCTCTCAGATACTGAAGCCAATCTACTAGACCTGGAACCAACAACAGAAAATGGTGATGAGTCGAGTAAAGAACTCGAAAGTCAAGAAAGATTTGTTAGAGGATCAGCATGTGATGCACAAGTGAGGAATGGAGCTACAATTGGATTTAAAGAATTCGGTGGAGTAGCTGCGGCGCCTTTTGCCGGAATGGGTGTTGGTGCTGCTCTTGGCACTTCAATCTTTCCTGGTCCCGGAACAATTGTTGGAGGAGCGATCGGAGGAATCCTTGCAGCTCTCGGATTAGGAGCAGGAGTTGGAGCTGCTGCTGGGGCGATTCACGGTGCAATTAAGGGAGATTGTTAATCAATTTCAACAAATTTTAAAGAAAAAATTAATTTGAGTAGAGAATAAACTTCTTTTGACAAAAAAAAAATGTTTAACTGTCAGCAAATATTTTTACCCATTTGATACGCAAACCTTTGTACCCACTGCGACGCTTTCGAAAAGAATTTTCAAGTTTTTCTATCTTGCAAATCCCAAAATTCAGTCTTCGCTCAAAATTGCGTTGAAAACATCGCGGGACGAAGAAGGAAAATTCGTCGTGAATCATTAAAGTTTCTGTGAATGTTTTTTGTTTTTGCAACGAGTCGGAACGACCCGAGCGGTGTTTCAAAATAAAAAGAGTCGCGAAATTAGCATTTGCGAGTAAAGGAAATGTTTCGCGGAGACTTCGAGTGAAGAGTTTTTTTTTGCACAAAACAAAAAAAAGTTTCATCGGAAGTGTCGCGGAGTGGAAATAGAAAAAGAAAATTATGAGAAAAAATGTTTCATCCTGATATCAACACGGAAATGCAAAATATGCAACAGTTTAGTGATAAGCTTCTGCAACAGCAGATGATGGGCCCAGCTTCATCCGAGGCCGTAGATGTCGTCAAGCTGAATCTTCTCCATGAGAATCAGTTGCTTAGAGAGCGCAACAATCAGCTCACAATGCTCAACAATAATCTTATGATTGAGATATCGCAGTTGAAGCTGGAAATCGACATGATGGAACTTAAGAAGGCGCTTTGTCAGGACGAAAGGTGAGCTACCATCAATTTCATCGTCAGCTGTTTGAATTTGAAGTCAATTGCATAATCGTCGTTGTTTAACTTATTTCAATGCCTCAAACACCGAAATTTCATAGTCACTGAACACTAAACATTCGTTATCAGATGGGGGGCAATAAAAAAGAAATGACTCACTATCGTCGTTGTTAAAGCAATAACGCGTTAGAGAGACATTTGCAAATATCGGAAAAATATTCAAATGTGCAAGCTTCCGCGTTAATAACGAACATTACAAACAATATTAAGTTAGAGTTAGAGCTATTCAAATTAACTTTTTTTGCTTCATCGATCCACGGCAACTTTGCACATGCGACAAACATGTTTTAATTGACTTGCAGCTGCACTTACTTCAGCTTTTTACAAGTAATCAATAATTAGCGTGCAGGTGAACTGTGAGTTTCGTTGATCGATTGCCAAAAACTGTATCGTTTGACGAGAATACTGTTTGGCGAAGATAAAATGATGGTTAGGGAACTCGATCGATTATTTATTATTTTCAGAAATTCGCTTAAACTTCCAACTCCTTTCGACATGTGGGACCAAGATGTGAAGAATTTCTTTTCGTTTTGTCTCCCGAAACTTCTTTGTCTTGCGTGCTGGTTCACTTCTTCTTCATGGAATTACGTGCGAAACACATTCTCGTTTAGCTGATTCGTCTTAGCCCAGTCAGTTATCTTATCTTTGCCAAACTATGATTAATAATATTTCACTATCTCTATTGATAAATGTTGATTGCCATAGACATGAGAATTTGCTGGGCAGACTCTCGGCGACGCTTTTTTTGTTACTTCTTCTTCTGCCCTGAACAAGAAACAAAGCTCCCGCATGCAAATGAGCAAAATCTTGTTGTTTATTCGCAAATTAGTTGAACTTGAAGTGTTCACACACCTATCTAACTGGATCAACGGTTCGTGAAGGTGTTGCTCATTTACAGAATCGATTTTTTGATGTACCGCTGACTTGAGACTCGAGAGCTTATCTCGCTCGTTTTCCATTTCGATGTCAAGTCGAAACCAGTCAAGTCGAAACATGTGTTTTTTAATTAGTTTGTGAAATGTGCCGACTAGTTGCGTACAAACTCAAATCAAATCTCTTACCATATAAAGAAAGTTGGCCTCATAAATGTAAATAAACGATTGCCCAACTCCCGATACTCGACCTTCAAATCCGTTTTGAGACACGGCGGTAAGGTTGCGCCGTTCAACAGTCTAAGCCTTCGCTTTATGGGCTGCGTCGAGACACTTTTACCACTGACGACTACGCGACAGTGTGAGTTCGAGTGTGCTGTTCTCAGATGACATGAAAATTATATAATTTAAGACTAAGAAACTCATTTTCGCTGTAGGAGATTGTTTTTAAATAAAAAATACAAAAGAAAGATTTTTAATTTCCTAATGAGATGTGGAGTCGCAAGAAGCGAATATAAACTCTACGCTGACAGCTTTATATACTCATCGTCGTAGGCTATCAGTTAACCAAAAGCCGTAAAAATTAGTTTACATCGCTTTGAATGTTTATTTGGTTAATTGGAATTTGGAGAATGTCAGACCGTTTATGATTGAGAGGGAAGTGCCATTGATGCTGAGTATAAGTTACAGCTATAAATCCTATTGATCGCCATGTTAAGATCGGGGATTCCCAAAGCTCCAGGTCTTCTCAATCTTTGTTGGAAGGAAAATCTAAGAAATTAGATTTGTTTCTTCAACTGAAATCAATTCTTAGATTATCTTGAATAAAAGAAACGATCAGAAGGTTCTTAGAAAGATTTCTGAACCTTCTTTGAATCGTCTTCTCTATTTAAAATCTGTTGAATATTTTCGAGTTGTGTCCGGTTAAGTGTACAATCCTTCAGATTTTTTTAGCACGCACTTCATCATTTTCTTTGTTAGATGCGAAGTTTTACTTTCGTCATATGAGTTCAATGTTCTGATATCAATTAGCAACTTGTTATAACTGATACAGTTTTAAAGTTTTAACGAAGAACTCATGAAACTTTAATAATCGTTTGGTGACTAGAATCTCGTTCCATTAGCTGACGATGATCCTCATTCTCAAAGACGTTTCAAAATGATTCATTTTTTTTACCCACAACTTTGTCTGTCGAAAAGCAATTGAACGCTCCCAAAGAAGTCGACTGAAAAAGGTCATGAAAGTTGTTATTTGTTTCTTTCGAGATAAAGAAATGTCAAGCTCCAAAAAGAAAAAATATTTTTTGCACAATCGCATGTCGCATGTTGTCTAACTTTGAGGTGCGCGCTCATTTGAATATAAAAATAAGAAGAATCAAAAATTCGTTGATGCCTCGATTCGCTAAAACAAAAAGACGATTTTTCAGCTGAATAAGAAAGTGTCGTAACGAAACGCTAATTGAAGCGCTGAAATGTTTTGTCGGAAGCCTTTCTCAATATTTGAGAAGTGACGTTCATCGCTTTGTTCTTCCTCTGCTCAATTCGATTCCGACTCCGATCGTGTGTTAGCTTAAATTATCACATGACGTCACGATGCGCTTCACACACTATCGTGCGTGAGAAAGAGTGCTTCATGAGGGCTTATCTATTTTCAGAACGATTCTGAGCTGCTCTGGACGTTTTCTAACTTTTCATTTTCCACTACTCATAAAATTAATTATTCGTCAAAGTTTCCCACACAAAGTCGTCGTCGCTATGAGTTCGCTCGCTTCGTTCACTCGCGAGTATTGGTAAATCCATCAGAAGAGAAGAGAAAAAAATAAAACTATTGAAAAACCCAAACAGCAATAGTACGAGCAAAGAAGTGGTTGGTAGCGCGCGAGCGATCGTTTCGTGTTTTTATTTTCGTCGCTATGCAGAAATTAAGAAATTCAAATCGATAAACAAATTTGGTGCTAAGTGAAAAAAATAGAGACTTTGTCGCTTTAAGTGAACGATTGCTTTAGGTGAACGGAAACCAATTCGATTAGGTTCGTCGTCGATATCTGTTTAGAAAACATGTTCCAAAGAGTGTGAAACCACTACACAAGTTAGAAGCTTCAAAGTAGGTCATTAAAGCATATTTTGTTTATGAAACTGAAAGGCAAAGCAGAATCAAGTGGATTTTGTTTTATTTCGTGTGTCTAAGAATCGTGAGAAAAAAAAGTGAGAGTCGTTTAGATGCAGTTATGAGATGGAAACGATGACTCACGCGATGATGTTACGTCTGAGTCACGGACGTCTTCGTTTAGCGAAGACAATGAGCTAACATGTGCTGCTTATGCAAAAGTTCGTCTTCGATTCGGACTCAATTAATGTGTCGACCTCGGCATTATGAAAACTTGCTTGTTTTGCCTATCACGCGAGAGAGAAGAAGATTGATTCACTAAAAGCCCATCGCTGATGAGTTGTGACTTTTGATCCCTCGTTACGCTTCTCGCTCTTCAATGTGTGAAGCATCATCGCTTTTTTGAACGTCCAGCATCGCCTGGTTTCTCATTCTCCAACATCAATTGATTTTGCACGTTCTATTTGATGCAAACAACTACATTCATTAGACTCAACGAGACGATCATCGACAGTTTGATTTTCGTTTTCAATTTTCGGCTTCGGCTGATTTCAATTTCAATCAGACAAAAGAAACTTTTCTTTAACTTTGTTTCTTTCTCGTCTTCGTTTTGTGAATTTGGATTTCTATAACTTTTACTTTAAACGTTGTAATCAAAATTGTACGCAATAAATTTTCGAAAAGAAAATCGCGTCGACGAGAGATTTTCCTTCGAGTTGGCTCGACAGATCAGAAAAAAGTCTTAAGTTTCTTTTTCGTCAGAACTTACAATTTTAATTTTTTTTTTGTTCAACTTCGGCCCACGTGAAGTTTTATAAATGGTGATGTGCTATAAACAGGGTTCTTTACATAGAAACGCCATGAGTGAGTCTTTCATTATTCTTGTTTTTCTGTTCGATCTGCTGCTTTTGTGAGAGAACCGTTTTGACATTTTGCAGACGAATCTGTTTCGCCAACTGAACGACAGTTTACAAATAAAATTGCAGAATGAACAGAAACTGTTTGCAAAGCTTGAAGCTCTTCGAGTGTGACACCACAACTCATTAATCTCACGTTCGCTGTACTTGATTAAACAAAAAGTGCTTTATTGAAAGGGGCACAAAGATGAATTATGTCGCTGAGCTGAGTTCATAGAACTTTCATCTTTTAATTGTCACCGGATCTCATTCGAAGTTCATTGAATTTCCAATCCCTCTGAGAACGCCGCGAGCTCTTGAAACGCGGAAAGACCCGGAGACAATGAGGAAGATTTGAAGGTTTTGTGTAGTAAACAAACAAAAACTGTTCTAGGCGTTTAAAAACATTTAAGAAAAACTCTGGTGACTCGTCCCACGAACGCCCCTTCGACAAAAAAACACGAACAAAATCTACTTGCTCGCTAGCTTTTCGTTTCATTCACAACCACATCAACAATTTAAATAATTACATTCTTTAACCAAGGTGCATAAAGGTTGCGACTTTTGATCGAATGAACTAAAAAATTAGAAAAAATGTCTCGAAAATCATATCATTCGACAATCGAATCAATCAGCGACCGAAGCGGATCAAGTCAAAGTCCGATGGTCGTTTATTTAGATGAAAACGGCAATGAGTGTAAGGAGCCGCGTGTTCGTAAAGTCGTAAGCTCACAGGCTCGACATGTATCTGTTGTTAGCTATTCGCGTCGGCACAAAGAAACTCATAAGCATACAAGCCATCATGTGACGACAATTAGGTGAGAGAGTGAAGACTTCAAACAACAAACAGCTGACAATAAAAAATGAGATAACGTGAAACAATTTTACTGAAACTTTACATTAATCTTTCCACAGCTTTCCACAAAGATTGGATCGTTCCCTGCCCGGAACTTACTCTTATTCCCCTTACTCAATGAATTATCAGAGCGACAACAGCTTCCAAGGGAGCAATCAGAGCTCCAGCTACATTCAATCAACTTACTCTCCCCAATTTCATCATCAAATGTATTCGCACAATGTCGCTGTGACCCCCTCACCGCAGCAGCACTTTAACAACAATCATTCAACTAAAACAAATTCTATAAGATATGGATCGAATAGTGAATTGTCGAAGCGAACAAGAAACCAAAGCTATGAATTATCGCAAGACCTGCAAGACAAGCAAATTGAACTGCTTGAGAGGAAATATGGTGGAAATGCTCGAGCTCAGAGAGCGGCTCTGGTAAGCGCGCTTGAAAGTCGTACTTGAAAATAATTTAACACAAGTTTGATCTCGTTTAGGTAATTCAACGAGCGTTTCGTCGATACATGTTGAACCGGAAGTTCGCCTCAATCAGAGCGAATGTAAAAATCGACAAAAGGAACTCCGTGACGCAAAACACGAATCAACGAATGTCTCAAAGCCAATCGATGGACATGCAATCAAATTATCATCAGCGTAATCACAGTATGAGTAACAACATTTTGATGAATCTGTCAAAGGATGCAGCGAGTCGCTCACATGAGCGGAGAACTCATGAGTTTGATTCAAGCCCATTAGCGACTCCAATAAGAAGTCCAATTATCAAATCATCTCCTCAACATCCTTACGTGAATCTGTTACATCAACCGAATTACAACATCCCGCCATATCAACTTCAATACCAGAATAATGTCCCGTTGAGCAATCAATCAACCCCTGATACTGGCAATCAATCTTGGAACACATCACAGCAATCCATTCCTACAGCTATTCCACATGTCCAACACTACACAGCCGCACAAATCTACATGCGACCTAAAGTCAACAATACTTATAATTACCAGAACTCATCGGCCTACTCTTCAATAAATAAGAAACCTCCGCCACCTGAAGTTCCCAAGCGACTGTCGAGTTCAATCTCGACTGGCTCGACGTCAAGCCTCAAAAAGTCCAACGGACTGTCTCGATCAAGTAAGTTGTCGATTAATCATTTTTCAATCGATGAGTTGACTAACGATTTTACATTTTTAGCGAACAATGGAAGTTTACAATCGGTGCAATCGTCGGGCAGTGAGAGTAGTGTCTCAATTGAAAAGCTTCATTGTGATAACATTTCCGATCGAGGAGCTTCGCCGCTTTGGAAGAGAAGCAACGTCGACAATGATGACGAGACAAATCACACTCAGATGAAGAAAGGAAATGCAGCGTCCGATAATTTTAAAATTTCGGAAATCATAAGAAAGCGAAAATATCGAATCGGCCTCAACTTGTTCAACAAGAAGCCTGAAAAGGGAATTGAATATTTGGTGAAGAACGGTAAATTTGTTTGTCATTGACTTTTCAACGAAATTGTTTCACGAGCTTTGTTTTCACCGCAGGCTTCTTAGAAAACACGTCCGTGGGTGTAGCAAAATTCCTCATATCGCGCAAGGGGCTCTCACGCCAAATGATCGGCGAATACCTTGGACTGATTCAACAGCCATTCAATATGTCTGTTCTTGATTCCTTCTGCGAAGAGCTCGACTTATCGGGAACTGCTGTTGATGTGGCGCTTAGAAAATTCCAAAGTTTCTTTAGGATGCCGGGAGAAGCACAAAAGATTGAGAGACTCATGCAAGCGTTCAGCGAACGATATTCAAAATGTAATCCCGAGGTCATGTCGAAACTGAAATCACCTGAAACTGTAAGTTCAATTGTTCTCATTAAAGTTTTAAATTAATGAAGAAATTTTCTCGTAGATTTTTATCCTCGCGTTTGCAATCATCATGCTTAACACGGATCTGCACACGCAAGCAATGAAACCAGAACGTCGAATGCGATGCGAGGATTTTATAAAGAACCTTCGAGGTGTGGACGATTGTACTGACATTGATCGTCAAATGTTGATCGCGATTTACGATCGAATACGAGCCAATGAATTTAAACCTGCGTCTGATCACGTTTCACAAGTGATGAAGGTTCAAGCGACAATCATTGGAAAGAAACCAACCCTGGCAATGCCACACAGAAGACTTGTTTGCTATTGCCGTCTTTATGAAATCCCCGACATCAACAAGAAAGAACGAGCTGGTGTTCATCAACGCGAGGTGTTCCTATTTAATGATATTCTCGTGATAACGAAGATCTTCAACAAGAAGAAAACTTCTGTGACTTACTCGTTCCGCACAAGCTTTCCACTGCCAGGCATGGTCGTGACACTTCTTAAATCCTCAAGTAAGTTGCTTCTAGATTCGTATTTGAAATCACTTCCTGAATGATGAGTCTAGTGCTATGATAATCGTGATTATAAATTCAAATAGCGTTCGGTTCATTCTGATTCACTTTCGATTTATGCAAATATGAAATTACTCTATCAGATTCAGCTAATAACTTTTTATTCGTTTCCTTTGTAGATTACCCTCACTGCATTCAGCTCTCACAGAAAGTCGATAATAAGGTTTTGATTACTTTCAATGCGCGTAACGAGCACGATCGATGCAAATTCGCACAAGACTTGGAGGAAAGTATTTCAGAAATGGATGAGATGGAGCAAATTCGAATTGAATCTGAGTTGGAGAGACAAAAGTTGTCGCGGACTTCGAGAAACTCGAAAGCAGAAAATCGTGACAGCGGATTTGACACAGCAAACAGGAAGTTAAAGTCTTCTTCAAATAATCAACTTTCAGTGTTGCAGAGCAACAAGAATAGTAACTCGCTTTTGGATATCAACGAGCAATGTAAGTAATAACCTCGGAATTGTTAAAAGTCAATTGAATTAATGAAAATTATGTTTTTAGTCGCAAGCAACGAGAAGTTTGAGAAGAATCAACGACGAGCTTCAGTTTGTTCACTAGACAGTGGGACTTCTTTATCGTTCCTCTCATCAAATGGAACGCGAAGTAGTGACAACAAGCTCAAGAAAGACAATCGTGGCAACTACAGCCACTCACATCACTTGCCGAGTTCACCTTTGGCCGCTGCTCGTTCAACCGAAGTTTAAGGTGTCTAAATGATAATTTCGACTAACCAAACGTAACTAAAGAAATGTAACAAAGAAAATAAAAAAATAAATATTTATTCTAGTCGAAAGACAAAATTCATTAAATGAAGAGAATGTTTACGAAAGATAAATTGTTGAAGGGAGTTAAATTTGGGACCCTTTAAAGTTGAAATATTGATTCAGTATTTTTGAAATATTTTCTATGAACTTATGAGCTGAAAATATTTTTTCCTAAAAGCAAAACTTTACCTATACAATTCAATAAGTAGTTAGATAACAAAAAGGCGATAAATATGCTTGAAACCTCGTTGAGTAGTTTAAGAAGCTTTGTCCTAAAGAAAAAAAAAATGTAATAGAAATCCTCAGAGACTAAAGTTCAAGAATCTAACTGTTCGTTATATCGAAGGAAAGAAATAAAAGAGAGAGCCTAAAGAAATATTATCGTTTTAAATAAATATTTTTTTCATTTTCAGAATGTTTCACAAATATTTGTTTGATATGCAGTATCTCGAGCAAATAAATCTTTTCCCCCTAAACTCTCGTCTCGAGTTTTGTACGAGGAAAAATTCTGAGTGACACTAAAGTGTGATTGTTTGCACAAGATGAAATATTTATCCATCAAGGGAGCTCTTTTTCTTAAGATATTATTTTTTATGTATTTATTAGATAGGGGCAAGCGCGTACGCAAGCCCCTGCTACCAAAAATTGCGCGAACGAGTTATTCATATGCTGAATAATCGCAGAAGTCATCCCTTCCGTAGTGCAATGGAAAGGACTCATTCTGAAGAAACCGCCTTAGTGATCACGGTAATCTCTACGCCAGGTAAGTATGATTTCATTTGTCTTCTGCGATGTTGTATTACTCAGTTCACTTATTTTCTTTGTGAAGTATAAAATTTCTTTCACTTCGTGTTTCATTTTCATTTTTATTCCATTCGACGTTTGCTTTTCTATTTTGAAAAGAAGAATTTTGCTGAAGGGAGAAAAAGCCTCGGCAAACAAAATTGCAATGAAACGTTTTTCCGACTTTCGAAGCCTTCGTTTCATGTATAAATTATGTGTCCAAGTTTCATATTCAAAGAGCTCAACATCTGAACTCCTGCCGTCATTAGCTCGGTGGACTTCGCGACGAAAAGTTCTCATCGTCGTCAGTTGTTCTAATTATTTTACACTCGGAAATAAAAAGTTAAGAAAGTGCGCGGATTTTTTTCTGTTGAGTAAAAGACAAAGTTTGTTGTTGACGTTAAAGTTTAAAGAAAAGTTTAAAGACTCAAAGTCGTAATGGCACTAACGAAAATATTGATTTTGTGTATTTTCTTTTTACATATCGAAGGTAGGTAATTTGAATTTTTCATCGACTCTCTCGAGCGATAAATCATAAGCGGTCGTCGGAATTGCTGATTTCTTGCACGATAGTCACAAGCTTTCTTCCTTTCTTCTTTCAGCTCTGCAGAGCGTTCGTCGTTATGGTCAAGAGGTAAACATTTCCATCACTCGAAATCAGTTCAAGTTCAAGCATTTAGCAAAACATTTCTCAAATTGGCTTTTTGGATCGATAACGATGTCGTTAATTAATGATTTGGCTTCTCGTTCTGTTTTGCCGAATGCCGCACGGCGTGAAATGTTTTTTCAAACGACGAAATGAGACGCAAACGGATTTTTTTTTATTTGGAGAAATTATTGCCTTGAGCGGAAATCGATATGAAAATTGTTTTGTTTTTTTCCAACTCAAATGATCAAATTATCGCCTCTCTCTCACATAGAACAACGACGCCGAGAAGCATCGTTTTGGTAACAACATCAACGAATTGAAATTTAAAATCCTCAACGACCGAGAAAGCTTCGGAAAGGATAAACAGGATTTTAACCTTCCGCCCTACTTGAAGAAACGTAATCGCCGCTTCAAATCAATTCACGAGTCGATGCACGAAAACGGTTTCGAAAGGAAATCGAAACGTCGGAATGGAGAAGCTTTCAAGTCACCTCAGTATGGTCACATGGAGTATCAACAGTTTCTTCACCGCAACGAAATCCCTGACGTCGATCTTCTGAATCAGTTGTTACGAAAATCGCTTAATTCCGTTGATGAGCATCATCATCATAAGAATCATCACTATCCAAGATCCCATCAGAGAATCAAAAAGCTTCGATCACGACCCGAGGCTGGAATCATGCAAAAGAAATTGAAGATAAACTGAGTGCGATGAGTGAGAAGAGAATTCATCGATTTGCTCAATAAGTTATGAAGATAGTTCAAAAACAAAATTAAAATAATGATAGTGAGACAAACATATCTGCAGTGTTTTTAAAGCAGGCGCTAAACTAGTTCGTTGACGTGTTTTTACCGCAGGTTGACTCTGTCAGTGACGTCAAAGATTGAAAGGAAATTCATTGACGAAAAAATATTCTTTGTTGACGGAACTGACGAATCACCCAGCCCCGAACGAGAGAAAGCAACGGAGACTTTACTTTAAGTGGATAATTGAGAAGAAACAAAATCAATTTGTGCAATAAATCAATGGAAATTTTTTGAAAACTCTTTTCTTCGTCTCTTGCGCTCGCTCTCGCTCGAGAAAGGAAAATGTTGCAATATTTTAATTGAGTTCTGATCGTTATTCAAGATGATTCTCATTTATATTTAGCCCCCCATCCATTATGGATTTTGTAGAGCTCAAAAAGCGAGAAAGAGAGAGAGGCGAAGTAAGTCGCTCAGAATTTCGCAATTGCCGGTCGACGTAAAAACCACACAACAAATTAAATATTCGTCACTCGTAGAGTTTCACGAAAGTATCGCTGAATAAATATTGCGAAACCACAAGAGCAGAAAACATTTTATGATATGAAACTTTAATAAAAACGCGAGCAGCGTTCATTGCCGCCATTTGTCCTCCTTCAACAAAAAAAAAAGTTCTCAACATGCAAAAGTTAAAAAAAAAAACGTTTTCGTTCTCTCGTCTCGTAAACTTTATTTCTACATCTAGATAAGTACTTTTTTGTAAAACCATTGTTAGAATGTTATGTAATATTTATTCTTTAGTCCCTTAAACAACAAGTTTCATTCAATTCCTTTCGATTGTGATGATTTGTTTCAACGTTCGCTAGAGCAATAGGAACTGTAATAACAGAAGTTGTTAGAACGCTGTTAATTGAAAAAGGCGCTGTTTGTTTTTTGCGATAGATTGAGTGAGAGAGAGAAGAGTCATGGGGTGTCAAGGGGAGACTGAAACGTGTTTCAACCATAAAGGATATAAACATGGAATATTAATTGTCATGTGATTGAGCAGTCGGATGGGGATTTTTATTTTATTAAATGAAACTCGTTTGTTCAAGTTTCATTCGAGTAAAGAGTGAAAGTGAAGGAGTTGAGGATGAACATTCTTCCATCGCAAACGACGCAAGCACCTTGAAATATAAAAATCTTAGAAAAATAATGTTCATATGAGAAAAATGCACAATTAACGATGAAACAAAGAGAAAAAGAACTTTAAACTTGCACTTGTAAATAAAAATTAGAATAAAACTAAAGAGCTTTTGGCACTAATAATTAATAAAGCTATTAACGATAGAAACGCTCGTGGGCGGTTATGGGATCATCTGTAATTTCTCCGATACGACATTGGTCTGTTGAAACTTCCACTTGGAGCTCTTGAGTTTCCTCTTGAGTCGATTCTGAAGTCGTAGATCAGCGGCTGCTCTTGCCAAAATCGCATTAGACCGCCTGTTGGCTGTTGGACTCGGTTTTCGCGTGGCCACGCGAAACTCATTGATGCTTGGGGAATTTTTGGCTGAGACTCGTCTGGGAATCTAACTCGTTGACCTCTCGAAGCTTCAGATGGAAATCGCACAACAGTTGTTGGTGTAGCCAATATATCTTCGTTCGAACTTGAGTCTGTAGCTGGCAGATGATGATAAACGAATTTGTTTGTCGTCTCAAAGTTTGCTGAATTCAAATCTTGCTGATCATCTTTGATTATTCGATTTTCATAAGGAAAGTCATTGTCTCGCCTTTTGAATTCTTCAATGTTGTGAGAACTCGCGGGAGTCGTAGTTAATGTAGTTGGAAAGAGTTGAAAATCACCGGTTGATGTTGTTATCACTCGATCAACATCAGTTGTGCTCTCCAGTGGCTTTTCGCTTGAACCGTTTGTCGATTCTTCACTGTCAGTCGCTGCCGATGGCGAATAAGCAGTTATTGTAGTAACATCATATTCAATGTCTGTCGTGTTCTCATACGAAGAACTTTCATCAATTAAGAGCGAGTCGTTTAATAAAATTGTATCAAAATAATCGTCTAAATGAATTGCAGTCGTGTCACTTCTATTGCTAATTGTCTTATCCGCCTCCGTTCCTTCATCAAAACTTTCCGATTTGTTTATCACAACGAATTCCCGCGATGTCGTTGAGTGATTATCGTCTTCATCGAAATTCGAGATGTCACGCGAGTCTGAATATTTTGTTGTTGTTACTTCAGGCGATTCCATTTCAGTTTGTTCTAGAGACTCGAGACTTTCTGCAGTTGTTGTGTCATTTTCACTTGAATTTGTGTTTTTCTCGTCTTCGTCGTTCTGATGCGGCGCGTTGCTATTTTCGTCTGGTTCATCTAAGCTGCTTTCTTCTTCGCTTTGCTCCTTCGTCGCGAGGTCAATTGACGTGCTGTTCATTAGCTCATCTTGCTGCTGATTCAGTAAATCAATGACAACATTCGGTGGAGGAGTGCTCGAAGAATCTGTGCCATTTGGTTGACGAAAGGAATACTCGTTCAGCTCGATCTCGTATTGAACAGTTGATGTCGAAGCAGCCTCGTTAACATTCGATTCATTATCGCTAAGAATTGGAACTAATGGTAGAGTGAAGTGTGTGGGCTCCCGCGACTCTTCGTCTTCTAATGAATAATCGTAATCGATGTTCGTCGTGTCATCAGTTGTTTCATGCTGAGGGAAAAAGCCTTGCAAGCGAGTCACCAATAAGTCGTCTGTTGGGAAATGAATTTATTTAATTTATGTAATCGACCGAGAATAATCCTGACGTTCTCACCTTGATTAATGTTAACGACTTTGATGCATTTTCCATTGTCATCGACTTTAAAGCCTGGCGGACAATGCGAAGTGTTCTGACTGAAGTTCGGAGTTATGAAGATTGACTTTGCGGTTATCTTCCTCGAGTCGCCTGTGAATGGCGTCGGATCATCTCTCTTACCACCCTCGTTTAGATTCTGGGAGTACCAAGACGTCTGCCAAATCAACTGATCCGAGCTGTTATCCAACGCCTTTGAAGTCACGGGAAGTGATTCACTTTGTGTCGAGAGCAGTGTTAATATTGTGATGATTGCTTTCATTTGTTTCATGATTCAAGTCATTATAAACTGTTTTTGAACATCTGCATCGGGAGAGAGATAGAGAGAGAGATCGAGAAGAGGAAGAAGGCAAAGCGATTGAATTAATTAAAGTCATTTGCAATTTGCATAATGCAAGAGTTAATCATGAGTTCTTAAGAAAGAAATGTTTCCTGACTCCATCCCTGACTCGCTTAAATCTTTATCCATTAACATCGCATTCAAGAAAAAAAAAATATAAAATAAACTTCTAAAAGTCAAAAAAGTAAAACATGAAAGACGAAGAGCGTGAGTAAAAGGCCCCGAAAAGCGTCGTCGTCTGTGGTTATTTTTAGATCGCCCTAATACAGAAAGATGCACTTTGAGTGAGCGGTGGTTTCACATGAAAGGCGAGCAACACCTAAGCGTGTAAATTCAGATTAATCATAGCACATCTTCACAATGGAAATTGTTTCCTATCGCGACGTGTCGATGACTTTTAATACCGTTGCAACATTTCATATTCTATTTTTGCCCGCGCTTCATACGCACATGAATATCATTTTTTGGGGTCGATTGTCAGTTAGGTGCAGTCAAAGAATTAAAGAGAAATTTAACTCTTTCCAATAAAAATGTTTTAGTGACTTAATTGACGAAGAGAACCCACTCAATTTAAATTTCTTTTTTGCCTCAATCAAGTTGTTGTTTCACTGACACATTTGATGTGAACCATATTTCGAATTCTCGCAGAATGAAAGATAAAAAAATTACACAAACAGCGGCAGTCGCTATCCACCTTACACTTAGAGGTTTATTTATGTTTATGAAGCTGTTTTATAAAAGCTGTTCTTGACCCTGAATAGCGTTTTTCGTTCAATAAAAGTCGAGCATTTAAAAAGCCATTGAAGAAGAAAACGAGATTGACACATGAAGACAAAAAAAAAATGTTTCGATAACAGTTTTTTTTAGAGTCGTGTCGGATTATTTTCTTAACAAAAGCAACAAACCGACTGAGACATAAATTTTTTTAAGGATTTTTCTTTTGTTTACAAACAAACACGCACAACCACACACAGAAATGTAAGAAGAGTCACATAGGAAGTCAGGAAATTCAATCCACAACAAGTTACTTTACGAACGGTCGTCGTTGTCGTCGTCATTAGGCTAATGAAGAAGATTATCGGATTCTCTTTTTTCACCTTTAATTTCACATCCATTTTGAGCAAACTTTACATGATTGCGATGAGTTTCGTTTCACGTTTCGAGATCTCTTCTTAAAGTTCATCATTTGACTTCTTTCCAGATGATCAACGACGCTTTATCTGTCTCGCTTATTATTATTGATCGCAACACATTCGCCTTTTTATTATTCTCCACTTTGGCGATCTTTTCATCTCATTTTATGCTTGAACTCTCGAAGCCAATGATTCCGACGTAAATATAATTTTTTTTTGTTTCATTCACCACACACAAATATTTCTTTTATGCAGAAATTCATCATAAACATGCTCGCTCGACGAAAGCACAAAACAGAATGAAATCGTTTTATGATTCGAATACGAAACCCCTCTTGCTTTAGTTAAGTTGGTGAATATTGTTGAGCTGAAACATTAAAAAGAGCTTGTGAGTTGCACAAACGATCGTCGGTTTTCTCAGTCAGCTCATGCAATGGGAAAGTTTTGTGATTTTTAAATTTTGATGAAACGAAATTTTGTTAAGAATTTTAAGTTCAACTCTTTAGTCGATCTCTAGCGAGATTGATTACTAGATCTTTAAGCAAATTGAAGAAATACTTCTTGTGCAATGTGACGAATTAAAGCGAGGAAATTTCGTCTGTTAACTGAGCACAAAACTACTCTCAGTTCAACTATTTCCCGATCGATGGCGCTGTCTGCTCCGAAACGTGATTTTCTTTTCATGGTTTAATAAAATTTATTTCGTCATAACAATTCGTTCATCAGATAAAAAGTTCAAAGGTGATTTTTGTTCAATAAATTTTTCTAAAACGTCGATGTCAAGAAGTCCCACTCGATGGCTTTGTCTCTTTGTCTTGATCATTGTAAATCCATCGCCACCTCCTGCAATGAACGAAGGGACGATGACGTTGTACACTTTGAAAGGATTTATTTTTTCAAATCCATTATCGGCACTCGTTCTAACTTGAATTGTTTGCAGCCTTTGTCCAATCGGCTTCGTAATATTGAAGTTGAGTTTAAATCCGGAAACTTGCAGCATGTGAATTCCAATGAATTCATTTTCGACGAAAGATCTTGACACGGAATGCTCGAAAATTTCATAAAACTCTTCTCCGTGAAGTGCAACGATATCCAAAGTGTTTTCAAAGGGCAACACAGCAACAATGTCAGCATACGAGATATTCCCTTGAGCTAAACTGCTTCTGATTCCAGCGGCTTGAAGTATTGATAAATGAACGTTTGCTTCAGGAAATTCTCGTTGAGTTTCGTGAAGAAATGCATCAGCGATAAAGCTTCCAAGTGCACATTCGCCATGTCTGCATCCTTCGTTCATCAAGCTAGTCTCAGCTTCTCCAATTAATCTCATTCCCAACCTTTCAATCTCTTCTCTCCAAGGAATTAGCTCCTGCTCAATCTGAGAATTCTTCTCGACTTCAGTGTCCAAGTAAACTGGATTTCCATTGTAATACTTCACGTGTCCATCGGAGTTGAAGTGAACTGTCAAATCGCCAACAAACTTAGTGAAGGCTGAAGCCTGAACGATCAGAACTTTTCTATCAACGCCTGACTTTGGCGTCACGACAATTGGATATTTGTCAACAGGTTGATCCGGTCCAGGAAAGTTTTTGTCTTGTGAAGTGAACAAAAACGAATGCGAGTGACCTCCAACAATCACATCGACAAAGTCTCCAGCTTCTAAAGCGATTTCACGATCTCTCTCAAGTCCACAATGCGATAAAACGATGATGATGTTAACTCCTTTGCTTCGAAGCTTTGTTGACTCTTCACGTATCGCTTTGACTTCATTCAGGAACTTAAGCTCGTCAGTGTTTGCAATTTCATTCGTTTCTTTCAAGATAACTCCGATGATTCCAATTTTCCTTCCACTTCGCTCAATGATGACAGACTTTTGAAGAAGATCTTTCAACTGAGGTTCATGGCGAGCATCAATGTTAGCGACGACTACTGGTGAATCCAACATTTCAATGAAAGGAACTAAACCTTGAACTCGATGAGCAAATTCGTGATTTCCAAGAGTCGTAGCATCGGTTGGAAGAAAGTTGAGAAAATGAGCGGTCACGTTGTATCTCAACAAATTATACCAGAAGGTTCCTTGGAAGTTGTCGCCAGCGTTTAGCAAAATTGCATTCTGTCGTTTACTCATTAAGTCATCAACAACAGTTTTCAGTCTCGCAAACCCACCGATACACTTTTGACCCTCGCGGCAAGTAAGTGATTGCTCATTTGTCTCTTCGAATCTCGAATGAAAATCGTTGATGTGAATCTTGTTAAGTAATTAAAATATATTTATCAACTTGGTTATATCATCAAATCAAAATAATAAAAAATAAAGGAAAAATGAGATATTTACTATCGACAACTGAAAGAGTTCAGCTTCTCGCTTCCATTTCGTTTTCGAAGTAGAATCATCGTGATTAGCAATCAAAACCACTGTGACTGCTGTAATGAGAGTTAACGTAATTACCGTCCCGGCGATCCAAATAAAAATCAATTTCATCGCAACTGAACTGAACTTCTGAACGCGAAGAAAGAAACTTTACTAATGATAGAAATTTTGATAAAACTCAGAGCGATAAGAAATCGGATTTGATAAGAAATTGTCGGAGAGCTGTAAATGTTTTATTTTCAAGACTTGACGATCACTCAGTCGCGAGCAGCGTTGATGAGTGGAAAATTTGCAGATGGATAACCGACTTGCTAAATCTTTGTTAATTTCGATAAATAAATTCTCACGATTGCCACAATTCATTGAGAAAAAGTAATAAATTAATTTCCGATTTGCGTCAGAAAAAATTAAAATGATTTTAGAGAAGATTTGTTATCACTTCTCGAGCGCATAACTCATTTGACGTCCAAAGCTTATCGAAAACAATCAAATCAAGATCCTGTGAAGCTGTGAAATGCGCAAGCAGAGATTAATAAATTAGCAACTTTTATCTAAAAATAGTTTATATCCAAAGCTTAATGTGCATAACTCGAAATTGAGAAATTAACAGAATCGAAGAATGATTTTTCAAAAAATCGGCGGAATTTTAAAACCAAGTCACGAACCTTCGTTGTTGGGCATCGCGGAGCGCTAATGACTTCAATCAAACTCCTGTCTATTTAGCTACGCTGTGCTTAATTCCAGGGGAATTCACTTCAAAACCGACAGAATCCGATAGAATCATGCAGCAATGTGATCGTGTGTCGTTGATTAAGACATTAAATTGATGACAACTTAATCATCATCAAAGCGCTGTCCAAAGCCAGAATGGTAAATGTATTAAAAGTGGGCGAGAGCAATAAAAAAAAAGTTTCCTTCACGACAGCAACAAGAAGATCAATGTTACCAGAAGAGGAAAAGATATTCTTCTCCTTAAGAAGAGAGAAAAAGAAAATAAATGATTAAGCGAGAACAAATATCTTATTCAAGCTGATACGGGGAATCGACGAGGAGAGAGAGAAATCATTCATGAACATCCCATTATTTATCGTTTTCGTGGTTTCTTCTTGCAGCAATTATTGACGAAGACCGTGGAGAAAAGAAGAACTCGCTTCAGCTTGGCGAGATGGTCTTCGAGAAGAACAACCCACTGAATAAATCTCATCGATTCACTCTCAGCAGACTCCTCCGGCTTGCTCACAAAGTCTCAAAGAGAAGATATTTCAGTTGATGTTTGTGTTAGTTGCGCAAGCGATCGCCGTGTGCTGCACGCTCCAACATTTCTCTCTTTCTTTCGATCAATTATCCAATATTCCATTTCACACACGATTTCTCTCGGTGTGCTCAGTGTGAGTGCTCGAGGTTTACGCTAAAATTATGCTTCGTAGCTCAATAAAGACATTTAGCCATTATACGGATGTGAGAGCAAGCAACAATCACCAATTAGAAATGGATGGTGGTTCATCAAAAGAGAAGAGAAGAGAAGGAACAAAATAATGTTTTAATTTTCACACAATGGATTGATGATGTGTCTCGATGTGTGTTAAACAGGTTTTCTTCCTATTTTCAGGTTTTTTGGAGCCGCAGCGAAGATCTTAATTAAGATTTTTTTTTATTATTTCGTTTCTTCTTCTCAATAAACGAAGCTTTTAAAAAGTCTTTTCAAAGCTTCTCGGTATAAGAAGATTATTAACACATAAAGTCAAAGACGGATTTGCATGCTCCGATGCGTAGCGAAATTTGCATAAGCGGCTCTTAATTTGTTCCCTTTCCCGAGTCGAGACGACATTTTTCGCGAGGTAATTTAGATGTCATTGAAGGGAAAGAAAGAAAAATCCACTCGATCATGTAGAGATGTGTGCATGTTAGCTGCAGTGGCTGTGCTTGTTTCACATGTGTGAAGTCTCGGCTGTCTTGATATTTCTGTGTTTTTTCCTTTGGTTTTGGAAAGTCACAGATGAGAAAGATTAAGATGAACAAAAGTCAACTCTTCCTCCCTCGCAATAAGTCGAGATTACTCTAAATATCTTCACATGATTTAATTAACTCGAAGCTAAACCGCGATCACACATTTTGTTCATCCGATCGATCGCGAGCGCTCTGAAAATCATCTACGCACACCAACTCACGCTACGAAAGAATGTTTATGAGTTTATTTTCAAGATTTTCAGTTTTGCTTTATTATATTGAGTTGTTAAATATGCTGTCAATTGAGTTTTCTGTATTTTTTGTTGTTTCTCTTTTTTATTATTTCTTCTTTCGAGCATTTTCGTTTCTGTAAAGTTTTCTGTTTGTTTGTTGTACACATTTCAGTTGTGGTGCGGTTCTAAGAGAAGAAACGCGTTGCTCCGTCGTCTCGTAAAAAAATATTTTTTCACTCTCTTTAGTTGCTTTAGATAGTTTCGGTTAGAACATTCTGTGTTCACTTGTGCCTTTCTGAGTCAATCAAATCAACTCACGACATGTGTTAATAGTTCAATTAACGACGAGTGAGGAAAGAAATCTATTTCTGTGTCAATCGAATCATCTGGATTGTGAAAGATATCGAGGAAAAATTAATATTTTGCGTGAAACATTTTTTTTTAAAAATACTTTACTTGCGTCGTGTGTGAGATAAATAAATATTTTTGAACGCCAAGGAGAAATATATTTTCGTCATGAGTTCTCTGCCTTCATGTCGCGCGAATTTTCTTAAATAAAACTCTTTGGAGAACTGATCGCAATCGAAGTGATTTGTGAGGAAGGAAAGTTAAGAAAGTGAAATAGAGTAAGATGCCTGAGAAAGGACCATTCAGTGAACAAATGTATCCTTCTTATCACCATCACTTGCACAATCAAATGCTCAACGGATCTGCGTCGAATGGATTTTTTCGCAGCAGCGTTGAGCAACAACCGAGCGCAGCACAACATTTCCCGTCGGCATTCGTTGCATTTCACAACACACAAATGGCGGCCGCTGGCCAAAGACCGACACACGAGAACAACTTCAATCCATCGGCATCGTTTCATTATCCACACGGGTGAGTTGATGTTCTAATTTCATGATCGTCTACCTCCCCCGAAAAAAAATGAAGAAAATCGTTGATATCTCAATCACAAGTGATCCGATGATACTTATTAACGATCAAACCCTCAAAAACCGAGCGAAACTTATACTTAAATAGCGATTAGGGATCGAGATGTAATCGGGCCCTAAGACGGCATTAATCTACGGAACTAGAAAGTGAAAAGGTCCAATCAAAGGCCATGGCTTTTCCGTTTTCACTCGAGAGAAAAAGAAGAAGAAGTTTGTGTTAAAAAGGAGCGCAACAGATTTACGTCTAATTTTCCAGCAAAAGAAACATAAATAACAAACATTACAACATGATCGGCTCGAGAAGGGGCAATTGATGTCAGGTTCATTATGTTCGAATTTTTTTCGGTATCCCGACAACAAGAGAAAGGAATAAACAGGAACAAATTTAGGGCTTATTGATGCGATGATTGAGATATTTCTCTTCCCGACTCCGTACCTGGAACGAACGTGAAGGGATCGTTTGAGGATCTTTTCAGTTTCTTCATCCCCTCTGAGATGAATGACAAGTGAATTATTTCTTTTGCGCCTGCTTCTCGAAAAGATCGGTCAGATTTTCCTTTTACCTTCGAGCTCCATAATCCTGAAATACTATCTCGAAGAATGTTCTTTCCAAACTGGTAATAATGGATGATGACAATTGATAACAGAGCGAGAGGGAACGCAAGCAGGTCAAATGCTTTGTTGAAGTTGTTTTTTGGGTAAAAAGAAACGAATTTTTTTTAGAAAAAAAGGAACGAGAATTCTTTGAAAACAGTTTATGGGAGCCCGGAGCCTCTTTTAGCATGTGATAAATAACTTGCAAGAGAAATCGTCGACAGAACATTCAAAGGAATAAGGATTTCTGTTCCTTGTTCTCCTGTCGTGAGATGAAATCGTTAACATGAAAAAATAGAGAGAGATGAGTTCGACAGGAAAGGAATAAGTTTGAAATCAGCGGATCATTGTGCAACTGCCAGATTTTTTCTTTTCTCAAGTATGACAATGTCGACTGATCTTGCAAGGCAAAGTGAAAGAAAGAAAACAAATAAAGGCTTAATTGTTTAAAAGTTCCACGCGATTTGAAATTAATGTTCCGTGTCTGCGCTGCTCCAACAAAAGGCAAAGGAGAAGTTGTTTATTTTTAGGCAAACACTGAGCCAGCTTGAAAATAATTAACAGACTTATCCATTGGTATTTAAATGAGTAGCAGCGTTTGCTTCTCGTTTGGTCTCTGTCTAAATAAATATCTTCCATGCATTTATGTCAATGACGGGCTGATCATCGTTGTCGTAACCCTCGGAGTTACTGCGTGCGGATGTGACGACCTGCTACCGTAAAATGAAGTGCGAAATTGCCTTCTGTCACCTCACATACGAACCATTGCATGTAAATTCATTAGCAAACATACAATAAAGGTTCTTCTCGTTTCTTCATCTTCGCCTCACTGTGCAAACATTTTGTGTCTTGACGAAACCTTCTTCGTGTAAATAATAAACTCATCGTAAAGTCACCTCCTTTTGAAGTTATTTGAGAGAACTACCAATTTGTTGTTTGATTTCAGCAGCTTTTTAAATTCCCCTGGCGTTTAAATTGTATGTTTTGGACAGATATAAGCTTTAAGACAACAGGGAAATATTTTATTTAAATATTTAAACGCTTCGGGAGAAGAAGACGACCTGCTCGTATAGTGGGAAACATGATCCATAAGCTATTAATCTTGCGTTCAATTTGATGGGAGAAGTGAGTGAGAGGGATAGAAGGAACGAAGACTAACTAAGTCGATTTTGAATGTTTGACTCCAATTAAGCGTTTGAAAAATTTTCTTCGAATAAATTAACGATGTGCAGGTAAAAACGACGAGAGCGAGAATTTCTGAATCTTCTCACCTCATTAGTCTCGATATGGCTTTGTCTCGAACCACTAAAGCAGCCCGATCTTCTTGTTGACCGCGCTTAATGCATCGAATAATAAAAAGTTGCAATTTTCGTTTAAACATAAATAAAGACTTCGACCACTGTGGAAGATGAAACTTAATCATGCGGTTTATATTCGATGCATGTTTGCAAAGAGATCAGACGATTAGGTCGCCCTCGTCTCGCTCTCTTGTTTCGCCTGCTTTAAACTTTGTTTTTTTTTTCGTGCGGTTATTCATTTTTTACGCTTGAACACAACACTTTGCGCAGACAGTGGAGTCTAGAATTGGATTAAGTGAGCGAAAAAGACTCTGAGACAGAGGAGAAATAGAATTTAGAGATAAAATGTATCAGATTTCAGACAAATTTCAACAATTTATGTGCAATAGGACGTGATGAATAATTTGCATACGATTTACCCGCTCCTTCATCATCCCAACTTCTTTCCCGTCCGCGCGATTTGATTTTAAGCAGCGGTAGCGTTGTGTTTGTTAATTGAATTGTAAAGCTAACCTAACTTCCACGTTTCGTCTCTCTTGTATCTTATTCTTCGCTTATAAGCGTTCGAACCAAAATATTTTCAAATGAAAATACCTGTTTCTGTTGCCCAAACACATTAGAATTCCTTTCAGAGTCATACATATTTTTATATGATCGCTTTCGTTCGCTTTATTCGGTTTTGGTTTTATTGCCTTCTGATTCCCCAAAAAAAGAGTTTCATTCTCGTTGCGCAACTGAATTCAAAAAAAATCTTTTTCTTTCCTCGTTCGCTCTCGTCTTTTGTTTTGCAGCGAGAATCTCACTCGCAAAAATTGCGTTGTGAATTGGAAAACTAACAAAAAAAATATTTCCTACAGTCGATGGCTGATCGTGAGCAGCTTAAGGAGCTTGTCGTTGTTTTAAGAAGCTTCACTGTACTTTAAACGAGCGAAACATGATGCAAAAAGATGATCGTAAATCATGCTGGAAATGAAATGAAACAAATATATGCGTGAGCATCTCTTTTGCTCATTTCGTTTTCATTTTTTTTTGCTTTTTAAAAAAAAACTCAACGAGTGATCAAACTGCATTCGGGTTCATGCCTCTTGAACAGTTCAGAGTCTTTTATGTATCTTATTCTAAAGATTGACTTCTTAGAATTTCTTTTGAATGTATTTCTAAAGAAAGAAAACCATTCCTGTCGTTCGCTCGTCGCTCTCGGCATGCAGTTGGTGTTTGTAACTTTCGAGAAGGTTTTTTTTTCTTCATCACTTTTTCGAGAAAATGCATTTTTGGGGATGACTTGGGGAGTGACGTCAAGGGGAGGGATCTCTTTGCGGTGCATCTTCAAGGTTGATCAAGACAGCTTCGTCACAGTCTGATGAATAAAATCACACAGACATTACCGACGATCATCCCTCGTTCTTCTTAAAGACGAAGACCGAAAAAAACAGAACGAAAATAATTATGAAACTAAAAAATGATAAAATAAAGTCATTATTGTAAAGGCCGTCGTGCATTTTCGTTTTCATCATCGTTTTAATGATGCTAAAGCTGAGATTTTTATGTTCTCTCGCTCGTAAGTAAAGTAAACTGGACGACTGCTTGCACATTAATGATAGAAAGAAGGATGCAAGTGGAAAGCGAAAGAGCGAAAGATGCAGCAAAGAAAACTTCAAATCAGCCTTTTTCCAAAAATAAACAAAACGGAGAAAAATTAAGATACAGCGCTCGAGTCTGCTGAGTTTGTAGTGAAGAAGGAAAGAAGGAAAAAAATTTTGCAGACGTTACATTCTTTGGAGCATATGACGACGATAAACGAGAATACATATATTAAGATGTAAGATGCAAAAGTCGTGTAAGAGTCAAGAGCAGAAAAAAAGCGGCAACGCAGACATCGACGAAATATTCTCCAACGAAAAGTTTCTCGTGACGTTTAGAAATGCTAATTAAATGATATTTTCTAGGCAATTGAACATACAATAGCCCGTTAAGAGGCACTGATAGAAAAGATAAACAAGCGTCGGGCACGGCTACGGTGTGTTCGTTGTAATTAAAGAGGGAAGTGGTAAATTAGTTTAGTTAACACATTTATGTATTAATTATGATCGTCGAGGCTCACACTAATTCATTCACGGAATGAAACCTTTGACGCGACATGAACTTCCTTATCGATAACATAAATTATTTCGCTGTTCGTTGGCGCAAAATCTTCGTCATGCTTGATGATTAAGAAATAAATTAACTTTTGTGTTTACACATTTCGTTCTCTTGCTCTGTGGCTAATTCCTTGTCCCATAAACGCTCGTTTGCCTTAGCAACTTAGAGAGATGTGGAAATGCATTTATCGCCAAATTTCACGCTTCTGTTGCAATCACCTAATCAAGTCTTGAGATCGTGATTCTCCTTCTTACACACATTTCAAATAACAAACAAAAAAAAGTTGTTTTCGATCGATGCTAGAGAAAAACCTGATACGAGGAGTTGGTGGGATTAAAAGAGTTTCTTTTCCATTCCAATTTAGATCATGATAAATTATCAACTTTATTAGACATTTATGATGTTTGAAAATCAAGTTTTCTTCTCGCGCTAGAGCTCTCGCTCTATCCTCGAATCATCGTCGCTCGTCGTGTTAAAATCTTTGTAGCCGAATTGGTGATAAGGCAATGAATATACACTCGGAATGAAGCTGTAAAGATCAACGCATCGATTTTTAGACGACTCTCGAACATTAATTTGAATAAATTTTGAATTCATAAGCTTCTCCCCTGAAGAAAAAAAGTCTTTAATTTTCGTCTTTTCCAATCTCGTTTGGATTAAGAAGAAAGAAAAAAGTTAGAAAATATAGAAACGAGGAGAGATCAATGTTGTCATTAATATCGACGGTACGAACCGTTTAGAAAAAAATATTTCCTAACACTAATAACTGTTTTCCTTCGACTACAAAGCGACTCATTTGCCAGAGCGGAGAAATTAAATTCATCAAAGAATTTTATGACCAATTACGCTTTCCCTCCGATAGGAGACAGTCAATAGCTTTGATAGGAGATTTTTTTTTTCGGTGATTTAATTTGAATAAAATTCAAATAGTTTTCTCTCTGTCCCTCGGTTTATGACAAACTTATTATCATTGGGATCCGCTTTAATGCGTTGTAGCCTCTTCTTCTCCTGATGTTTCAATTCGTCGACCACAAGCCTGGCTGGGTTCCGCGATCATTTTCATTTAATAATGATCTATGCGGCAATTTGCTTTTTGGCATTCCGCGAAGATATCAATTTCAACACGTTCGTCGATGAGTCGATTCAAACGGAAGTATTGATGATGATGATTTTGTGTGTTTTTGTTGGTGTTGAAGCGTTTTGCTTTTATGTCTCAATTTGTTTGAAACCAAAGGGAATGACGTTGAGTGTTGGATGAGTTCAAATGTTAAAATAATATTTTTACAGATTTCTAAATCTTCCTGCTGACACCATCGACCCATTTCAAACGGAGATTGAAGTGTGAATTCTCATGAAGAAAGACTTGTTAGAGAAGACGATTGAGTCATTTAAGTTTCTAACTAATTGGCGGGGATTTGATAGAAATTCTTTGACTTCTTCTCCTCGAGAGCCTATTCGGACTCTTTAAACACTAAAAGTCACCTCGCAAAACATTGTGCAATTTCCGAGAAGGTTTCAAAACTGCGACAAAAGCTGCTGCTGCGAAGAAGTCTCGAAAGAGAGAACAACACACGATGTAGCATGTGAAAGTCAAAATTGGCCTTCACTTAAATGATTTATTTTTGATAAAGTTATTTCAAATAAGATCATCATCAAATTGCCTTTCGCACCACCACCAAGAAGCATTAATTATAGTTGAGTTTTCGCGCAAGCAAAAACAAAAGGCAAAAAAGGCTGAAAGGAGAACACATCGAGAATGCTGTGTACGAGAGGCAAACTGCCAAAGATTGAGTTGCGAGATGATTATATGTTGTTGTTCGCCTTTTTTGGAATTCCTTTTTCACTCTTCGCTTCTTCGATTCAATCTAACAAGTTTCGTGCTTTGTTACCTTAATTTAAAATACAAAATATCGTCGCTTTGGTGTATGGAGGGCGAAAGAGTGTGTTGATTTAATGTCTTAATGTTTTCTCTCTTAAACCACCAACGATATTTTTCATTTTCCTCCTCCTTGTGCCGACCTGAACGTGCTTAATTAAAACCAATAGACGCTCTCAGTGTGCTCATTTACATTGTTATCTTCTGGTATTTCTCTTGCTCTGCTTATTCGGTGATTATTAGCGACACTGTCTGCACATTCGATTTTTGTTTTCTTTTCTCTCTCTCTCCCTCTCACTCCTTTGTATTCTTGTAAGCTGATATCGAATGCTGGCGGTTGCAGGATGAAGAAGATCCTTTCACTCAAGCGTTTATGCAAACATATTAAATATCATGAGGGGCGAATAAAGAAGATTGAAGAGAGAACCTCAATAAACTTTTTATCACGCTCATCAGCAGTCCCAGATGTCCAGACCTCATAATTTTCGCGATCGCGGCGAGAGAAACGACTTCGAAGGCCCGAAATAAATAAAAAAAAATCAACCGTTTTCGAATTTCGTTTTCAACTTGTTGAGAATGATTCTTCTTGGAGGAGCAAAGCAAAGAAAAGCAAAGCAAGCGAGCGGACGACGACGACGATGATCATCGTTTCGGTGAAAAAGATGTAATAATGAAAATAAATTGGTCAATTATAAAGAACCATCATGACCAAAGTGCTACGCAGCGAGAAACTCTTAAAGAGCGAGAGACAGAGAGCGAACGATTCTGTTTCAAATATTTTTCTTTACTTTTGTATTCATTATGATACTTTATCTGAGGTGGAGGCAATTTTTATAAGTCTCGAAAGAAGAAAGGAAAGCAACAACACGACGACGACGACGAACGATGATGATGAGATCTCACCGCGCGATCGGTCTTTAAACTCTTTTCTTCCTCCTCTCGACTCATTCCACTCGTTTCTGTTCTGACACATACTCAAATGACCACCAATTTCAATCAATGTGAAAAATGCCATGGCACATATTGTATTGAAATATAAAAAGTTTTATCGACTGCCCATTGAGCGCTGCTCTTGCTTACAATTTATAAAGTTAGTCGGAGAGTCGATTGAAAGTCGACTTCGCCATTGCCAATGACGTTATTAATATTACCCGTTAAATGAGTTGATTAACTAAAGGTTGACTAGGTAGACGGCTTAAGACATTCTCGCATTTAGAAATGAAAGAGAAGGAGAAACGACGGCAGCAGGCAAAATCAGTCTCGAAATGAAAAGATTAAAGATTCCAGCTTTTAACATTTCGGCGAGGATTGTCGTGAACTCTCCATCCAATTCTCTTCTCGTTTCGCGAAGCAGCAACAGCGACGACGTCGGCAATGAAGATGAATTGCTCATGTCAGAGCGACCCATGTTCGCTGATGATGAAAGATTGAATTATTTAATCGTTTTATTGGATCTTCAACAGAACAGAATAAATAAGTTTGCGCTTGTTGCAAGCTCGTTAGAACGATGTAGCGACTCGTGGAAAAGAAAAGAACTCTTAATGACTTTTTATAGCCTCTTTCTTTAAAACTCTTTTTTTGCTTTTTCGTCTCGTCGAAGCAGCTCCACTCCATAACACTTCTGTTCGTTTAGAAGCCTCTTCTCCTCTTTATTATGTTTCAACATGTTACATGTAAATTTAATTCACTCTGACCGTCTTCTTCGCACCATGGAATGCGAAATTGGTTGTAGATAGAGCAAAGAAGAATAAAAATGTGCAACATTAACGACTCTGACCACAACAAAGTGTTGATTTGTGTAAAACGAACGCGGAGACTTGATGAGGCTTCATTAATTAAAGTATTAAGATGCACTATAATTATTCAAGCCTCGATGAATTGAATCGTTGTGGTTGGTGATGATGAGGTTTGGGATTATAATTAATAATGATCAATATTCTTCTTCTTTCTTTCTTCTCTTCACGGCAATGATGAAATGCTGATGAGCAAACGAATTGCATTTCTTCTCATTCGCTTTCGTTGATTGAGATTTAAAAAAAGATTTACATTAAAGAGCCTGAGAACAAGAAGAAAAACTTTGAAACTCTCATCTAAGGATGATTGGCTTTTTTTGCTCGATGCATTAAATTCACTTTTTTTTTGAGGAAAGGGAACACAAAAAAGTTTCGTCACCGAAAGGAAAAAAAAACTTTCTTCGATAAACTTACCAATTCTGGTCGAATTAGGTCACCAGAAGACTCTCAAAGTTTTTAATCTGATTTATGCTCAAGGCAGGTTGAGTGTGAGACCTTTTCGTTCGGTCAATGGGCTGAACCCTTAACAAGCTTTCAAGTTGAAAATTCACGTACTTTGTTCGGAAAGCTGTTAGGGACAGTTCGAATATTAAAAGAAGTCAACTCCAGGAGAAACTTTCCTTCCCAGTCTACGAGATTATCGATCAACCCCTGAGGACGTCAAACTAAAAAAAAACTTTTAAAACCTAATCACCCTAAACGCTTGAAAAGTTTTCTTTTTCTTTCGTGATTATGTTATTAACACCTAATCTTACCCTTCTCACCCTCAATTAGAATATTGTTTAATCACGCTTCACAGATTGTTTTGCAAAATATTTGAGGCTGAAGTTTCGAACAAACATTCACACCCCAACATTCATATCGACGACATAACTTGCGAACGAGTTCATTGTGGCCGGTTTTATGATTCCATTTTTGAACCGTAAAAAAAACGAATTTTATTTGTTCGAGGCAGATTGTTTTATTTACAAGTTTTTATATTTAGTTTCTTTCTTTCAACAGCAGCGCAAGAAGAGTAAAAAAAAGCAAGAAAAGTAATTTATATTTAATTTATACTTCAACTTTTTTTCAAGTCGTTCCATCTCTCTTTGCTTCACTCGCCTCGCTTCTCGCGTTCATAATGTTTTTTCATTCCTTTTTGCGATGATTTTTATGATTTTTCCCAAATTAACTTGTGACCTGCAGTCACAGTCGCTTTGTTATTGCAGATTTTTCTCTCCTCCTCCTCTTCGCATCCTCCGTAATATCTCTGTTGGTTTTGTCGAGCGAACAGGCATTTTTCTCTCCTTTTTCACTTTAAATTACTCTGCTCAATTCCAAATGTAGTTAAACTCACATTCGAGCAATGCAATGATTCAGAGAAAAATGAGTTGTAATGGCCAAATTGATCGCTGATTATATAGATAAACAAGTTTTGTTTCTTTTCATTGTTGTTCGCCTTCTTCTTCGTCGTCTTACTCTGCTCTCCTTTCATTCCCTTTAAATAACAACTCCAAAAATTTATTTTAATGGTTTTTTAAGGTTTTGCTTATTCGCTTAGCTTACTCTTCTCTACAAGACATCGAAAGAGCGAGAGCTTTAATTACAATAATTTCATAAATGCAAAAATTACGACTTAACAACTTTAAGTACGTTTTGGAGCAATTTACTTCTTCTCCTCTTCAACTGATGCAACTGTTCATGCCACGCAAGTGTTTCGTCTTTTTCCCTTCAATCTTCTCCGCTCGTTCTCTGCATAATGTCTTATTCCTGATGATCAATCTTCTCCAACGATTGCTTCCCATTGAACAAACCACACAACACACAGCGAGCAAGCGAACGATCGAGAGAGATCGAGGGAAGCACAAATTTGCTGCATGAATTTCATCTTTTGTTATAAATTGTAATATTTATTTCTTTTGTGCTATTGTTTACATTTAGTTTTGAGTTATCGGATGTTCATCAATTTCCATGATCTTCATACACGCCATTAAGAACGTTGTGCCCTTTAGAACGATTCTCGATAATTTCGATAATTTACCTTGAAGCTCATCTTTTCTTTTTGCTCGTGCATATCGATATGAAGTCATTTTCATGATTTCTTTATTTACTTCGAGAAATTCTTATGCAAAACAATGAGAAAGGCAAAGGAAAGGAGGAAGATGATGGAGTTACAATAATAATTTTCTATTAATGGTTACATCGAGTAATCAGTGGAGAGATCATTTTGGTACAAACCCCACACCAAGAATATTGAGCGAGAAATTAATATTTAATATAAGTTCAATCACGACTTTTTGGTGCTGGCGACGGCACGACTTTCCGTGAAATTTTCGAGCCAATTAGGCTTGCAATTGCTTGTACGTAAATGAACTCGAAAGCCCTCGATCGAAGACACAGAGAGAGAAAATGAGAAAAATGCAAATTAACCGATCAAGAATTTTTATCGGGAAAACTTTCGTCTCCTCTCCTTGTACATACTTCGAAATGAGAATCCGTTCAATTAAATTGTTTCTTTCAGCACTGTTCGGAGACAGGATACATTGAGTAACATTCCATTGTTTCCAATTGCACAACAAATAACATTAATTCACTTCATTTTCCTTTCTTCGTACGCTTTGTTTTGTCACAAGAAAATTTATTGAAACAATAATTGCGCGAGCTGCTGCTGCTGCTGCTACTCAAGCAAGTTGAAGGCTTCTCCAAAAAATATCCCAAGAAACGATACGAAAAACCCGAAGGAATTAACTGTATTGAATTATCGAGAGCTGAACCCATGTGGATTTATAATAAAATAATTTCGTTGTTCTCGTTCAAGAGTCAAGCAAAGCGAGTTGAAAGAAAATGTTTCTCTGCCTACGTAAAAAAGAATTTATTATTATTCAAACGATCTACCTTTCGGTCGGTTCGTTTCATAAATGACGTGAGTTAGTTCGATATCGAGGCGATATTTTATTGATCCTCAAAGTGTCCATGACGGCTTCAATAAACCAGTTTCTGTGAATTTTCGCCGCACCTCAGTCCTTTACATCTCTCTCTCTCCCTTTCTCTCTCTCTGTCTCACTTGGCTTTGCTTGTGAATAAATTGGTCATTTATGTTGTATGGATCACTCCAATAAAAATACATTTCAATACAGAAGAAAGAAAACATTCCTTCGACTCTCAATTCTCTTACCTCCTTCTCTACATACTGTTCGCTTAATGACTTTTCTTCACTCCGAAAGAAATCTTTTTCCTTATCTCTGACTCAACAAACGAAAGAACTTTATAAAATGAATTCATTTCTTTCTCTTAAGAGTTTTATTCCACCGTCTGGGGTCGCCTTCGCTGTTTACGCTGCCTTTAAGGTTCTCTTTTTGTTTCTCATTTCGAATTTAAATATTTTGAAAATACACAGCGCGAGCATTGAAAGATTTATCAGAAAGCGAGGCTTTTGATTAAGAGTTCATTTCGAAGGCGAACGGTGAGCTCTTGCATGACTCAATGCTTTGCTTACTCGTTCGCTCTTGAATTACGTGGCAACCAGCGAGCAAGCAAGCAAAAGGCAAATGAATATGGTTTTAGACATGATCAATTAACACATTACGACAAAGTCCATTGAATTAAGCGAAGAAGGAAGAATCCGAGAAGGAGAAAAATTAAATCAAACAAGAAGCAAAACCATCAAAACCAATAACAATAAAATTATATGACTTCATTCACTTGATATAATGCCGGCGCAGTCCGATCGACGATCTTCCGTCTGTGGTTTCAAAATTATTTTCAGTTCAATTTAACAATAACTTTTTAGGCGATGAAACGTGTCGGGTGTTTGATTGTTGTTTTATTTTCTTCATGAAAATGTTTTTAAATAACTGAAAGGAAGAGAGTTAAACATTCATCGAGAGACGAGTGTGCATGTGAGATCGTAGAATGTGTTTTCTTATAACTTAAACAAACCATAAACCTTTCATTCGATCTCTCTAATTACCACGAAAATAATTCTCTGTCGAAGAAAATCACATCTGCATGAAATAAAGAAGTTTCCCTCTGACGCGTCCTCATAAAACGAGACTTTCATTACTTTTCAATGAAATTTATTCACTTTCATAGCGAAGCGAGAGACCGGAAGGCTTTAAACTCATTACATTCCATTAAACAGTGACTCGTAAGAAAATAGAAACAATTGATTAATTCATTCTCTTTACATGGATTCCATAAACTCAAAGAAAATTGATTAGCAATGGAGAAGAAGAAGAATAATAGGCAACTGGGTTGGAGGGGATTGTATGTAAACTAAGTCCATCATCAATTTTAAATCTACTTCAAACTAATAAACTTAACTTACAAACTCATTCTAAATCAAATCATTCTCCATTCTGCAAATCATGACGTCTCAGTTAGAACAAAGATTGAGTTTGTTTAAAACGAGAACGTCTACCTAATCAATTACTTTGAAGGAAATTTACGAGTTGAGAACAATGCTGCTTACAATTTTCAAACCATTCTAACAAACAGCGTCGCTCACGGGAAAACAACAAACAGAGAAATGTTGAACATTGCTTCCTGTCAACATTTCCTGTCTCAAAAGGAAAGAAATGTTTGAGACAAAATGTAATGATGCAACTTTTAATAAAGCGCTTGTTGATTGAGATATCGTTAATTAACTTTCACATTCTATTTAAATTTATGGCCTTCAAGAACGTGAATGTGATAACATGAAGTTTTCTTTTTTTATGAAAGTTCTATATTGAATCAAACGTTTCTCCGCAGCATTTGATCTTTGCCGCAATGCTCGCTTCGCTGAACGAACATAATCTTGCACTCTCTTTCCCTTTTGCAATCATAAATCATGTAAAAATTATTACAGCGGGCAAAAAAACTGAACGAATGAATTTTCACTTTGAATGTAAATGTCACAAGTTTTTGAAAAGTATGAACTTTGGGTGAAAGACGGAAAGGAATTCCCGCTGCGGTTTTTATGAGAAGCTCCGGGAGTTTACGCTGAATTAACCTCGAGTGCTGCGTCTTCCTTTCATATATGCAATATTTGTCTATCTCGATTACATTAAATTTCTATTCTTGACAACTTTCATTATGAAAAACTTCTCTCGTTTCCCTTTTTCAGGCCACTGTTCACAGAAGTTCAGCTGATAAACCCATCACGTGCCGCACTCGTTCCTGTTCTGCCACTATCACCGGAAAACAGTCAGAACAACATTTCAAATGCACCTCACCCGGCAGACATTCATCCGGCTTATAGAATTCCTTACATGCAATTACTTCATACTCTCCACAGTGCCACAAGCCCGCAGTCTTCCTTGCACGGTAAGTTCCACTATTTGTCGACAAAACTCGGCTGGTTGCTTATAGAATTAATTTTATATTTTAGGGACGAACTTCTCATCAGAGAATCTTCCCCACTCGATGGGCGTTCCATATTCGCTTAACAACTTCTCAAACACTGACATTAGCATGGAACGAATGAAGACTGACCGTAGCAATGGATTGACGCAAAGCTCATCTTTGCGAACAGATCCTGTTGCAAATTTTAATCGTAAACGTGCACTATCTTCATCGCCATACCCAGACTTGTTGGATGTCAGCTCGATGATTCGTTATTCGCCGAGTTCTCTTTACGGATCAAAGAATAGCAATGCGAGCGGATCATTTGGTCATTTGGGTGCCACAGCTTTAAACGCATCAACCGCAAGTGCCACAAATGCATCGATTGGAACGCCGATGTCAATCTCTTCACTGCCAACGTCGCTTCAACATTTTTTGATTAGTGGCGAACTTTTGCCATCACTCTCAGGTCATTATATCTCGCCATCAAATTCGATGTTCTCACTTGCACATCATCAAGCCATGGCCTCGTCTCTCATGCAAATTGATGCTTCAATGCAGTCACTCAAATCGGTAAGTTTTTGAAATTCCAATTTCATCTTTCACACAAATTAAGTCGATGCTTCATTGTTTCTAGGAATCATTTGAACAACTCGCTCAACAACAAAAGCTCAATTCGTCAAATTCAAAGAACTCGAGTAGAAAATCTGAGAGCAATTCTCAAACTGTAACGTCAGCCGAGGCCGACAGTCCATCCCAGACACAGCACATGAGAAAAATGAAAATAAAATATGAAACTCAAAGTGCCAACAATGATGATATCATTCAGAATGGCAAGCTGTCAACGACAACGAGTCCACATTTAAGCAATCAATGTGCCAATAACGTGAGCGACTTTCACAGCCGACAAAAGGTCAACGGTTTCAACAACAACAACGTCATCAGAAATAAAGACATTCTCCATACCAAAAATTCAAACCTTCGAACAAGTAGCAACAACAATAGCAGCACAAGTAGTGAGACGGTCCTGGCTGATACGACAGATGCTAAAGATGACGGCGGAGTTTTCTTCGAAACGAACTGTCATTGGAGAGGTTGTGGTCTCGAGTTTCTCACGCAAGATGAACTCGTTCGCCATATTAACACTGATCACATTCACGGCAACAAAAAGTCGTTTGTGTGTCGATGGGAGACATGCTCGAGAGATGAAAAGCCGTTCAAAGCGCAGTACATGCTCGTCGTTCATATGCGAAGACACACAGGCGAAAAACCTCATAAATGCACTGTAAGAATATCATCGCTCGTGATTTCACGACTCATTCGCTTATATTTCTTTTTTAAATTACAGTTTGAAGGTTGCCATAAAGCGTATTCACGCTTAGAGAATCTTAAGACTCATCTCCGGTCACACACTGGTGAAAAGCCATACACTTGTGAGTTTCCTGGATGCAGCAAGGCATTTAGCAATGCCTCGGATCGAGCTAAACATCAAAATAGAACGCACAGCAATGAGGTGAGTTATTAAATTAAATGAAAAACTTCGGGAAAACTAATTTTTTTTTTATCTAGAAACCTTACGTTTGTAAAGCTCCTGGTTGCACAAAGCGTTATACTGATCCAAGTTCACTCCGTAAACACGTCAAGACTGTTCACGGTGCTGACTTCTACGCCAAGAGAAAGCACAAAGGCACTGGCGATAGTGGAAGTGGAGAAGATGGCAATGGATCTAATGGAATGGGAAGTCCAGCGACGAATGAAGACAATTACAGCATCAAAACGACTAGTCTGATGAGTCCAAGTATTAAATCTGAATCTGACATCAATTCGCCTGGATATCCTCCGATGAACAGTCCAGGTGGAGTCTCTCACATGAACTCAGATGCCATTGATGATTACGATTACATGCCGAGCGGCAACAGCAACATGAACAATACCAACAACACTCAGATTGGAATTGTTTCGTCAACAGTTGATCAATGGCCTTATGAAGAAGAAGACACCGCTGAGGTGAGTTCGATTGATTTTTGTTTCAAAATACAGCGTTTTAATAACTTCTTCTCTTCCTTGAAGGCTTCTGAGCTTCCAATGGTTCTTCGAGCTATGATTGGATCTGATTTCGATCATAATCCTGGAGCTGGCGGCCTCTCAGTGATGGCAGCTGATCATCATGGAGCTCGTGGTCGTTTCCGTTCTCGACTTCATCCAAAAGGTGGATTACTTCAACCTCCTTCACCTAATGATTACCTGTCCGGATCATCGCCACGAAGCACCTACGGCATTGGCGAACTCAATCGAAGAATAACTGATCTCAAAGTTGACAATCCTGCATTGAGCCCACCGCAAACCTTCCCGAGAGACACCTCACCAAAGCTTCTCGAACTCGGACAGAACTATCCAAACTCCGGCAACACCAACTGTCACTATCAACCAACAATGCAGTACAATCAACATCTCAACCCGCAGATTCGACGTGACAGCAATAATTCGACGACCAGCAGCTCTTACTACTCAATGAAATCTTGTGATATCAGTCGCCGAAGCAGTCAACAATCACACACATCTTCCATGTCAACGATTCGACCAAGCAACTATGCGAACTACGATCCGCAATCTTTCTACGATCCCATCTCAGCTGGAAGCTCTCGACGATCAAGTCAACTGTCAGCAGCTGATTATGGACCGCCATCGTCACAACTTCTCACATCGCATCTCGCTCGTCTTCAAAGACATTCAGGTGCTGCTGTGAATCATCCTTACCATTCTGGATATTATAATCAAAATCAATATTACGCGTATGGCTATCAAAACAATGCGAGTAACTACGGAAACTTTTACAACTATCAGCAGCAAAGCCAAGCCCAAATGTTTAATATGAATCAAATGCCATCGTCGTCAACTGATCGTCGCATGAGCGAACCAATCTCAAACAGTTCAAGAACTAATGACAATAGCGTTCCAAGGCAAACGATTCCGCGAAGACCTCGATCTACGACGCCCACGAAATCTTTGGAAATGCTTTTGAATCCATCAAAGGAAAAGGAAAAGACTGAGAATGATTCGTCACCATCGAAGCCTCATCCTAATGAAACTGTTGTCTTAGATGTGCTGAAAACAAATGAAAAGATTGAGAACTGCGATGAGCTTGTGATACCAGACGAGATGGTCATGTACTTGAATCAAGTTGGCGATGATACGACAGTGCCATCGACTGAAGCGAAGATAAAACTAGATCTTGACGAAGAGTTAGAGCCGATCTCAATTGAGAAGATAAAAGAAGAAGATTTGTTCTCATTGCTGGCAGATGTTGAAGTAAAGCCTGACGAGTCAAGTGAGTCGACTTTGAATGATCCAGAAATCAACAATAACGGAGAATGTAAAACTGAAACTGACTCGACTTCTCAGTCTCGACAAGTTTTGTGCAAATCTTAAAAATTCAAAGTGAAACTTAAATAAAATCTCTATTACGAGTAAGTTGGTCCATGTTAATGACTAAGTTTTGATTTAGAAAGACTTCAATAGTTTGTAAGCTTTAAAAGTTCTTCCAGTTTTGTTGTTAAACATTGTGTAATAAAAAGAAAATAAATTGAATAAAGTTAGATCGAAGATATTTTAAATTGAACTTGAAATGATTCAATTAATTTTCAAGAAGAGCTTCACTTGAGCTTTGGACGAGAAAGCTTTTGTGTCAAGGATGAATTGAAAATGCAATTTACTCTAAACAAGATCTAAAGGGAATGCATTGGTTACTCAATAAAACAAGTTTACAATGTAAACTTTACATTCACGAAAAACCGCAAAATTTCAAGCCCATTTGGATCACAAAGTGTTCTCATCCCGAGAGTTTCAGTGGATTGGAAAATTGAGAGTGCTCGAGCAATTAAACTCTTTCAGCGCTTTTTGAAATATTACGAACGATTTCATAGACAAAGCTTCAATAAAAAAAACTGTTGAATGCGAGGAACTTTATTTCAAAACTTCTCAAAGAAAATGAAATCAGGGTTTTTAAAAATCCTTTGATTCAAAGCTCAGAATACTTTAATCAGGGCAATGAAAGCTCCACTCAAGTATTTCCACAAGCAAAAAAATAAAGTTGCAATAAAACAAGTTCCGTTTACTTGCTGAAATAAAAATCATTTTTCTGAAATGAAGTTGGAGAAGCTTCTTAAGTTACGTTTCCACATTTTATTTCAGGAGAGCATGAAATTTTAAATTGTTTCAAGAATAAAAGAGAAATGATTTCGTGATATACGTACAAGGCATTTCATTACTCTCGAGCGGTTACAACTTTGATACTGACGTAAAAGTGCAAAGTCGCTGACAGGAACTTCCATACAAAGAAAGAAAGTAACTTTCTCAAACAAGAGTTGGAGCGTATGAAGGAGCATTGATTAAAGTTTTTCATCAACTTTTGTGATAGATGATCAAAGCTGAACTAAATGTTTTAATCATAAACTTTTTCATAAATAAGGAAAAACAACAATTTCGTTTCTTTGTTGCTATTTGAATTACGATTTCTGCATGCGTTTCCCTCCACGAACCCTTTGCGTGTTAATAAATCACGGTCTCGTAAAAATGTTTGCCGTTTCAGTGAAAAGAGGGAATTGTCTGGAGCATGTAAATAGCATAACAAGTACAATCCTTCGGAAAAATGATTTATTGTCTCGAGGAAATTCGAAAGAGCACATTAGCGTTTTTCATAATCAGCATCTCGAATGAAAATTTGTTGCCCTTGTCAGAACGTGAGACTCGATTAACGGCGCGACAGCTATTCGTGTTGTCTTTTATTTCGCTAATTAATTAATGTGTCTCAGTCATTCCCACCCCGGATAATGCGTAAAGTAAAGTTTAGTTTAATGACGGCACATTTCATTTGTTTGTAAGTAATTTGCGAATTTCAAAAGGAAATCCGTCGATTCATGTTTCAATGATAAATATTTCTGTAGGGAACTTGAAGCCTAATGATCTAAGTAATGATATGCAAAAGACTTTCCTCGAGGGAAAACTATTAAACAGACCCAACTCAATCAATTAGAAATAGACTTAACTAATGTCAATCTACTCGCAAGCATAGTGAGAAAATATTTATTCCGACTTCAAAACCACTCGAGAAAATATATTTCAAGTGAAACTTAAACACCGAAGGGAAAGTTTCCAGCAAACAAGAAAACTCTTGACATGAAGCTTCGAGAAGTGAAAACTTTTAAAAACTTATTTCGAAGTAAGTGTTATGAGAGTTGGTCTTTTTAGAAATTAACAAACTTCTTCATAAAGCTCAATAAAATCTAAAAACAATTTAATTAAGTTTTCTACAAATATCTTTCAGTTTCCTACATTCATTGAAATCGAGATGTAAGAAACGTCGTTAAGGAAAATCTTTTGTCTTTCGTTTACCTTTTATTAACAGATTTGGATAAAAATTTATTTTCTACGTTTACTACATTAATCAAGTTTCCCTCCAAAAAACCATTTTTCTGTCTTCACCTCAATGCGACCTGCACTCGTTGGAACATTTCGCAAATAAGGGGAGATGGCTTATCTTCAATATTTGATGAGGATTCGTGAACATTTCCCATGTAAACCGAAAAGGTTGCTTTTTAATTAAAGGCGAAACCGTAAAATTGTCACAATAATGTTTTCGGATAGAACTCGGCCGAAGGAAAAAAGGCTTCGCTTATCAATTATTCATCACGTCATTTTCAGAATAGTTCATTTTTAATATGTGTTGTTATTTTATAGGAACGTGGAATTCACGGAAGTCTTTTTCCGATGGAAAACCGCGACGGCGCAGACGTGCGCACTCGAATCAAGGAATAGAAACAGAAAATTCATTTTCCTTCTCAGTATTTTCCTAAAAGCTCTTAAAAACGGAACGATTGCGGAAGCGATGTTGAAAATATATTTTACAGTTTTAGTGAAAAAAGTCACAATTCGAGTGAGTTTCAATATTGTTTGAGTTATGCAAATCGAATTAGTGAAATTGATGCCTGGCTTGAAACTGAAAAGTTCTCGCTTTAATCGAATAATCGAAAGCAAAGTTCTACGAAGGAAGCGAGCGAAGTTCCTTAATAATTCATGAAATTTATCAAAGACAGAGAGGGAGAGAGAGAAATAAAAGAAAAGAATTTCGTAAGAAGAACACGACGAAAGAAAGCTGAACACAATGATAGTGCTCAAAAGTGAAGGAATAGGGAAGAGACTAACAAAGGAAACATTCTGCTGATGAATATTAAAGTGAGAAGAAGGCTTTTCCTTGTTGTTGCTGTTTTTAGTTTTACGGTTTTTTGCGCTTCATAATGTAATAAAAGCAAGAAATCGATATTCAAATCACACAAGGCAATTTTCATTCATTCCCCCCAAAAGAACGAACCGTAACGAAAGAGTTGCTCCAAGTACATTTTCCGCTTTTTTCGGGGGCTAGACAGAAGAGTTTTATTCGATGCTCGAGATGCCGCCACCCTCTCAACTTCTCGTTCTCCTTTCTTTCTTATTATTCAGCACAATAAGAAGGAAGTGCATCGCAGAATTTCCAATGTTTCGTGGTATTAGTTCTTCGAGAGTGTCTTCACACACATTTTCCATTTCCGTGATGTGAAACAGACGGTTTTCGTGAACTTTTATTGCTTTTGTTCGTTTGGTAGAATAAATTTAATGAGAATAAGAAACGAAGAAAAAGGAATCGTGGAGACGGAAATTCGCTCGCTCGCCGTGTTCATTGTTTTAATTATAAAATGCTCAGAAAAAAAGATAAAGGGAATGCATTACGCTCTTTCAGGAAGTGAAAATCGCTTAAAAACATGGAAGAAGAAAAACAGAAAGTCATCATTAAATTCGAATGAGAAAACAACAAACATCCTTCTAAACGAAGGCGAGTGCTAGAGACATTCTTCTTAGCTCTTCTCTATCTCTACCGTATCGTGAATACATTAAAAGAGTTTTCCTTTTCCTCGCTGTGTGGAGAAAACGATGTTTAAACGAAGCGAAATTAAGTGAATAATAATCGCGAGCTATTGAAGTAACCAACAACGATTCATAGTGCAAACAGCCATTAGAGCTACAGCCCAACATGAAGAAGCGTCAACAAAATATGCAAATATATTTCATTGTTAGCGTCGTCGCTATCTTATGTTATATCAACTCGCTGTCAGGAGACTTTGTGCACGATGACTTACCAGCGATTGTGTATAACAGAGATGTGCTCGGTACGTCAAGCCTTAGCGATATGCTCCTCAACGATTTCTGGGGCATGCGAATGAAGCTAAAGGAGTCGCATAAATCGTACCGGCCGTTAACAACGTTAACATTCAGGTTTGTTCTTAAGATTAGTGGAGCATCCTCCCCCGTAGTTTATTGTGTGATCTCTCGAGTCAATTTATTACGAGTAAAGTCTTCTTAAGAGACTTCCAATTTTAATTTCGTCTCTATCTTTTCTTACTAGACTAAATCGACTTCTCTTTGGAATGGAGAGCGCATTTTGGTTTCACATTGTAAATGTTATCCTTCATAGTCTTTCGTCTATCCTTTTCACGAGAATTTGCTCACGAGTCGCTGGCTTCAAAGCCAACTACTCACTAATTGCGGGCATTTTCTTCGCGATACATCCGATTCACACGGAGAGTAAGTTTTATACTTTTTCTTTTCCATCCTCAACTTGTTGTTCTCATCTCTCAATTAAACTCCTTGAAGGTGTTTCGGGTATCGTGGGACGAGCGGAACTTCTAGGATGTACATTCTTCTCGCTTTCGTTTCTCTCGTATCATGGGTACGTGATAAAATTTCCTTCCGCTTTTCTCAGGAGCATTCGGATATTGATGAGTTTTTCGCTTTGCAGACACAGTGCGAAAGACCCCGATGACCGATCTTTATGGATCAGCATCGTATTAGGTGGACTTGCGATGCTCGCGAAAGAAAGTGGGCTGACAGTGTTCATCGTGAATTTGATTTATGACTTTTACCGGAATTGGTCGACGTTGAAGAAGACAATCCAGGATGTCCGGTGGAATCAAGACAGCTACAAGTTTGCACGGCGGATGTTCAGCGTGTTAGTTAGCATGACGATTTTTTTATTAGCTAGAATCGCCTTACTGCAAGGAAGCTTGCCAAAGTTCTCGCAACAAGATAATCCAGCCGCGTTTCACTCGAGCTTTCAGACGCGCGTGCTGACGTTTCTTTATTTGTCTTCATTCAACCTGTGGCTTCTGATATGTCCAAGTCAGTTGAGTCACGATTGGCAGATGGGCTCAATTCCGCTCATTCTAAGCCTCAAAGATGCTCGCAACATCCTTACATTCTTCACAATCAGTGCAATTATTTGTTTAGTCTACAAAATCTACAACGACTTAGAGGTAAGCTCTTCTCGACATCTTCTCGTTTACGGCGTTCATTACACAGACGAATTTATGGACATAATAATGAAAAATAAATTCGCCAACATGATGAACACTCTCGCAAATCCACTAACACACACACGACTGTCCCCTCTCACTTGGATACGCAACGCAAAAAAAAATAATTTGTGAAAATTACTGACATTAATTATTTATCGTTCTAATTAGCTTCAACGTCACGTCCCGATAGTGTTAGGATTCATATTATTAGTATTTCCATTCGTGTTGCCAGCCTCGAACTTGTTTGTGACTGTGGGTTTCGTCTTGGCCGAGCGCATTCTATTCATTCCGAGGTAATTTCCTGATGCTTGTCGATTTTTCTCGTCTTGAGGAGAATTTTATGATTACTTTTGTTGTTGGCGATGTACGTGAGTGATATCAGACGAAGAGAGAGACTTGAGATGACAATCTTGTCTACAACGTGACATCGCTAACAATCTTTCCCTCAACTATCTTACAATTATACGATCTTATCAAAAGATAGAGAAAGAGAACATTTGGTCACTTCATGACTCTATTAACTACGTTTTCCATTCATTTTCCTTCCAATGACACAGCATGGGCTTCTGCATATTGGTGCTTTATGGTGTTCAATTACTCTACGAGAATATGACGAGAATGAGACGGTTATTGCAAGTCTCCGGATTTATTTTGCTCTGCTTCTTCTGCCTCAAAACTATCACGAGAAATCAAGATTGGCTGTCGAGGGAGAGTTTATTGAAGTGAGTATTCATGTCGAGGAAGCATATTGACGGCTTAAGCATTATTCGTTCTCCTCCTACACATACAGATCGGGACTACGAGTTCTGCCAAACAATGCCAAAATGCACTATAATTACGCAAACTTCCTACGTGACACATCCAACTTCAATCTCGCAAAACATCATTATCGTAAAGCGCTGAAGCTGTGGCCCAATTATCCGAGTGCGTGGAACAACTTGGGAACGATAATCGAAGACGACACCGATACGCAAGAACAGCACTTTCTCGCAGCGATTCGATTTTCCGATCAACATTTAAACGCCCACTTCAATCTAGGCCAACTCTATCGGTAACGATTAAAGTAATTTCTTTGTCGTGTGAAAATCCTACATTTCAATCCTTTAATTCGCAGGAAGAGCAATCGATCCTACGTTGCCATTAAAATGTTTGAAAAATGTATTGCGATTTCCGGCAGTTTTGTTCCGGCTTATTTAGGATTATCAAAAATACAAAGTGGCATTTCATCGGGCTTGCTGTTACAAAAAGCATTGCGACTGAATGGGGAGAATTCCATCGTTAGACTGGAACTTGCGGATTGGCTTTATTCGAACAGTAAATGGACGAGAAATTGAAAACTTTTCATTGCGGATATTGACGTCGATTCTTCATTTTTCGTTTTCAGATTTATATTCGGACGCTCTTCGCCATTATACTCTGGGCATTCGCCATGATGGTTCTCTCCAAACTTCATTTGTTACTGGTGCGTTGAAAACTTTAAGAAGCTTAGGGCACAAAGAGCGAATGCATCAGCTCATGCTAAGGTAATAAAAGAGATTGAATGTCCATTGAAACTGCAAACAATTTTATTGTCATAACTCTCTCTCTTTTCCGTTTCTGCAGATGGCATGTCATGAAACGAGTGAATCTTGACAAGACCGTGACACAATTATACTTAAAGGATTGGAGTATGAAAAGTGAGATATTAAAGAAAGCTCAACTCTATGAGCATTCAATTATGCATCGAACGAACGGCTGCAAAAGCAATATAGAAGTTAGAAATAATCGCAATAGTGAGAATATGAAAATATTTACGCCCGCTCCGCTTCATCATGAAAATGCCAATGCATTGCTAAAACCGCACTGCAATCGCTCAGGCGTTTATATTTTGTCGAAAGGTACTAATTTTTGTGATATGACCATTCCCAACTCTGCCGTCGATGATCCCATGATTTCGCTCAAACTAAAGCAGAGAATGAGGCGCAATAAAAAGATTTTAAAGCTTCGTAAGCGAAAGGATATTTTTAAGGACGAACGAATGCCGTCGCTGATTGCCATCGACAAGCTGTAGTGATTCTATTTATAGATTTACTTCTTCAAAAGACTGTCTAAGTGAAAGTTTCTTCATTTTACATTCAGAGAAAACTCTTGATTCAAGATTTTATTAAAAGCTCTCTTTCTAAGTATAATGAAGAAATTTTCATCACTTCCCCCCTTTTATCCTTCAACCAATTGAAATGCATAATTGCTTCGAACAAATTGTTTTATTTGTTATTTGATACACCGAGTTATTTAGTTCAAGTCGATTGCATTTACATATTCTTAACAAGCGATCGCATTGTTTTACAAAAGGCTTCAAACGTAGAATAGAACAGAACAATAACCAATTAACTCAGATTGATTTTTTTTTATGAATAAACCTCAACTCGTTGAGTGGTTGTGGGAATGGCATGAGTACACTCATTTCCCGGTGATTTGGTTGAGCATGGCTGGGCAGGGAAACTTTTTTCGCTCCCTTCATTGTGCTAAGAACAAATCTTCGAGACCTTTAATTGAAAACCTTAAAGTTTTCTGAAGCTGGCGGAAGCTTTCGCTTGAATGAACCTTCAACGAGTCGTCCTTAATTCGAAAAAATATATTTCACCGATGACTTGTTTCCGTCGTCTAAAGACATCTTCGAAGATTGTTCACCGTGGGTTCGGAAATGTTGTGCTCCCTTTCATACTCCCCTCACGGCTTAGAGTCGAACGGAAGTAAGTCACTTAGGCTGTGTTGTTTACTCAGCCAGTCAGCGAGTCAATTTGAACAAAGCATATATTGACACTTCTAGGGTATTTTTCAAAAGGAACCATGTAACTAACTAGCTCATAGAGCTCTTTTGTGCAGAAAGCATATTTGCATAAGGACTGATAAAAAAAATGTTTATAAGGAAATTTTAAATTTGCTACCAGACGAAAGCAGCATTCACTAACAGGATCAGCAGATTTATTTCGTTTACGTAACTGTGTTCATTGTGTTGAACAGAGGAAAACGCGCAGTTAAAAAGAAAGAAATTCAGGGTTCAAAACGCTTTTCATTTCAATAAGATTTGTTAAAACAAAAGTAAATTCAAGTTCACCTCATAATCTCAAGAAAAACACATCAAATAATTATTCAAACATGAATATATTAATGCGCTATTTAATCAGTAACCGAGTAAACTCCTTCTCAAAAGTCAAAACTATATCAGAAAACAGTAAATAATAGGGTAACTAACTCTTGAGCGGTGGGCGTGTGCATAAATTACGTCGACGGCAGGTAAAGTAGCAAAACAGCAAGCAATGTGATGAATAACCAGTGAAAGCTTCCAAAACGAGGACGTTAGGTTCAACCTCTTCCTAATTCCGCTAGTCGACGTTATTTATGATGAGCTCCATGAGAACACAATTTATTCAAACTCAAACATAACTCTACTTAGTCCCCGAAGATATTGCAATAGAATTAGATTTGATTTTAATTTTCCCTCACCAGACCTTTGAGCGAGATCTTAAATTATTTGAGGGAGAATGAGCTTGGTGTATTAATCAAAGCTTATATTTATAGGTTGTAAACATTGAGAGTTTCAATGAAGAACAGGAATATCAAAACAGAAAAAATATTTCTTTCTAAAACGCTGGGATTTTTAAACTCAATCGAATATGTGAAGCTTTATGTCTATAAGACATTTTTAAAATGCAAGCAATAGCAGAGGAAAAACCATGAATTTAAACACTAACATTTACTACTAGGTTTAAGGCACACAAGAGGCAGTACGCGCCTCAGCAAATGGCCCATGGATGAGAGGAATAATAGAGAAAACAATAAATCGCATTTGAGTTTTAATCTTTTATACTTGTAAACTGCTGTTCCGTTTCACCCCATTTTTATGTCCCGCTCCTCGCTTCCTTTATATCTTTTCATCCTTTTGTTGCCTGCCCGTCGCTCGAGCGCTGCGAACATGGAGGAGGGAGTAACGTGGAGGCATCATCATCAGCCCACCCTGTTCAACCCTGTTTTCGGTTCTTTGTGGAAAATTAACGAGCTTCTTTTTACGAGATAAACATTCTTCTTTCCCTACGAATTCTTTTTCTGTTTTATATTTTAATCGATGCCACGGAACAGCAGAAAATCTATAAATTGTTCCATTAATCTGAATGTAATATCATAAACAAGAGGCTCTGATAATTTCTCTACTCTCGCCTCGTAACCCGTGCGTACGCTCAAATTGCGAAGTTCTTGCTTTTAATGGAAGTCAAGCGATTGCGTAAAATATATTTTCATGATAAATTTGAGCGGCAGGAGTCAGCGAGAGAAGAAAAACTAAATAAGTAAATAAATTTTTCGGGGGCCAATCGTGAAAGCAAAATGCCATAATTCAAGTCTCGGTTTCTTCTTTGCTTGCGAACACAAATCACTCTCGCTTGCTTTACTAACGGGAGTGAGATGACGGGACTGTTCGTAAATTGCGTAATTCCTTCTTTAATTTACCTTCACTCCTTTGTCTTCTCAAAGTGCGTACATTACGAACAATCCCAAGATAGAAGGAAACAAAAAAAAAAGTTTAAATTTATTTCGACGACGCTATCAATAAATCATAATTATTTCTCATTTACTTATTGTTTCAATTACTTTTTATGGACACGTTTACTTGCATTAATGCTAATGGTAGTAATGATAATATTCGTAAAGCATTTATTGTATTGATAGGTACTTTTATATCTGAATGAATTAATAAAATGCAATAATGTTTTTTTTACTACGACAAAATGTGAGTTGTTGTTTGCTTTTCGAGCGAGAAAATGTGTTTTTCCAAATTCAGGAAATGTTTTATCGAAGCGGATAATGTGTGAGAGTTCAAAACACGAATGATGGCTTGTGGTTGTTTGTGATTTCAACGGCGATGAAGGTTTTCTTCGTGATGTTGCGTAAAACTTCTGGCAGATGGCAGTTGATGGTTTTGATGATGATTTCAGCAGCAAAAACGACCGCTTTTAAGCTGTTTATGTTTCACATGTTAAAACTAAAACTTGGCTATAACTCACGAAGATTTACTGTAGAGCTAAAATTCTTGGCAGAACTTCTGTAAATGTCGGCATGATTTGTTAGCTCTCTTTGTGTTTTAAAGCTTCTTCTTGGCAACACTTTCACAAGAGCAAAAAAAAGTTTCGATTTGAAACACTTTAAAAGATTTGCAAACAAGACGAAAACTTTCATTTTAAACAAAAGCTTCCTTCAACTTAAAACAAGGAAGCTCTAAGACTGTTCAAGATTGTCGACTGGGTTCAAGATTAAAGATTCACAACTAAAGTTTTAAATATTTAATAAATCAATTTAGTTTTATTGTCCGCAAGGGAGAACCTGAGATTCTCGTATAAATGTTTAACTCTTTTATTAATTGTTAACAAGATTTAATTCCTTTACAATTTAACAAAGCAAAGTGTGGCTTTGTAATTCCGTTTAACCAAATATTCAAGCTTCAGAGCTTTCAACTCTGAAAGCTTCGGCCTTTATCACTTTCTCAAATTCTCTCAGGAAAAGCTCTTCGGCATTTTTTCCTTTCATTGATGATGGAAAAACTTTCTCCTTTTTCAGTTTAGTTGTCGAGTGAAATTCATGCAGAGCAGTTGCTCGGATAACGAAAGTCCTCAGTTAAAAGTTTTATCTTTAAACTTTTTACATCTTTCTGAAAATATTGTTTCTGCTTCTGAAATATTTTCTGGCTCAAAATAAAGTTTGTAATGATTTTTGATGAAGATTTTGCGAGTTGAGTGAGGAAAACACAAACGGAAAAAATGATAACAGTGAACACAATTTCGTCGTTGGAATACGAGAATGCAACAATTGTCAACGATTCTTCATTTCAGCACTCGACAATGGATTCGTATGATAACGCGACAGTGGAGACGATAAATTATTGTCCATACGTCAATTCTCCGATCTCAAATATGATTTTAGTGATTCTGTATAGTGTCGTTTGTATTGTTGGAATTGTCGGAAACTCGTTAGTTATATTCGTTGTGCTAAAGTTTAAGTGAGTACAGATAATAACTTCCTTTTACATTTGAAAGCTTGTATTGCATTTGCAATGAGAATATAGGAGTCTATCTACGTCTGCCACTTAGTGATGAGCCTTTGATAAATAAATTATATGTCACGTTCTATCACCAGTCTTCACTAAGCTTAATGTCCTCCGTAGCGTCGTCTTAAAAGCTCATTTTAATTCCAGCAAAATGAAGACTGTGACGAACGCGTACATTCTCAATTTGGCACTCGCTGATGAATGTTTTTTAATTGGAATCCCATTCCTCATCGTCACCATGATCTACGGTAAACAATAAAAGTCAATCGAATGGAACGAAAAGTGAAATATTCATTTTTTTCGCAGGCGAATGGATTTTTGGCAATTTTCTCTGCAAAATCTATATGATAAGCACTTCAATCACACAATTCTCGTCATCCATTTTTCTTTTGATTATGTCAGCTGATCGCTACATTGCTGGTGAGTTATTTTTTGCTTTGAAGTTATTTCAATTTTTTTGAAGCTTCCACTCTTGATTTGGATGGATAACCCGAGGTCGTTTGTGAGTGACGTTGCTTTTGACAAATAAATAAAATTTTCCTGTCAATCGAGGAATGAAAGGAAAAAGCTTTTCTCAGTACTTGACGTAACTTCACTTACAAACTCCCACTGATCCAAACGAGATAAAAAAAAGCAGAAAAATCTCATAACTAAGATGCACTTCTGTTCAAACTTGCTTTAGTCTGCCATCCAATTGATTCACCACGCTACCGTAACTTTTCCGTATCGAGAGTGATTTCATTTCTGTCGTGGGCTCTTTCACTTCTGTTTATGATGCCAGTCATTTTTTACGGTACAGTTAATTAGAAAAAATCTAAAAAGCTTTCTTTTTCTATTCAAAAGCTTTTATTCTCTCTCTTTCATTTCATTTCAATAGCCAACACGATAGGAAAAAAGTCGGCAAACGACACCAGACGATCTTGCATCATCGAATGGCCGCAGAGTGAAGGTTCCGACAACTCTTACGGGTTCATTCTGTATTCTTTCTTCATCGGCTTTGCGATTCCTCTTTGTCTAATTATGGTTTTCTACTATCTCGTTATCCGAAAGCTGAAAACACTTGGGCCAAAAACCAAGTCAAAGGAGAAAAGGCGCTCTCACCGGAAGGTGACAAATCTTGTTTTGACGATAATTACTTGCTATATTGTGTTCTGGTCTCCGTATTGGGTTCTTCAAATATTTCTTATTAGTACGCCAGCAGAGCATTGCAAAACGAAACTGGAAATTGTCGTGTTCGTGCTTGTCGGTTGTCTCGCTTATTCCAATTCATCCATAAATCCTCTGTTGTACGCTTTTTTATCAGACAACTTCAAGAAAAGCTTCTTGAAAGCATGCTCGTGCACCAATAACAACAACAATGATCTCAACTTTAAACTTCAAACTGACAACAGTCTTTTCTTAAGCCGCTTCAGTCGGAATCGACATTCAGAGAAACGCTTTGCGTCGATGGTAACGAAGCTTAATCGAGTTGATAAGAATGAGTTGGCAAACGTTTCGACAGCCTTAATCGAAGAAACGAAAGACACTACTGACTGTATATCGTCAATCCAAGTAAGAAAAGTCTTACAAACTGACTTTTAAACGAGCAACCGCATAAATCAGCGACATATTAAAGCAGCTTAATCAGTTGAGCAAATATTTGTGGAAAAAAATGCAAACAGAGCGCTGCTATTGTTAGACAGAGTTTCTCATATCAAATGACATTTAATGAAGCCTCTGCCTCTCCTCCAGCTCCTTTTGAACTGTAGTCGACATTTTAATCACTTCCTTAAGCTTAAATCAACTTTGACGAAGCCTGAAATCTCTGAAATGGAAAATTTGAAAAATAACATTTCCATGAACTTAAACTCACGAAAAATGGAACCTTCAGGACACTCTATCGTTGGCGCTTGCATATGATCGTTGATTAGCATGTATGAATGGTTTGTTAGCTTTCTAACTCAGTTACTTTGACTGTTAATTTGTGTGGTTCGTTTTCATCTATTGAAAAAACAAGCTCAACGAGAGATGAGGAATGGAAAAACATTGATGCAATTACAGATTTTTCAACTCCTATTCAGATTTGAGGACGTCGGGTTTATGGTTATCACGATTCACCTCATTCGCTTTGATGAAAAAACAATCTCAGATTGGAAAGTCATTAAAATCTTCAAGAGGGCTTTTCAACGAATGAACAAATTCACTTCATTGTTGTTGACGGAAGCAAAGAAAATCCCTTGAATAAGTTTGAGCTTAAAAGCTCTATTTCCTGTTTTTTAAATCAGAAAAGCTCTGTAAAAGCTTTTCTCACAAAAAAACATATTCAACCTTTAAACTCTATTGAAAATGTTTCTTCGCCTCATCGCGTCATCCAATTTTCCACCAAATTATGAATTTATAACTCAATCAGCCAGAAAATGATGACAAAACTTCCGCGGCATTAAATAATCGTTTTGATGCTTTCTTGTGAGAAGCTCCGTTCATCGATAAAAATGTTTGTTGTGCTAATGAAAAAATCTATAAAGCTCGGTCAACATAAATTTTGCGAGACGAGACTGCGATTAGGATTGGCAATCCTGGATTGCTCATGTCAGCGACCGATCCGAGATTTAAAAACGATTAATCGATGATTGAAGGTCGACTTGTCGAGAATTTGCGACGCGAGAGGGGGAAAAAATTATGGTAAAGCGTTGACGCGCGATAGCAATCGAGCGTAAAGTGTAAAATTGGAGAAAAAGCTTAAAGCGGCACACGACACAATAAATTTTATATTCAATTAATTTTCGTTTGCACTCGTACCCAAAAGCTGTCTGATAGGATTTATTCAGGCATTCAACGCTTACTTATTAACAACAGCAGTTCTCTCATTTATATGAGAGCACAATCGAAGAGAATAAATCCCATTCAGAATTAATTTTAAATTTGATTCAACAGGAGAAGAGGAAAAATTCTTTTATTTGTTTTCAATATAACTCTGAAGCTTTGTTTAGTCCGTTCAGGTGAACGAGAAGTTGGTTGAAGAGTTTGAGCGGTTTCAACAAGAATTGCCTTTGTTTTCACCGCAAACAAAAGTGTCGAAAGGATAAAAAATGAGAAAGCTGTTAACGAATGCAAATTGAATTTAAATGGGTCAATTCCATCGGGGCACGTTGCGTAAGAATATGCTGTTGCAGACGAGTCTCGTTTTTCTCTTGAGACTGCAGGAATTTTAAAGGAAATCACGTCGAGAACTCATTCGAACCCTTCCGCTTCAGTTCCTCCATTTACACTAACGATTGGGGGAGGCTCTTTATTTTGAAGAGTGAAGTAGCAGCGCTCTTCAATTGATGAAAAATTCAAAGGAAAGCTCAAAATTGCATTGAAGGAAAGCTGAAATTAAATTACTGAATGTTGTTGTGTTAGCTTCAAGAAAACTTTATGTAAACTTTAAACTGACGTCATTAATGTTGAGGGAAAAAGGAAAATAAAGTTGTTATCACGATTCAAATTCATCGAGGCATCTCGAGTTTCTCACTTTCAGAATCAAATCTTCAGCTATCACCATGGCAAATTTTGAGGGTAATCGAGCATCAGTAAAAATTACTTTGAAGCTTTCGACAAGATTTTCGCTCTTAGTTTTCACCATTAGCCATCTCACGTGGAATAAAAGTTCGTTTGAATCAACAGCTGAAGCGAAAAACGCTTTTACGGTCTTATGCAAATTTTCATGACAAGCGACAGATGATCAAAGGGAGCTGATGAATTAAGTTGAAAAGCCACATCAACAAGAGCGTTGCCTTCAATGACAATTAACATCAACCAATAGCGTGACATTTACATTTTCAGGCGTGATGTTTATTAATGGAACAAATGTTTCGAGGACATTGTCTGGAAAATTTCAATTGTTCTTCTATCTCTCTCTCTTTCTTTCTCTTTACCGGAGACAAGCCACAGATTAGTTCCATTATGAAGCGAAAGCAGCTTGCGGCAAACTTCCTTCTTCATTAGAACTTGAATATTTCCAAAGACGATTTGCTTCCTTATTACAAAATGGAAACAAATATGTATTTGCAGTAGCTTCGAGGTCAATGGCCATTGATTGTCGACACATGGAAGCGTCAACGGAATTCAATTTGCGATGCTTCGTCACCATCGTCTGTTTTGCAATGCAAAATAATGAATACATTCGAGCTTCCTGAAATCAGGAGAAGGCTTTGTCATAGCGGATCTCTTTTGCTCTTCTTCCTTCCTCTTGATCTCTTTCAATTTCTTTCTTTTTCAGTCATCACATTTAATTGCATCGCAGTTTGGAAAAGTTTTTCTTCTTAATCCGTGATTTTTTTTTTGTACTTGGTTCTTTCATGAATTTAAAATCAGACAAGGGAGATAGTTTGAAAAGAGTTTGCTAGAATTTACGCTTCCGTTTCTTTATTTTGTTCATCTCATTAGAGATTGGATGCGATTGCCGAATCAATGAAATTTGTTACCTCCAATCTTTTAAGCTCCGAGGATTTAACAAGCGACATGATCATCGTACTAATCATTATCAAAAGCGAGAAGCACAAATTCCCAAAGAGAATTGAAAAAGTCTCCTGTAGCTTCTTCACGATTATCGTCACTAAGATGCCAAGAAAGAAGCCCAGCACGTTGATAACCCCGAGTGATATATCTTCGCACACGGTGTCAAATGTTAACTCTACGGCAAGCTCTTGACCGACCAGTTGAAATCCGACCATGAAAATGCTAGGAACACGATTAAGGAGGTAATTGAAAGATGAACGGTTGAATAGAACTCACCCGAGCATTGAACTGCTTACACACATCACTAGAAAGGATTGCGATTCCAACGACAAAGAGAATAGAATAAAGGCGAGCCCTTGAATTCTGAAAATCCACATCGTCGTTGTTTTATAGCTTTTAAATCGTTCGAGAATAAATGCGAAAGCAAAAAGGCCAAACACGCTGAGAACAGAGATTGCAAAACAAATTGTTCCGGCTTCCATCTGACCACTCTATTGGAAGGCATTGGTAATTTATAATCCAAAGCAAGGCGTGTGCGCTTGACACTCACCGGGAAATAAAATGAGATTATTGAGTTGAGTAATGTAGAAAACCCGTTGAAAACACCCAACTGCAGCCCGAAACTCAGCAAGAGAAACAAAAAGTTTTTGTTGGTCAAAAGGATTTTCAAAGCTTTGATGAAGCTTTTGCTGTCACTCTGTATAATGAGATCACGCTTCAACGCCTCGTAATACGACGGAGGGTGCTTAGGTATTATTGCTTCGAAGGTAACAGCGATTATCAGCGTGAGAATCGTTGAAATGAAAGCGACCAGGAACATGAAGTTTTGTAAATCCCGCGACAGTGGCAGCAAGTCATTGGAGCTGTTAATCACCATCAACGAGATGAAGTTCAAGATTATTCCTGTGTTGTTCGAGAATATGCTGACACCACTGATTATCCATTCCTCGCTTTTGGGAAACCAAGCGGAAAGTTTCGAGGGAACTGCTGATAAGAAGATATGCGAGATAGCGCACAGAGATTGTACCAGAAGAATCAACCCAAAGTTCTGTGAGACGACAGCGAAATATTTCAGCCATGAAGTGAAAGCCAATCCTAGTGATCCATATAAAGCGACGCTGAATAAAGTCTGTAAGTTAATTGATAAAGTTTATTGCATGAGAGCTTCAACAGTAATGAACAAGAGAGCGTGGAAGTTGTCAGGAGTGACGAGAGCTTTGTGAGTTTAGAGTTTTCAGTTTCTAAGGAAATTCGAGTTAAAAATGTTTCGAGCCAGTGCCCTCATGTAAACTTTTTCTTGACTACGAAGCCTTCTTTGAAACTCTGAAATATATTCAACTTTTAATGAACTAGAAAGCTCGTCTAGTGCAGCAGACAGTAGAGTTGTTTCACCAACAGAAACTTGCATTTACACTCACGCTAACCTCCCACACTCTCTTCTGAAGTAACGTCTGTTCACCTTTTTGTCGCAGAAGTAAAATGTAATCGGAACATAAGCGATGAAGTGAATAAACATGTAAAGGATCGATGTTAAGTCAATTAATCTGCTGTCGATGACGAAGAAGACTTGAATCACGTTGGAGATGATACAGAACTGTAGAAACTGCATTGACGATATCGACAACGTGATCACTGTGACGACCAGAAGAAACCATCGTCTGATGTAAACTTTAATTGTACGCTCGGAGCAATCAAAATTTAAAATGATGTCATCGATGATTTTATTTTCAGTACTCGACAACTTATTTTCTTCGCTCAAGAGTTGAAGAGAATAAATTTGATTTAGACGAACGAATTCTTGATCGGAAACTGTTTTAGCGAAAACTGAAGAGAATTTCTTTTTACGATAATATTTAAACGACATCGCACAATCTGTAACAAAACTGAGTTATCAAATGATAAAATCTTTTGTTTTATATCAAAGAAGAATGAAAGTTAAGAGCAGTTAGAGAACGAAATTAATTTAAGAACTTTTATCTTCTTCACAAGGAAATCAAATTAGTCAAACTTTCGAGTCTTTGAAGAGTCCACTCAAAGTCCAAAGTAACCTTCGACTTCCTAAGAAAAATCCCTTAAAAACTATTTTTAGCTACGATTATGCACTGAAAGACGAAGGTTTGAACTTGAGAGATAAGAAAGGGATGATGATTGTTTTACGATTCATTTCATGCGTCACGTGTACCTTCTTGTCATTTCAAGATTTCTTTTAAGACGTAGCGTAAGCGCTCAACGTAGCATTTTGTTTGCCTTCCATCTCTTTCGCTCACCCATCGTAAAATATCGTATATCCATGTTGGCTGTATTGCTCGTTGTTCTCAACAAAACAAATCACGATATTTTATTTTCCGTCTGCCGTCGGGTTTTGTCGTTGTGATTCGCACGAAAAAGCAGCGCTCGAGAAACACTTTTCTCTCCTCGTTTGTAAACATCAACAAATATCAACAGCTGAGCGACGCTACTTGCTTGTATTACTCTCTAGTATTACTCTTGACTGCTTCGTGACGATGTATTAACACAGAAAGTTTTCATTTTCATTCGCCACTCATTCAACAGACGCCAGTTAGAGAAGAAATAATCTCGGACCAAAAGTTTCTCGTTCATTTTTAAAACAAAGACTGTCTTCCTTGTTTAGATTTGATTAAGAAAAGTTCAGTAAAGTTCATCCAGCTCGGACAGGTGAAGTGAATTCAGGTGAAAAGTGTTGACGAGTTACGCTTGAGATTGAGGAAACGTTAAGTTTGAACACAAAGAAAACAAGTTTTGCGTACTCGGAGGTCATATTCTGCTTGTGAGTCAAGGATTCCGATGCTCGTCGCTGGCATGAACTAAAGTTTAAGAAAAAAAAATTTAATTAAAAAAGAACAAAACATAAAAGATTATAGATACGACGCAGTAAGGAAGAAAGTGTAAGTGACATTCCCTCATCATAAATCTTTGATATTAATATGCCTCGAATGCCAAACAAATGCTAAACAAAACAAACTGATAACAAAAATTTCTCGGTTACTATTGTTTGACAATAACAGCCTCTCACATTTGTGTGGGTGGGTTCATTTGGTTGCTGACAAAAATGACAAACTACAAATTAATATTTCTGACACTGAAGTGCAGTCACAACAATGTGATACAAAGTCAAACGAAACAGTTATCGATTTCGTGCATTCTGGTTTGTGAGAGTTTGTTAGTAACGAACATAAATAGAAAAGTGTTCCCAGAGGTGGTCGACCATATCGTAATTGATAATGTGACCCTCAGTTAAAACTAATAATCATCAAATAGAATTTTGATGAAAGCAATTAGTTCATGGTTGTGACTCAGTCATGAAAATTCAATTTCACTTCCATAATTTCCTTTTCATTTCCTCAGTTTTCTGATTCTTATCGCAATCAACATTTCATCTCAGTTTCCACGCTAACATCCGCTTGAACATCGATCGATAGCATCGCCGCTGTTTGCAATGCATTTTCTCTGAACCGATAAGATTGAAATGTTTACTCGACGCCCTTGAGGCGATTTTCATTCTTTTCTTTACGCGAAACTCGTTAGTAAATGTTTTGTGCGAAATTAAATGGGGAAGAGGAACGACAACAACTTGTCTGAGGTCGTTAGACTTTTCACTGACTCATTGAGAGAGAAAACAAGAACGACACATTTAAAATATTTTATTCTGTTTTTCCGACAGCAATCATGACTGAGACGAACGAAGCAGCAAGCACGGCTGAAAACTGTGATAAAAATGAAACAAAGCAAGGTCAGCTGCTCGCGCTGGAAACGGATGGCGAGAAGAAGGAGCGGTATCGTTCACTTAAAATTGTTTACTTTACGATGTTCCTGATAAGCCTCGGGTTCTCCATCGTCCTGACTGGAATCTGGCCTTATCTTGATAAGGTGCGTGACTCATTGCTCTCCGCTCGTGATGCGACATATCTAATTTGCTTATCTTGTTTTAGCTCGACCCACACGCGGGAAAAGAATTCATGGGATTTATTGTCGCTGCGAATCCTCTAGGACAAATGATTTTCTCTCCGCTCTTCGGGTGGTGGTCGAATAAATTAAAATCAATTCGAGTTCCTTTGCTTGCGTCGATGGGAATCTTCTGTATAAGTAGTGCTCTCTACTCGTCACTTGATTTACTCAAAGAAGATGTCAAGTATTGGATGTTCATCGCTCGTTTCTTCGTTGGTGTTTCAAGTGCAAATATCGCTGTGTGTCGTGCTTATGTCTCCGCGGCTACAACACTAAAAGAAAGAACAAACTCAGTGTCGATGATGAGCTTAGCACAAGTTCTTGGCTTTGTTATTGGGCCAGCACTTCAAGCAGCAGTGACTCCACTTGGAACAGATGGTTTTCTCTTTATGAACACTTTTGTCATCAACATGTATACTGCCAGTGGATGGTGCAATGTCTTGTTGGGAGTCATCAATTTCTTAATGTTCCTACCGTGTTTCTTCAAAGATCGACGCATTGCCGCCAGAGAGCAAATGATTCTTCAGGGAAAAACGACTGAGAAGGAAACTTGGAAGAACACGAAACCTGACTACGCCACTTCGTTTACTTTGATATTATCCTTCTTCGTAATTGTCTTCAATTTTGTGTTGCTTGGTGAGTCTCCTTTTGCTTTGCATTGTCAAACTTTCAATTACCAAAATTATTTTTTTTAGAAACATTGGGTTCGTCTCTAACGATGGATCAGTTTGCATGGTCGAAGTCAGAAGCTCTTTATTATGTCGGAATTCTCATGTCGGGTGGAGCTTTCATTGCATGTATCGCCTTCGGCTTAATCTCGACATTAAGCAAAAGATTTAAAGAGAGCAACGTTCTGATTTGGGGAGGCTTCTTCATGATGGTCATTGGCCGACTCGTCGTTATGCCCTATCGTGATGAATATCCCAAAATTGCTTCAGATCGTGAGTTCATGATGGAGAATGGAACAATGGGATTCTATGCTGACGACGATGAACATATTTTGGGTTGTCCAGTGTCGACTCAACCTTGGTGTGCAACAACTCCTGTCCTTGGATTCCCTGAGTTTATCGCTGGTTACATTTTAAGTAGCATTGGGTAAGTTCTCGAGACATTTCTTGAAAACACGTTTCTTTATCGATTTATTTCTCAGGTATCCAATTGGCGTAACTCTTATTCAAACGATTTTCTCAAAAGTCCTCGGAACACGACCTCAAGGGACTTGGATGGGTTTGTTTACTGCTGGCGGTTGCGTGAGCAGAATTCTTGGCCCTATCGCTGTCGGTAGTATCTACACTCGTTATGGAACTGCTTGGACATTTGGTATTACAATGCTAATGATGGTCTTCCCAATGATTTGGCTTTACATTCTTCGTAAACGTTTGGACGTTGAAGGAGTCGAAGCGAAAATGCTCGAGATGAAAGCTTTGAACGGCAAACTCAGCAATGGAACAAATGGAATTTCGAAAGTGAATGGTTCGAATGGTTTTATTAAAGACAAAGCTGTGATTATTAATGAAACAAATGGTGAACAAGAACATTTCCTTGCCAATGCGAAATGAATCCTCGAAGATATTTTACTAAACCTTAGACGAATCAAAAAGGAATCGAAAGAATATTATTGACTGATCTTTTATTTTTTTACGATATTCGATGGTTTACTGTTAGAACTCATTTTTCATATACTTACGACTGTTAAGAAAGAAAATAAAGAAATTTTTAAAATAAAAACTTTAAGCAATAAAATAAAATTTACTTTTGACCGTTAAAAGGAAAAGTCGCGTGGCGAAAAGAAAATTTGAAAATTTATGTTGCAGAGCATTCAAAGTGAAAGGTTCTCAGAATTTGAAACATTTTATGTGTTTCATGATTTTTCGAGGGAATTTTCATTTCAATTTGAGTTCAAGATTATTTCAGGATGATTAATTATTTTATTTCTTAAGACAACCACGCGCAATTGATCATCGCTAACAATGGAATATTTTTTTTTGCTGAATCGACATTAACTTTCAGAAGGTCAGACTTGACTTGACTTTACCAACATCTAGTTGACTCACACAAAGTTCTTTATCATCTTCACAACTTCATTTTAGAAAACTAGTCGCCCCTGCCAAAGCGACCCTTGTATCAAACAACGCACTCTCATTGGTTGCTCGTTCAATGTTTCGTTCTCTTGCTTTTTCCCTTTTTTATGTTTTCAAAAGCCAAACACACGAAGCGACAAACAGTCGAAGGAAGAAACAAAAAAGAGAAACAAAAATTTAGTGTCAAAAAAATTTCTAACTAATGATGATGTTAAAAAATCTCAGCAGTTGATTATCGAAGTTCTGAGTGGAAGGACACAAAAAATTGATCTCAACTTTAGTTCTTAAAAAATATATAAAGCAAGACTCAGAGAATATTTTACGAAAACAAAGAATAATAAAAATCTAAATCAAGTGACCTTCAGAGAATAGAAAGTGATAAGAGATAGCGAATAGAAATCAGGTAGGTTCAGTTGAATTTAAATGGAATAATCAAAATCGTGAATTGACATAAAGTTTATTTAAAATGTTTTTGTGGGAATTAAGAAAAGTTTAATGAGACAATGTTTAGTCAGAATTATCAAGAATTTCTCTAATTAACTAGAACTTTTTTAATTAACTAATGTTTGAGGCTGGAGTTGTTATCATCTTTAAATTAAATGATATCAGCGATTCAATCGATTCTCAATTGATACAAAACAGATCTTCAATCAATTGATTTCAATGTTTGCATTAGAAAAAGAGAAAGTTTTTTTTATTTAAATTCTTAAGTTTTGCCATTCAAACTCTTTATCAAAGAATTCTCTTCATTAAAACAAAACTTTTCTTCCAAAAAAATCATCCATGACCAATAAAAATCACATCGACTCGCTTCCATTTTTTATTGCGATTCGAATTTTTTATTTACTGCGCCTGCTCCCTCCTCTCGATGCGAACATCACTCTCATTCAGCTTCCCTCATAAAATATCCATCGAAATTATTATCACAAACAGAAAAAATGTAATCTTTCCTCGTAAAATATAATGGAACGAACAAAAAATCCCTTCAGCATTTAATCCTACACACTTTGCTAGGGCGAATCGACAGCGCTTCGTGTAACGTGGACAGAAAAAAAATATCGTTTGAGATGAAAATTACATTTTTCTCGTTCGACTCCCTTCCTCCATCCAGCACAAAACAAAAAGAAAAAACTCGTACATAAAAATTGTAGTGGAAAAAGACCCTCGCTCAGTGTTTTCATGATGGAAATGAAATGTACAGAGTCGGGAGGTTGACGATATTAATAAGCAGCGAACGTTGTCGCTTTCAGTCCAACACTGGCGCCGCTATTAATGAATCACAAGGAAGGGGAACGAACGTTTATATTTAATCTGAATTTTTTTTATGTCGATCTCTTCGTTTTTTATTGGCTTGCATTGCTACTGAAATTTTTATCTAAAATGGCTAACGATTTAAATTCTCCTCAGAATGCATCAGAACTGGGACGCCACGATGACGAACGGAGCGAGTTTAGAGAAGTCGAAAATGTTTGAACAACAATCTTGGTTCAATCCTCATTCAATTAAAATCAAAGAAGAACCAACAGACTTAACATTCGCAAGACGAACACCTCCACAACAATCATCACAACAAATGTCTCCGGGATTTTCTCAGAACACGATTGACCTTCTCGAGCAAATGCCGGCTTTCCGTCAAATGGGAATCTTCAATCCTTTGACACCTCCTGGCTACTCTGGAATGATGTTTCCATCGTTTCTCAATAATCAACATATGACTCAACCTACGACACCATCAAGAGCACAAGACTTGAGTAAGTCAAAGTCTATTACGCCACCGATGGACGTGACACCTCCCAAGTCGCCAATGCATTTAGATCAAACGCCTGAGAAAGATGAACAACAACACTTCAATGGCCTTGACACCAGATCAGAAAGTGTTGAGTCATACGATGAAGAAAGTGATGACTACGAAGACGATGGAATGTGTGCGAGTGGCGATAAGAATAAGAAACGAAAGAATAGCAGCAACAAACCTCGACAGTACAAATGCAAACAATGCAAGGAAGTTTTTATTTCCAAAGCTGAATTCTGGGAGCATACGCGGTCACACATTAAACCGGAAAAGATGCTGCAATGCCCAAAGTGCGCGTTCGTAACCGAGTACAAACATCATCTGGAATATCACTTAAGGAATCACTCGAGATCGAAGCCGTTCAATTGTCCGCATTGCAACTACAGCTGCGTTAACAAATCAATGCTAAATTCTCATTTGAAGTCACACTCGACCGTTTTACAATATCGATGTCTCGATTGCAACTACGCCACGAAATATTGTCATTCATTGAAACTTCATTTGAGAAAATACGCTCACAAACCTGATATCGTCTTGAACTTGGATGGAACACCGAATCCACTTCCGATTATCGATGTTTATGGCACGAGACGTGGACCAAAAAGCAAGTCGACAACTTCAAAGCTGCTGGCGGAAATCGAAAAGAACCAAGCACAGCAACAATCTCATAAATCGCAATTATCACCTCCGTTGACTCCATCGAATTGTTCATTGCCAACAAACCAAACGAGCTCAATTTCGAAAACGCCACCCTCGAGTCTTTTGCCTTCAAATGCAGCAATGATGGTTCACAACATGCTACAGAACAAAATGTCTCTCTTCCCCTTATACATTTCCAATTTCCAAATGCTAGCGGCTCATCAGCAACAACAGCAACAACTACAGCAGCAACAGAGCGAGATGATGTTGGATGACTTCGAGGAAAACAACGTCAAGTCTGAAGAAGCCGACACGAACTTTGTTGAGAACTCGCCGGAGAAGAAGAAACAGACGCCGGCAAAGAGTCGAACAAAGCGGAAGGGCAAAGCTTTCAAGTTCGAGGAAAAAATCAATTCTCCAATCGATCAATTCGATTCAAACGACGAATGCGAAGTTAATGAAAGCGCATCAACATCGAAACCGCTAGAAATCGAGAAGGTGACGTCATCGGCTAACCATGTGAATGATTCCGTATCAGCTTCGGATCACGAGTGTAAGTTCTGTGGAATCATTTTCAAGGACAATGTTTTATTCTCGCTACATATCGGCTATCACTCGCTTGGCGACGACCCGTTCAAATGCAACATGTGCGGCACGAAGACAGAAGACAAAATTCAATTCTTCTTGCACATTGCCAAGTTTCCGCATTCATAGTTTGATATCAACGCGCATGCTCGCCCGTAAAATGGCTACGTTCAATTTTTATTTATTTCAATTTAATTTATTTTTCGAAGAACCTAGTCAAGGTTTGATTATCGTTAACAAAGTTTTCGTCGTTTTAAACCCATCGCGAGTAACGAAACCAAATTTCTTAGATTTCCCAAAAAAAAAAGTTTTTGTATTCGAAGACTGAATGTGTGTTGATTAGAAAGTAAAATTAGTTTAGTGTGCCAAAGAGCAAAGAAATCAAAATGGGACGAATCGAATAATGTAAAGTGAAGTTCAAATGATTTGAGACATTTCTCTAATCTTCTGACTTGACTCTCGATCGTCTCAAGCTGTCAAGTAACAAATTGTTTGATCTCAAGTCGACAAAACGCAATACAATAAAACAAAATCAGGATTATTTAGAAGTTAAGTAAGATCTCTTGTAAACTTAATAATTTATTCATCTTTAAAACTCGTTCAAACATGTAATTATCTTAAGAGTGTTCGAAAAAGAAATATTTTCTAAATAAAAGAAGAGAAATTTGCTGCTTTTCCAAACTCAAAATCGTTTCGTCTTAATTGACAATTCATATTTCTAACACCGAATGACATTTGACATTTCGGGGCGAGGACTCTTGCAGCTTCCATAAAAATAAATAAAAACAAATTCAAATGCTCCTTCTTATAATAAACGCGTGCCGAAGAAGTCGCAGGAACGATCTTTCTTAGAAGAAATGCGACCCTCGAACAAATCTTTATGATTTTTCTTTTCCCTCTTCCGCATTTTCTCAAATTTTAATTTTACTCAAAAGACGAAGGGACGGAAGAAGAAGCCGTCTCGACAGTTGACACGTGGTTAAATTATTATATTTAAATTAACTATTCATTTGACGACGAGGCAGGCTTGTGCTGGGTTCAACTGACGATTATATCTTCATGAGAGTGTAAGGACTCGTAGGTCGGAGGTCGCGTTGAGTTTAAGAAAATGTTTACTCGTGTTGAAGAATGTTTGTTGATACTCGAAACGACGAAAGTTTCATCTCATTAGAGAAAGCGATTTTTCTTTTATTTTAAAGAATGATAAATCGAAAAGATTTAATCTCAATCGAGTCCACACCTAAAATTATTTATTCAATTGGAAACGATAATTCCGCTGTAATCTCATCAAGCTCAACATCGACCTTTAACTGCTGATTGCTGATTAGCAAAGAGAAAATGTGTCGATCGCTTCAAATTTGGCGAGAAATTGTTCGATGTCAACGAGTGTCAACATAATCTGCTTAAGACGAGTGGCACGAAGCGTCATGAGAGGTCGTTAAAGATCATTCATGCTTCTTTAAATTTCCAAAAGCCTTAGACCGACGTCCGTTGAAAAGACATTATCGTTGTCTCGAAGAAATGCACATCTGACTTCGTCCCCCGTCTAACACCAGAGAGGAACCCAATTGTCCCATGAAAATTCTATTTATAAAGTTTTTATTTTGCATGTTTCAACGGAGAGTGGAAGCTGGAACTTTACTTTTATTTCATATCCATCGATTGTGGCCTTTTAACTCTCGGCAACCGATGGACAGATGTTTTTTTTTTCCTTTGGTCCTTTTTTGTTGGGGGTAGTTTTCACAAAATATTCGAGAGCGAGAGTAGCGTCAGCAAAACCCTAAGCCTCATGCCAACCTTCTCGTTTTGTATTTTATTAATTTTTACGTTCGTCGCAGCAGATTGAAATTGTCCTTTGAAAAGATTTCTTTTCGTCATCATCTTCACAACAACCACCGGTCACTTTTATTGGTTCATTACAGATTTTTCTTGTTTCTTTTAAACGACTCTCCGAGAGATATCCTGTGCGTGTGTGTTTGGATCGGATTACACATTTTCTTGAGGACACATTTCAAAACACAGATGATCGACGAACGTCTTTCAGTTTCAACGTCAATTGGACGTAACTCACGATTAAGATTGGAGATGTTTATCGACCGCTCGTTATCGCATTTTCATCGCTGCTCAAGATTATCCACGGACCATTAAGAATGCCACGGAGCTTCATCATCAATCTTTCGCTCAGCGAAAAAAAAAGGAAACCTCAAACCTATAGAACTCCGCCAACCGCCGTGAGTCTTGTGTGCACATTTTTCTCCCCCGAAAACAGATGCATGAGTTCACAGAAAAATAAAAGTATCGAAATGAAAAGGCTCACCGAGCAAATAGCTCTCATCTAATTTCTCTATAAAGACATGAAGGATGATTTTTCAGTTTTTCTTTTTCATCTGAAATTTGTGTCCTTAGCAATATTTGTTATTTTTTTAGCATCTCTGTCCGTTTATGCCATTGTTCGGAGAGACCTTCTCTCGACTCCCATGCACCAACCGATTATTTATTAATTTTTAATAGATTGGAAAAAATGTGCAATCTGCTATGGCTTCGACTTGGCGTCTGTCTTTCGTTTTGAATGACGAAAAGCCGGATCAGCTGATGATAATGAATGTTTGTGAAACCATAAGTAACCGAACGGTTGATTGAAGACTTTCTTTGTCACATTTTTTACGGCAACTTGAAGACATTAAAAAGGTTTCAATAGAGAAAACTTGAAGACATTAAATGACTTATCATCGTCCAAGGAATTTTAAACGATTGACAATATTTTTTAACGAGGAATCGAGTGATTGAAGCCAGGCCTTTTAGTAAACAGCTCGTTAAACTTTTTTAAATGTAAAAACGATTAAGAAATTTATCGCAAAATAAAATACTTTGGACGATGATTAGGTCAAACAATTTGAACTCAAACTTTCTCTTCTCCTCTTACACTCGCAAACCGGATGAAGTCCTTTAAACAGCTTCCACAAACTGTCACTCTCAGTCATCGATTTCATCTTCCAGTTCCAACTAATCCTTTTCAGCTCGAGAATTTTTATCGAATTGCAGAATCAGATTTCTCTTCGTTTGTGATCTCGAGCCAAAAACAGGTAAATCACCCGAAAGAATCAAACCACATTTTCTTTATTCATAAAAAATCTTCACCTGCCTTTGTAAATCATCAACAAACAGCAAACCTGTATCGCATTTCTCGCATGCAAGACGCTCGTTCATTCACTCGCAATTCTCATTTTTTTTTTGTGAGGAGATTAAACTCGAGTCGTTGCTACTGGGCCATTTTACGGATGTAACGAAATCTTTCTTTCCCTTCGTCAAAAAAATAAACTCGAGGGGTTGGATTTTTTATGGAAAAAGATTTTTTTATAAAAGTGTTTTCACACATTATGTCATGATTACACAATAAAAGCCTCCGTCTATGAGTCAAGTGGGGTTAAGCGGTGAATCAGATTATATTACAATCCGAGGGTAATTGATAGTTCGAGGGACGGAACCATTTTTTATAAACGAGAACTTTTTTTATTCGTCAATAAAAAAACTGTTGCTCGAGGGTTCGAGGAGGGTTGAGTCATGTCAATGGCGCAACAAATGAAATGTTTGATCTACTTGTTGATGGAAAAATTCAACTGGCTGAGCAGCAGGTAACTTTATGCTAATTAGGCCAGACCCGTTAGACGAAAAAGGGTTTGGGCATGCACAAAGTCGAGCTCTTTTTGTCATTATCCGTTTATGCTGCTGAAGTTAAGACACGACAAAGCTATGACGACAGTTAACTTTATGACTGAGAATTATGAACCAAATTACTTTTTATGAAGGTCACTTCTAAGAAGTCAGTTTTGCGTTTTTATGACGTGAAATTTTTCCCTTTGCTTTGTAATTTTTTAGGGAAAGGATTATTAGAAAGTTCTGTTAGTTTCGAAGGAAAAGAAATATTTCTAAGTCAAATGCTTTTTGACTCTTTTACGGTAAAAAAAATTAAGAAACTTTCCAGTAATTTCTGTGTTTTTTTATAATTTACCTGATCTTGAAGAATAAGAAAATTGATGGTCTGCCATTTTATTCTTTCAATTTCCACGCGTAAAATTATCTTCTCAGTCGCAAAACTTCATTTAGAGAAAAAGGTTATCGCAAGTAATAAAAAATGAAAGAGAGTCGAAAAGTTTTTATTCTTCTATCGATTGCTCTGATTACGAACTTCATTTCAATTATATTTGCACACAATTCGTTTTTCGGAGGAATCCTGAAGATTAAATCAAATTATGGAAATATCCGTAAGCGAATTTTTAATGAATAATCATAAGAAAAATATTCTTTTCATGTTTTTCAAGTCGTTAATGTTATTGGATTAACATTCTTGTACGGCAGCTACATCCTCGCTCAAAGAATTATTAAGGTAGATGAAAAATCTCTTTACCATCTTGAACTTCAACTTTTTAATTATTCAGAGAAATCGTGAACGGATTTTGGCTTGGCTTCTCATTGGATTCATCAGCAATTTCTGGATCGTCTTGAGTGTTTATGAAATGCCATCGATTTGGAGAATCTTTTCAAGTGTTGTTTTAATGCTTTGGTGGATATCTACCATGATTTACTTCTCCTTCTTATTAATACTGAAGAAGAAACTAAATTTGTCAGAAATGGAAAAAGCAGATAAATCAGAGAAAACTTCATTTTCGGCTGCGATCTTAATTACGCGTTGAGCAAAAAAAAATTAAAATAATAAAACAGTTGTTGATATTATCTTGAGTTCAATGAATTATCGTTTACAGACACGTTTGATCAAAAACTTCATCAGAGAACGAAGAAATTCGTCTTAAGTGAGTAAACGACGAATAATTTATTGAACGATGAACATGAGGCTCGTGTCATACGATTCTCGTGTCACAAGCTCAACATTTGACAACTGAAATTAAATTGATCCTTCGTAGTTTTTTGCTACTTTCATTCGTTCACTTTTCAGTCGCGAATGATCATTTGAAAAGAAAAGTTTATTACAGAAAAATAAATAATGATAATATTATCCAATAATAGTCGAAAAGTTTTACTTGTTGTGTTCATTGTTTTCATGACGATTTACACTTCAATGAAACTTTTAAAAAATACTGTGAAGTTCAACGGAGGAGTCCTAATGATCAAATTCAATCTCGAAAATATCAGCAGTAAGAAAATTTAAAATTTAAACGATTCACTAAGAGAAAAACTTTTTTTTGGTTTGTTTAAGTCGCTGATGTCATTGGATTTGAAATTGGACTGACCTTCTTGTATGGCTGCTACATCCTCGCTCAAGGATTAATTAGGGTATTCGAAAAATACTTTCAAATCGACTTATTCTATTTCAATTTTTTTTTCGTAATTATTCAGAGAGATCCTGTTAGGATTTTGCCTTGGCTTATCATTAGCTGGATCAATTACTTCTGGATCGCCTTGAAGGTTTACGAAACGCCATCGATTTGTGAAATCATTTCAATTGTCGCTTTATTACTTTCCTGGATAAGCATCATGATGTACTATATCGATCTCATTGAAAATGAGGAAGACACAAATTCATCAGAAAACGACAAAAAGCCAGAAAAAAGTGAGAAAACTGGAGATTTAAGTGCGATTGTAATTACGCGTTAAGCAAAAAAAAGTAAAATTAATAAAACAGTTGTTGTTATTATCTCGAGTTCAATTTTGATCAACAACCTCATCAGGGAACGAAGAAATTCATCTTAAGTGAGTAAACGATGAATAATTTTATTGAACGATGAACATGAGGCTCGTATCACACGATTCTCGTGTCACAAGCTCGATCAAGTTCTCTGGAAAATAAAAACATTTGACTTCTGTCTGATGGGACGAGAACCAATTTTACTTGATTAATTATTCTTTGACGATCTTGATTTGGCATAACTGAAAATCTTCTCACTTCGAATAAGGTTCAAAGTTTAAGCATCAAGCTCAACAAAATGATTTTTTACTCAATGAACTTTAAAATTAAATGGTAGAAAATGTAAAGTGATATCAATACGACGAAATAAAAATAGGAAACAGTTGACAACTGAAATTAAATTGCTCCTTCGTATTTTACTGTTTTCATTGCTGCTTCCACTCGTAAAATTCACTTTTCAGTCTCGAATGTTCACTTGAAAAGAAAAGTTTATTACAGAAAAATAAAAAATGAAAATATTTTCCAATGAAAGTCAAAAAGTTTTAGTTGTTTTGTTCATTGTTTTCATGACGATTTACACTTCAACGAAACTTTTAAAAAATGCTGTGAAGTCCAACGGAGGAGTCGTAATAATCAAATTCAATCTCGAAAATATCAGCAGTAAGAAAATCTAAAACTTAAACGATTCACTAAGAGAAAAACTTATTTTGCTTTGTTTAAGTCGTTGATGTCATTGGATTTGAGATTTCACTAACCTTCTTGTATGGCTGCTACATCCTCGCTCAAGGATTAATTAAGGTAAACGAAAAATACTTTCAACTCGACTAATTCTATTTTTTTCGTAATTATTTAGAGAGATCCTGTTAGGATTTTGGCTTGGCTTATCATTGGCTGGATCAGTTACTTCTGGATCGCCTTGAAGGTTTACGAATTGCCATCGATTTGTGGATTTTTTTCAAGTGTCGCTTTAATACTTTCGTGGATAAGCATCATGATGTACTATATCGATCTCATTGAAAATGAGGAAGACACAAATTCATCAGAAAACGAAAAAAAGTCAGAAAAAAGTGAGAAAACTGGAGATTTAAGTGCGATTGTAATTACGCGTTAAGCCAAAAAAAAGAAAGCAAAATTAATAAAACAGTTGTTGATATTATCTCGAATTCAATGCATTATCGTTTACAGACACGTTTGATCAACAACCTCATCAGAGGTGAGTAAACTTAAGACGAATTTCTTCGTTCTCTGATGAACATGAGGCTCGTATCACAAGCTCGATCAAGTTCTCTGGAAAATAAAAACATTTGACTTCTGTCTGATGTGACGCGAACCAACTTTACTGGATTAATTATTCTTAGGAGATCTTGATTTGCCGTAACTGAAATTCTTCTCGAATAAGATTTAAAGCTTAAGCATCAAGCTCAACAAAATGATTTTTTACTGAAAATTCAACGAACTTTAAAATTAAATGGTAGAAGATCTAAAGTGATCTCAATACGACGAAAACAGTATTTTCAAAATACAAATAGGAAACAGTTGACAACTGAAATAAAATTGCTGCTTCAATTGCATTCGAAAAATTCACTTTTCAGTCGCGAATGTTCATTGGGAAAGAAAAGTTTATTACAAAAAAATAAAAAATGAAAATATTTTTCAATGATAGTCGAAAAGTTTTTGTTGTTTTGTTCATTGTTTTCATGACGATTTACACTTCAACAAAACTTTTAAAAAATGCTGTGAAGTCCAACGGAGGAGTCCTAATGATCAAATTCAATTTAGAAAAGATCAGCGGTAAGAAAATTTTAACGAATGTTGAGAGAAAAAAAAATTATTTTGTATTGTTAAAGTCGCTGATATTATTGGATTTGAAATTGGACTGACCTTCTTGTATGGCTGCTACATCCTCGCTCAAGGATTAATTAAGGTAATCGAAAAATAATTTCAACTCAACTTATTCTATTTTAATTTTTTTTCGTAATTATTCAGAGAGATCCTGTTAGGATTTTGGCGTGGCTTATCATGGGCTGGATCAGTTACTTCTGGATCGCCTTGAAGGTTTATGAATTGCCATCGATTTGTGGATTCTTTTCAAGTGTCGCTTTAATACTTTCTTGGACAAGCATCATGTTGTACTATATCGATCTCATTGAAAATGAGGAAGACGAAGAAGACATCAATTTATCAGAAAATGAATATAAGTCAGAAAAAAGTGAGAAAACTGAAGATTTAAATGCGATCTTAATTACGCTTTAAGCCAAAAATAAATGTAAAAAAAGAAATTTTTTTAAACAGTTGTTATTATTTTGAGTTCAATGCATTATCGTAACCAGACATTTGTGTTCAATAACCTCATCAGGGAACGAGGAAGTTTGTCTTTAAAAACTGAATGAAATGCTGGATGTCATCATTGACGTAATATACTCAGACTCGAGTCTCATATGATATGAGTCATAACACAAACTCTATCCAGGTTTAATTTTCTGGAAAATAAAAACATTTTACTTTGATCGCGAATTATGTTTTTCTTGTTGAATGTTTTGAATGGCGCGCAGTTTGAAATTTACAGCTTTGCTAGAGCAGATATTTTCATCAGATTTCTAGTTTGCGCAACTGAAATTCGTTCACTAACGAATCGATTCTGAAATGTCCTGTCCACAACAGCAATCGTCTCACTTCGAATAGGGGTCAAGCCCATTAAAATTCTCATGAAAAATTGGTGTTAAAAATCATTTCGGACGAGAAAATGTCTCAGAAATCAGCGAGGGTCAGACGAGAAACAATGGATTCCCTGACCAATGTCAGCAAGGGTCGCAAATGTGACCAAGGGTTCACGACTTTAATTTATTGTCATTTAAAATTGGAACAATTTTTCACAAAACGAAATCAATTTCATTTCTTTTCGGCTTTGTTCTTCGTCTAACTGTTTACAAAAGGTCACATTTCCAAGTCTCGAACTGAATTGGATAATTCAAAGGAGAAAAAAAAAAGAATTAAAATGTGTTTCATAGTGAAAGAGATTTATTGGGTTTTGTATTTCAAGCGAGAGAAGCAAAATTGCATAACGGATTTTTAAGACTAGATCTATAACATTAAATTCGAGTGAAAAATGGAAAGAATTCCTTGCAAATAAAGATTTGCGAGCGACGACGGTTAAATGCTAAGTGATGGCCGTTTGCGAGTATCGCTCTTACTGTTCTTTCCGAAAATGTTGCCGAGTGCCTGTCAACAACGAGAAATAATGAGAAATCGAATAATTTATCTTCATTGTTCTCAACAAACCTTTGACACAGAATTCACGCCCAATTTCCTTCTGACCGGGAGACTTCGTTGCAAACTCGCCGATCGCGCTTCTTTCAACAAAGATTGAAATGCTAAGTGAACTCCTGAATAATTCTCAGCAGCCGATACTTCATAAAATTGACAGTTATAGAGCAAACAAAGATTTTGGGCTTCTTCAACTGCAACAACGCTGATGAAAAATAAAGAAAAAATATTTTTTATTTAAAAAGATCGCGAGTCAAGTAAAATAAAAATGAAGTCAAGTTGACTTAAATCTTTAACTCTTCAATGTTACAATTTAACGCAGTCAACCTACCGGGAATGTTCTAAATCACTTTTATTGCCAAGCAGCAGACTCGTATAGAAAGACGGCAATTTCAACTTCGATAACTGTTTAAGAATCTTCTCGGCCTCATAAAAACTTTCACGATCGCAAATCGAGTAAACAATTAAGAAGGAATCGGCCCATCGGATGTGATCGTAAGTGCAACCAAACTGAAGAGAAATTCAAGTGAATGCAATGACCGAAAAATGATTTAATTAAATGTTCGTCATCCTACATTACAAGTATCGAGGATTTCAATGTCGATGGAGACTTCTTCAAAGTTGATCGTGTGCTTGTAAAGAAAATCTGTGAAGAAAGTTTAATTAGAATTAAATGTCATTGAGAAATGATCATGGAACTTGAAACTTTCTTAGCTTCCATTAAAGCTGTTTAGGTTGAATGAGAAATAAATTGAAAACATTGCAAATTGATGAAAGTTAATCAGCTTGAACTTAGTCGCCTTTCAGCTTTAATGGAAGTTTTTTTGAAAGCAAAGTTAATCATTCTAAACTTCTCTGCATCAACGCTCTATTACCGCTTAACGAACTGTACTCAGAAATGAATCGCTTGGTCAAGTATCGTACGGTGACAGCTGAAACATTGAAACGAAAACTCAATTTACTCGTTCCCTGAAGCAGCAGCAGCATCATTAGCGCCGCTTAACAACGTTCAAGAGCGTCCAACTCACCAGATTTTCCAACTGCCGACTTTCCGCATACAGCAATTTTTATTTTGTTGAGATTCGTCATCTTGTCAATGCGCCATGTCTCGTTTGGGTTAATGAAAATCTTTATGAGTTGACAAACGGCCGACAAATCGCAATTCAAGTTTACTCTGTCTTAATGATTCCAAAACAGAAATGGCACACGTAAGTTTATAAAAATTCAAACGTTTGTTTTCACTTTCACGAGAATATTAATGGCAATAAAGTCTTGAGGTTATTGCCGTGTCACAATGATTGATTTACGAGCTGTCTTGTGTTGTCTGGTCACTGCTGCGCTAGCAGAAAACATCAGCACGTTTGGTTCTTTCAAAGGTAAGCAAAATATTAACGCCGTGAGTCAATGAAGTCTCAATCGGAACTGAGAAGAACAATTGGTGAGTTTCCTTGAGATGCGCTTGCTTAACTTTCTTTTTCGCTCGCTCGTGTGAAACAAAAGGAAATTTTTTCAATCGATCGTTAAAGAAATTATGAAAACATTTTATCAGAATCGTTCGATCTTCGGGCAATAAGTTTTGCTCGTTTTTATATCGCAAAATTTGTATCGCTTATGAAAGGTCAGCGACGAAGGTTTTTTTGAGGTATGGGAGAAGTTTAGAAGTTTTGTGAGTGACTTGAACGAGATGAGAGAACATTTGAGGAGATCAATCTTTTTCGAAACTCAAAAACTTTAATTTAAATTCGTTTGTCACGGAATTTTCAAATTCATCCCAAACCGATTGAGCTTCCTTCGAGATGTGCTTCATAATTTTTGAAGCAACAATCGCATTCCTCGAACTGCAATTGCACTCGCTTTTTGCATGCATTTGCAGTCTTTTCTCGCTGACTTTCTTCTTCTTTGCGGAAAGCTGTAAACTTCAGCAAAAACAAAACGTTCAAAATAAAATAAAAAAAAAATATAACAAAAAGAGAACTTAATGAGAGAGTAAAATGGGAAAAAGTGTAAAGAGTGCACAAAAAATTGAAAACGGAGCCTCGGCGTATGCAAAACGAAACTGGTTATTTGAATTTTTTTTTCTACTTTATGTAAGATACTCAGACTGCAACTGTCCGCCGCTCGCTCGACGCTACTCCGCGTGCTTTTCTTCTGAATTCCGAAATCATAGAGAGATGGCTTTCATACGCAATGATAAATCTTTGGTTGATTAAATAACCGAAAACGAAGTGAGGAGAAAGAAGAAAGGAAGAAAAACAAATCGTGCGCTGTTTGTAGGTCTGAGACGCTTTTTATCTATTAAGTAACTGAGCTTTATCCGTAAAAGGAACAAAGATGTTGTGGATGATTGAATTGTGACGACGACTGATGATGATTTCTTTACCGGGTCACTAAAACTTTTAACGAGTGATGTAATAAAAAAATCTTTGCCTGACCTATGCGATTTCAAATTACTTTCACCGTTTCATTCAATTGTTGATCGTTTTATGATTGTTTTGCTTACAATTTCTCTCTCCCTGTCGCGCCGTCAATTAAAATCATCGATGAACAGCATAAACGTCTTCGAGATCGCAAAGCGATTTAAGGTGCAATAGGTGAATCTGCACTTTTATTTTATTTTTTTAATTAACCGCAAGTCTCGTTTTGCACGACGAGCGCCTGCTGAGTTTTGATTTCACGACTCGACGAGATGCGTCAAACTTTTTGCGCAACAAAAACTTTATTGAACTTTTATCTGCAATCGAAAGTCTTTGAAACTTTTCAATCCGAACTTCAATTTTTATAAAAAAAATATTTTTGTCTCGACCAGCGAGTTTTTACTTTCCACGTATTCACCTGACGAGTGCAATTGAAAACTAAAACATGAAGCACGGCGAGACGTGGATATATTCAAACCGCGGATTATTGTTTCTCTCTTGAGTTTATGCATTGTGAGAAAAAAGAGTTGAACGGGAGAGTGAGCGACAAGCGGGAACTGAATTGATATTCAAACTTGTCGTGATTTCAACTGAAAGCGATTGAGGACTTTAAGGAAGACGAAATTAAGAAATTAATTGGAAATTCGTGTTCACGCTTTTACTTAAATGACACCAATTGGAAATGAGCTAACGACTCTTCGCGATTAAAAAATACTTAAGCAAAACTTGTTTTTGCTAACGCGATTAAACCTTTTTTTAAAACGCTTGTTGCAACATTGTGTTGACTTAAAATCGACGACGAAACATTAAACTCATTCATATCATGATTCACTTTTTATTAGTTGAGAATTAAAATAAAGTCAACAGACTCTTAAAAGTTATTTCCACATCACGAGCAGACTGAACTCGCGATACCTTGAACTTCAGACGAGAAAACATTTTAAAGTTTTTGATAAAATTTATTTCTCTCGTTTTTGCTAACAATTTAATAATAATTTTCGTCTAATCTTTGATTATTCTTGAATATCAATTTGCGCAATAAAAATAAACTCTTTAAGAGGAAAGTCAAACATAACATCATCGACAAGAAAGTGGAAGGAAAGTTTACGGGAAAATACGTTTAGAAGAAGATTTTAGTGAACGCAGCATCGTCAGGATCGAGTTGAGCCATCAAATGCTGAACTATTTGTGATTGTGCGGCTCCATCGTGAGCCATCAAAGTCATTGGTGCTTTTGAGAAAAGCTCGTATGTCAGATAATCAGATTCGTTCGCCAGTTGAACGATATCAATCGCGAACTTAATGACAACTCGTCGATAACAGTTAAATGCTTCGTATTTGCCATGCAATTCGATTAAATTCCTCATCATCTTTAAATCGTGAACTGCCAAATCGAGTGAATACAAGAAGCTTTTGAGTTTGTTCGCATTGGCTGTCGAAACGTTGACATTTGGAAGCAAATACGAAGCAAGGTCAACGACATTGTTGATCTTTGAATTTTCAGAACGATCGCTGTTCACAAATTCAAACAAATCATTGACTTCAGTGTCGTGAATATCAAAATATTGCAAGTCAAAGAGTTTGGTCAGCGTAAAGTGTCTATGGTGATAACAGCTGTAATCAGCAATGTTTTTCCGTATAAACTTTTCTGTTTTAATAATTTCATAGTTGAGTAGGTTTGGTGCTTTCTGGAGTACCCACTGTCGATGGTTCCACGCATGGTAATTGCCATTCTTCCTTTCAGCGCAACGCTCGCTAAGACTTATCTCAACTGCCCAATCAATTGCTTCACCGCCTGCGAAAACGAAAACAAATCAGTTGCGTTATCTTTAAATTGCCTTTACCTTTTGACTCACTTTGAAACGAGTACAGCCAACGACGATAAAAGAAGGCCTCTGATGATTTGGGTTTCTTGCTCAGCACAATGGCTGTGAATTGAAATTCTTCTGTTATATTCAATTGAACGCGCTCGACTAAATGTCTTCGAATATTCCAAAAAGTCGCCACGTCTGGATTGATCAAAATGGCACAGTTGAGATATTTTACGATCGAAACGGGAAATCGATTTTGCTTGCGCTGATTTATTATAAGACGATGTGCATATTGATAAACGAATTTGATACACCAGCTTTCGATTCCAAGATGATGCTGTACAAGTTGAATGGGCGATTTGTTCTGTTTAAACGGCACTTGAATCACCTCGAACGTTTGTCTAAAAAGGCGAAATAAGTCTACAAGTCACTCATGAAAGTCAAATTAATTGAAATCAATTTGTCGCAGATTTCTCTCTCTCTGAAGCGAAATTTTCCAATCGATTTAAGACTTACACTGCCGTCTGAGGATTCTTCAAAACTTTGTCCAATTCGTTGATTACACGTTCACAGAAGACCTCGTCTTCGCTCTCAGCTGGATTCTCCATCGTTTTCTATTTATTTTGATGTTTTGTTCATTTTCGCCAATTTAAAACCAACTGAGCAAACTGAGTGGTGCTAAAAAAGCGAATTGGTACTAAAAAGCGAATTGGTACTAAAAAGCGAATTGGTACTAAAACCGTACTAAAACTGACTGAGCAAACTGAGTGGTACTTACTAAAAACTGAGTGGTACTAGATCTGAGTGTGTTCATCAATCGGTTTATATATAAACCAATTCATGAACTCACTCACACTCAGATCTAGTACTGACCACTCAGTATACCCCTTAGCTTTCGAAATTTTAAGCTTTGTCGCCAAATAAATGATAGAAAACGCGACATCTAGCGGAATACAAAAGAAACTGAGCTCCCTCGATCTTGAAGCCATCTGGCGGATTTATTAATCTCAGCGGCGACGAAAATTTGTTAAAAGTTGTTTAAATACAGTATTTCGATATTAAGAACTGTGAATTTAAGTCAAAACTACTCAAAAACATTCTAATGTAAGAATCCAAATGAAGTTAATTAAATTAAAAGTGAATTTAAGAAGGAATGAGGCAAAAAAGATTTTCGTTGTTGTTGCCCGCTGAAAACTTGATTTTCGTTTTAAAAGCCTTGCAAAACAAGAGTTTAAATTAATTATTTCATGTTTCTGAGTCTCGCCAACAAAAATCTCGAAAGATTTTTGAGATAGACAACGAATTGCTAAAATTATACGAAAGTGAAAATTCACAAAAGCGTCTGGCATTCGTTCGTCGCGAATGTCAATCTTGATCGGCGTGTCTGCAAACGAGAAACAAAACATTGTGACGTCACTTTAATACTTTCGATTTTTGCCGCGTTTTATTTTTTTGACCATCTGCTCTTTCAATCATCAGAGAAACATGAGCGACATCATGAACGACGATCGAAATATCATCAAGCTACGCGGCTTGCCATGGAACTCAACGGTAAAGGACATCCTCGACTTTCTTAAGGAGTGTTGCGTAGTTGATGGAGAGAAAGGCGTTCACTTGGCAATCTCTCATCGTGATGGAAGACCTAATGGAGAAGCTTTTGTGGAACTAGCTTCGCCGGAAGATGTTGATAAGGCCTTCGAATACAACAAGAACATTTTGGGTCATCGATACATTGAAAGCAAGTCCTTCCTAAAGCAATCGAATTCAATATTTAATTGTTCATCTTTTAGTTTTCAACGCCAAGCCAGAAGAATTCGAATTCTGCATGAAACGTCAGAATCTCGTTCAACAAGATACTTTCATCAAACTTCGCGGATTACCATTCACCGCACGACCCGAGGACGTTGAAAACTTTTTTGATGGTGAGCCTTTTTCTTCTTCAATATTATCGGTTTCCGTCAAGTAGAAACATTTAGCTTTCTATGCAAAAACAGATAAGAAGTTAAAATAATCATGTTGGGCTTGTTTGAAGGGGGGGTTGCGAGAAAGACGAGAAATAGTATTTGCATTGAATGGGGGCGGGAGATGTGATGGTGGCTCTCAAACAAAATCAATCGTTCGCATTCATTCACAAAAAAAAAAAAATCGATGAATCGCAATCTTGTCTTTGAATGGGAATTATTATTATCAAGTTTATTTTACTTTTCTCTTCTTTTTTGTTTTTATTGATCGCTCTCGGCTCGAGTCCTTGTCATTCTTCTGTAGAACAACGTACTCAGGAGGATGACAAAGAACGGTTTGCCGTAGTTTGGGTGGTTTGCTCCCCAAAAAAAACAAAACTTTTTTTTTCATCCTCTAATCAAACAAAAATGGGTAAAACTCGAATTAAAATTTCAAGGGCTGGAGATTAGAAATGGTACGAATGGAATCTGCATCGTGCACGACAATAGAGGGCGACCAACAGGGGAAGCATTCGTTCAATTTTGTAACTCTGAAGATACAGATTTAGCGATGAAGAAAAATCGAGAAAAAATTGGGCACAGGTCAGTTGGGTATATCTAAATATATTTTTCACACGCTTTTGTCTTATTTGTAAACAGATATCTCTAAAACCAAAATGATTAATCCAAAAACCGTCATTCCCTTTTGTAGTTTCTTTTGAGTATGTCACAGACAAAATTGTCCAATGGCGAGTCAAAAGAACGAGCAATTGTCCTCTCATATAATCCTCTGGTTTGAAACTCTTTCCAACGTCACGCAAAGTTTTTTTTTGCGTGAATTGTCCTTGAGATGTCATCTTTCATGAAACAGAAACTCATTTGTTGTATTATCGTTGCTTTAGGTACATTGAGATTTTCCGAAGCTCCTCTTCTGAATATCGTCGCTCGACGATTTTCAACAATAACGGGCGAAACAATGGAGGTGGCAATGACTTAGGCGGAGGATTCAACAACGATCGTGGATTCAACGGTCGTGGACAGAGAAATAATCGCAGCAACTTCAGAGGTAAAGTTCAAAATTTCAAATTTGTGTTCATTTGAGATAACACTTAACATTCTAGATCGTCCTTATCCTGATTTGCCTTGGGGATCAAACCAAAATAATAACAACAACAGCAACAATGATGCACCATGGCGTAACAATAATCGTGGAAATAACAATTTCGGCGGAAACAGCAATTTCAATGACAATTATGGAGGAGGAAACAATGGCCCATTTAATAACGACAACAACTTCTCAGCAGGTAAAATTTGTTTTCAATTTATGTTGTCATCCAAATAACATTTTATTTAAATTATAGATTTCGAACGTAACTGGAACTCAGGGGGGAATAACAACTCTTACAACAGCTTCGGCGGAGGAAATTCAGCTCCTTCTAAAAACAACTTCAACTCTTTCGATCGCGATTTAGGAGGTCGTGACTTAGGAGGTTTTAACAGCTTCAGTAATAACTCCAACAGTGGAAGCGCAAATGGAAATGGAAGCAACTTCAACAATGATCGTTACTTCGGAAATAACAGCGGAGCAGGAAATAACAACAGCAACAATGGCGGAGGATTAGGCGGAGGACAGTATGCCGTTCATTTACGCGGAATGCCATACGATTGCGGAGAAGCTGATGTCACAGACTTCTTCGCTCCATTGGAAGTCGTTAATGTTCACATTATCTACAACAACCATGGTGAGTCATAATTGAAAGTAAAAAGTTCTTTAATTCAATTTTGTATTTCCTTTTCAAGGTCGTCACACTGGCGAGGCCGACGCTTATTTCTCAAACATTGCTGATGCACAGGAAGCAATGAAGAAGCACAAGGAGAAAATGGGCTCTCGTTACATTGAATTGTTTGCAAAGAGCAATGAACGTCGCGTAGGAGGAGGCAGCAACAACGGAAGATTTTAAACAACAGTATCAGACACTTTTCTCAATTTATGTTTTCATTTTTTTCTTAGAACTTAAGATACCTTAATTGAACTCCGCAGAGTTGCTATCAGTTTGAGCACCTGCAAGCATTTGAGTTTTTCACAAATCTGGTTAATCATTCGAGATCATCGAGTGATATCCTTTTATTTACTTAAGTAGCTTTTCAACCCATTATCTGTTAAAAAAGAAACAAAATTCATTGAAAAACTAATAAAAAATTTAACTTTGATGAAATTTCAAATGAAAAGCATTTTTTTTCTTTCAAGTGTTTGCTCATTGTAATCCCAACTCATCAGTAAATTTCTCATTTGAAAACAAATCATTCGCAATGTGAGAGAAGTTGTTGCGAGTTGCCACTAACAGCTGATAATTATTATTTATTTCTTTCACTTCTTTCTGAGCGTTGAGCGCGACAGAACGTCGTGAAGTGTTTTGTTATTAGTTTGAAGATTATTTCAAAGTGATTTGCGGTTGAGAAAAATTCCGTTTTAGTAATTAAACTTGAATGCTCGACACTGTCCACGAATGCATAATAGTATTAAATTGCATCGAGTTTAATTAGAAAAACCAACACGTGCGAGAAGTAAGCGGAGATTTTCGGTTTCTTACGTCATTGGATTTCTTCAATTGCCTTCAATCTTCAATCTTATCAAAGAATACCTCGTGTCTCTATTTAATTTATTGACATTTTAATACCTATTGCTGCAATATAAATCAATAAATCAATCACAACTCCGATGAATTATCGGAGGTAAGTTTCGTTGATAAGAGCGAGCGGCACTCAAACACGAAGCGAAATATTTCTAATCAATTAGCTCTTGAATTTCAATTAGCTTCGAGAAAGTGCAGTGTGTGGGAGGAGAAGGATTACGAGCCGCACCTTCGTCTCTCTCCCTAATCTGTCTCTGTAAGCTCAACGCAAATTAGTGCAAATTAAACAATTATTATTCTAGTAAATAAGTCTAATTGCATTTCGACTTATTTCAGCAACTCACTCAACGATTTGCAATGATACGGATAGAAAATAACATTAATCAATAAGCCGGCGTTTCACGAGCGATTTGAATCGTTCCGATCAAGGATCAAGGGGAAATTAAAACTAATCGACTCTCTTCACGCTGGTAGCAAACAGCCAAATACTTGAAAAGAGACGATGAACTAAGATTCTTGAATGATGAACGGTCAGACGGGGAACGATTGTAATTGACGTCACGGAATACCGGTTTTAGTTTTAATACTTTGCTCGAAAAGTCGTAAACATTTTAGCGCCTCGACGTCACGAGTTTATTAAACTTTAATTGCAACAGAGACCACCAAACTTCTCATAGACGAAGACAATTCTTTTCGACAGAAAAAAAAACTTGTTTTCACTGTCAAGATGAATTACTTGAGAGAAACAAGACAAGAAGATAGATAACGATGCAAAGTGTAAACGTGACTAATGCGGGTGGGAACAGTTAAAGTCTTATCGCTCTTGTTTGATGATATGACACAAGAGCCATCATATTTTGATGTGGACAAGTGTCAATAACAAAAAAAAAACTCTGCGAAACTTTCGTTGTTTTTGATTAGATTTTTCTTTATTTCATTTATTTACTTGTTCTCTTCCATCGTAGAGTTGTTGAGTAGTCGAGTCGAGCGCGCAGAGAGACGAAAAGAAAAACATTCAGTTTTCATTTGACGACTCAATAGATCGGCAGCGCGCTTAGCCGGGAGTGATTATCAATGTGAAGTGCAAACATCGTGAAGTTGTAATTTAACTTTGTCAATGCAATAAACTTTTCGCCACTTCCTGACGCAATAAGAAAAATGTCAAAACAAAGATTTTCAAGATCAGAAAACGAGAAGGCAATTAAGGTCAGCCGGTGATCGAGCAAGTTTGATATTATAAGAATAAAGAAAGCTTCCAGTGACGTAAGGAATTCGTTGAAAATAAAAATCGAACTGAAAAAATAGTTTTTCGATTCGATTATGCAACGTCGCTAATGAGAAACGATCACAATAAGTGGCATAAGAAGAAGTGAAAGCAATAGACGTCAATCGGTGTGCGTATCAAAGTGGAGCAGAGCTCGAGAACAAAAATCGTGAGAAGACTGTCCAGGAAAGTACTTGAACTTTTCATTGATACGATTCAACTATTGTGTGTACAAACAAGAAAGAAAAATATATAAACGATTTCTCTTATCGCTCATCCCAAGTACATAAACAGCAAACGCGAGATTATAAAAAAAAATCATTAAAAAATAGTTTTGAGGTGACGCGTGAAAATGTCGAAGCCGATACTCAATCACAAGATGGATCAACTAAACATTCCAAGAATCGTGAAGATGAATGTTCCTGGAAGTCCAGTTCCTGAAGACAGCGATCATGGCATGGGATTCCATCATACTTTGGTAGGTTTTCCCTTTTAATTACAAATCATGGTTTGTTTTGGTTCATTGCGTTTAACGCCTCGACTTTCAATTAAGACAAAGCAAGAAATAATTGCGAACTTGCTGGTTTCAAATTGATTCGCTCAAGTCAGCAACGTTTTCTGTCTCCACAAACTGGATCTAACTGAAGTTTTTTGTTAACACATTCAATCTAATTGACGGCGTCAATGATCTTTTCGTTAACATCAGAATGATTTTCCTCCATGATTCCATCAACTTTGAAATGATTGGATAATGATTCCAATGCAAATCACATGTCGACTGAGCGATTGAGTGAGTGAGAGAGAGGAAAATAAACAAAGTCAGCAAGTGCAAGCTTGTAAAGAAACGAAGGCTGCGTTGTCGACTTGAAAGAAGGTTTAACGATTTGTTAATTTAAGGAATTAGCATTCGAAGATCTTCTCGTGCTTTCAATAAGACGAATTATTATGATTGATAAAGAAAGCTTCTCTTCTGTGCATCGAAATTATTTGCGTTTGATATAAACATCACGCGCGCTACTTGAGACTTGAGGAACAGTTCGTAGCTTAGGTAGCAACAGGTTCACTTGAATATAATGAAACAAATGTCAACCGACAATTCATTGTTTAAGCTCTTTATCGTTATCTCACGTGTTTATTAGTAAATTGTCAGTTTCGACGGTAGCTAATGATGATACCAGAAGCGACAAGATTTCCAGAAATTTTACTATGTTTAACTCCTCCCACAACTCACCTGCTGGTGACATGATAAATGAACTGACCCTTATCAGGAATTTCCCATGAAACAACATCGTTGACACAGCGGAGCTCCATCTGACGTCACGAACAGTAATTTCGTTCTTATTTACAGATCATTTACATTTTATTATTTTATTCGCAGTCACATGACTTAAAAGTTAAAAACAAACTTTTTTTTTGTTATTTGACTTTCAGTTCTTCATTAGATAATCGGTCACTTAATGAGAGATCATTAAGTATCGTTGAGCATTCTACGATGAAACAATTCGCAGCCCTAACAGAATTCTGGTTTCATCTGGTTTTGGGTTTATTTCTCTCACGTGATGATCAACAGTCAACAGATTTACCTTTGAAAAGAACTCTTTTGATTCGCAACATCACAAGACTGGGATTTCTCATTTTTAATTTATTCCGTTGAGTTCATTTTTGAATTGTTTTCGCCTCTTTTGACTTTTGTTTAGAGAAACTTTCTTATCTTCTCAACTTTTGTCGATAACGAACAAATCACAAGAAAAAGATTTTTGATTCATGATAAACCTCACGTCGATGATTTTTATAATTTGACATCATCTTCTGATAAGACAAAAATTCTCGATCAGTCAAAATGAAGAATTCTCTTTCCACGTGCGATTGCTCTGAAGTGATTTTTAATCACCGTTCGCTAACTCAAAGCTCGAAGGGATTATTTATCAATTTTCTAATCTCTGTTATTCATTTAGTTACCAATAAATTAAAGGTGATTTCCTCATTATCGGTCAGCGTGATAAGAAGCGAATTCTGTATTTTGACATTTTTCTGGTATTCGCACTTCAGTTGTGTCTTTCATTTTGAAGAACAAAGAACTTGCTAACACTTCAAAATTAAACTTTTTGACAATAAGAAAGTGAAATCATTCGACAGTTGATCTTCAAGCTTTGTAAGTCATGAATTGTGTTGTTCAAAAAAAATTATTTGTGATTAGCTTTAAAGTCAATGAATGATTTAGTTGCGAAAAAAATATTCTGAGAAAATATTTTACTCGTTTGAGTGACAAGATATCTAAAAGGATTTTATGACTGCATCGCAAGATAAGATTTGTGAACGTCAGTGAGAGATTGAAAATTTTCTGACAAATTTGTTTTGTTTAGAAATCTAAAGAGACAATTTGTCTGATTCCGTAATCTTTGACCTAATCCGAGATTAGTAATTCCAATCATATCCAGTCAAAACAGCAACTGAATTAAAAAAGAGCACGAGCTCTTTTGGCGTCATTCGCCAACGCAAAGAACCTTCCGATGGAACAACATGCGAACTCAAAGTTCAATATTTATCAGAAGCCGAAAGAAGAAAATGTAATTAGCTCTTCTTTGCATGCTCGATTTCCGCCGCAAATATTTGATGATCAGATAAAGAAGAGTCTAAGATTGCCGTTGCTGTTCGTGGACTGATAAAAAGCGAAGATGCCCATGGCACACATCTGGCAGTCCACGTGCTAAAACAAATTTAATTTCTCGTCACTAATTAAAGCATTCTCCTTCTATAAAACAGAATACGTTGCTAAACTCGCTTCCAAATGGCATAGAAATTTTTTCACGTGATGATAAAAGGAAATCGACCGGGAAAACTGATTTTAATTATTAGAAGTCGTCATTTTTTGGCGAATCATTAACATTGAATGGTGTTAATAAAGTGACGGACAAAGAACAGCGAAAGATTGATGTGCACATCTGTTGTGTTCAGTCTTGTAAAAGGAGTCGAATGTGAAAGTGTTGAATCAAGAGAAACTATTGAATCTCTTTAGGGAATCTCAAAAAATAAATAAAAAAAAAATTTTTATTTTAAAAATGGTTCGAAATAAAACAATGGAAAAGGAAAGATTTCGTCATCAATGTCCGGAGCTTTGGAATTCGGAAGATTGTCGATATCAAACGGTTGAGGTAAACTAAGTCGCGAGCAGGGCTTTAAGCAGCTCAAAGCTTCATGCGGATAGTTCGTCACGAGAAAACAGTTAATATGATGAATGTAATGTAATCGCATCTGGTCATCAAGAATAATCAAGCAATTTATGAGAATTAGCTTCACTTCACTTTCCTTCTCAGTCTAGAACTGCTCGTCTCTCAATTCATTTCGTCGTTGTCTGTTATCGCGTTCAGATCAATTCGTCGTCGTGTTCTTTTAATTGCGAAAAATTATCGAAATCATGGATAAACACAAGTCGATCGTAGTCGTTGGATTAATTCTCATCAACAGCTGCTCCTTTGCCTTAATCGCAGTTCTTCTAATGTTGTGAATAAAGTGAAAGAAATTTCGCGAAAGTTGTTGATTGAATTACCGTTCTCGTAAGTTCCTGTGCACGAAAGAAACTTTATTCGCTGCTTACGAAATATCTCAACGCGAGAAAAGAATAAAAAGCAGAGCAAATTGCTTATCATCCGAGTAATTGAACGATTCAATCCGAGAAGATGAAAGATCGCGATGAACGTGAACTCGGTCGGGGACGAGAATTCTTCGAGCGCATTATTCATGATGCTGGTGAGTTTGGCGAGGAGAATGTCGACGAGATTGATAAGGAGTGGGCTGAATTTGAAAGCTTCATGAGGTGGGTCGAGAGTTTGTTTGATGACCTTTCCGTTTTGTAAATTTTCGAGTGATCACTTTAAAGAGAATATCGTGAGCGTCGTTTGTCGACGACATCTATGGAAACACCGCAGCCACGTCGAAGAGAGCGTCGTGCGAAAACTCAGACTTTCTACCCGAGTCCGGCGAGTTTCTCCGAAGCCGATCCTTATGAATATTCGAGTGATGACGACGATGAGTCTGACTATGACGAGGATGGTTTCAAGAAGACCCTCGTGAGACACAGATTTTATTTTGTTTGGAATGATTTGCATGAGAAAATCTTTTCATTCACTTTCCTCCGTCGAAAGTCTTCCGCATGATTAACGAGACGACGACAACAACCACTTGTTGCTTGCCGATGAACAGAGAACTCTTCTTTCTTTCGCCAGCCGCTTTGCCAGATTTTCTCTCGATCAAAAACTATTTTTACTCTTTTCACTTTTTAATTTCCCGTATGCTTGCAAATGTTTTTGTTTTTCTGAAGAATGCTTGTTGATAGTTTACAGTCTTGCTAGCAAGTGATTTCGGTAGCTTTTTCCTCCTCGAAAATATTTATATTCGATTTAAGTGTTTCGATTATGAAGGACGAATATATTCGCGATTTCGCCTTCGATCCTGAGTTCATCGAGCGAAAAGATTCGCTTGAGATGCACAAAGATCGAATCGAAAACACTCATCATAAACGTAATAAGAGCTTCATGCGGAAATTTTATTCAATTGAAGCACATAATTCAGTTCCCGATGAGGAAGCGGCGATGAGCCTCAAGAAAAACATCGTTGAAGCCGAAGTAATCTCGTTCCACACGGTAAATATTGAGCTTCCCTCCCGTCGGCATTAATCACGCGTTAGCGCCCTTGACGAGATCACCTGTGAGACATTTTATGTAGCTGACACTGAAACGATTTTCTCTCTAAAAATAATGCACAGCGCGGACACCAAATCACTAAGCAAATGCGTCAAGACATCGCGAGAAACAAGAAAAATCTAATTTTATTCCTCGCCCATTTTCATTTTCCTTCATGTTTTCTCTCTTTCCTTTGCCGCCTAGCTCGCGAAACATTTTTCACGATCACAAACCTTGAACTACTGTACTCGCTCGATGAGTGTGATGCATCGCGCTTGCAGCTGATTCAATCGCTCGCCAACAATGTGCGGGAATCAGCGATCAGCTATTAAAGAATTTTGTTTTTCGTTTCCCCATCAATATTTTGATAACACTCAGACAGCTTTCAGACGACGATCGTCATACAAACTCTTTCATTGGTTTATTTCGATTTGTTTGTGTTCCGCTAATGAGACGATGTAGCAACAATTTTTGACAGAGCTGAAGTGATAAATGATTGAACTCGGGATTTTCGAATTCACCCCTTGACCATCCCAACTCATCTTCGGAATACATCGATCCGCGGATGTCTTGGGCGATTTGATTTTAAAATATATAAAGCGAAACAGAGAGAAAGGCGACACGAGATCTATTTTTGTATACAGAAGTTTTTCGTCTTGTCGAGAAACAGTTTTCGTTAATATTTTCATTCATTTTTCATCGGACATTGAGTTTGGTTTGTCAAGAAAACTTTTGCTTCTCGCTGATCGTGGAGCGGAAAGTATTTAATTTTCATCTAATTGAACAGAGTGATTATATCTCAATTAGCCTTTCGGTGGCCGCGTGTGACTTGAAAGTATTCGAACGTGCATGTGAAGGAAAAAGTTTCTCTGAAGTGTCGTTTGTCCAGTTGGTATGAGCAGCGAGAGCTTTAAGAGCTTTGCGAGAGTTTTTTCTTTGGCTTCATTGATTGATTCCCCTTCCTGCTTCCTCGATAATAATAAAAACAAAAACAGAAAGAAAAACCCTTCCGATGTGACGAAGGATAAACATCAAAAATAAAACGAGTTCAAACTGGTGATAAAGCGAAAAGAAAATCGTAAACACAACAACTACAGCTGCGGAATTTAATTATTTTCGTCGACCTGAATTGATCGTGAAAAACCCTTAAATCAAAATGTTTAATCAAATAAAGCGTAAAGTAGCGACCAGTAGGTAAACGAATCTTAAATCCTTGAATGAATATTAATAGCTTAGATCTGCATGAAACACTAAAAAAAAATTATTGCAACTTGTCTTGAAATACTTTTTACGTCACGAATCATCAATCGCTAATTAACTTTTGTTTACAAACACTTTAGATGTATGGTCGCTATACCAAAGATTTAGGAGAATATGCAAAAGACGAAGCAAGAAGACTTAAACAGCTGGAAAGGCAGCGGAAGAAAGACGATCGAGCTAGAGATAAGGTAAATGAAGAAGCCGAGCTTCTCTCAAACTCATTTGTCGAGCGTTGAATATAAAGCAACAGTGGTGGGAATTTTCAGGAACTGCTTGGCGCTCGACGCAGAGGAAAAATCCATCAAGCTGTTTCATGGTGTTGGCGACATTCATTTGCGAGGATGGGCGAGGACTGGATATTCTTAGCGATGCTTGGCTTCATCATGGCCGTGCTTTCATACGTTATGGATAAAGGAATCTCAATGTGCACGAACGCAAGAGTTTGGCTTTATCGCGACCTTACGAGTGATCCAACAATGCAATTTATTGCTTGGGTCTCATTGCCTGTTTGTTTGATTCTATTCTCAGCTGGCTTTGTTCATCTTGTTGCACCACAGAGTATAGGTAAGTGTTTTAAATAAATTAAATTATAAAGAAATTAACATTTCGCTTTCAGGTTCTGGAATCCCTGAGATGAAAACTATTCTAAGAGGCGTTGCGCTGAAAGAATATTTAACGTTCAAGACACTCGTTGCCAAAGTTATTGGATTGACAGTAAGTTTTTCTAATTAAGAAATTGATTCGAATTATTTAATTTCTTTTCTCAGGCGACACTAGGCTCGGGCATGCCATTAGGAAAGGAAGGACCTTTCGTACACATTGCCAGTATTGTCGCTCAACTTTTGAGTAAACTCATCACATCGTTCCAAGGCATCTTCGAGAACGAGTCGCGCAACACTGAGATGTTGGCTGCAGCTTGCGCTGTTGGAGTAAGTTTAATATTAAGAATTGCTTTGAGAACTTTGTCATTGATGTGTCATAACTCTTTCAAGGTTGGGTCTTGTTTTGCATCGCCCGTTGGCGGCGTTCTATTTAGCATTGAAGTAACTACAACGTATTTCGCTGTGCGAAATTATTGGCGTGGTTTCTTTGGCGCAGTTTGCGGAGCAACTTTCTTTCGACTTTTGGCTGTTTGGTTTCAAAAGTCTGATACTTTGACGGCTTTGTTTTTGACAAACTTCACAATGGACTTTCCCTATGATCCACAAGAACTTTTAGCGTTTGCTTTGATTGGGTGAGTTTGAAGATTTGAAGAATAAATTTTTTATTTAATGAAATATTTTGCAGCGTAATTTGTGGCTTCGGAGGATCACTTTGGGTTTGGGTTCATCGTCGTTATGTTTTCTTCATGCGATCAAACAAAGTTCTCAACAAATTTCTTCAGAAAAATCGTTTCCTTTATCCAGGAATTTTGGCTTTCATTGTAAGACTCAAAAAATAATTTGGAATCTTTCATTGAATCTTTAAAATTTACTCTCAGGTCGCTTCAATCTCATATCCCAACGGAACAGGAAAGTTCATTGCTGGGGAGTTGTCGACTCACGAACAAGTCTCGAACCTTTTCACAAACTTCACTTGGACACAGGAAAATTTAAATGTCGAACAAGCTGCGATTGTTTCGCATTGGACGAATCCTTATACAAACGAAGTCTTTTTAAATTTAGTTCTTTATTTGCTTTACACGGTGAGTTTGAAATTGATGAAGAAAAGTTCAAAATTCAATGAAATTTCTTTCCAGTTTTTCTTTTCGATCATCACATCAACAATTCCAGTTCCTTCAGGAATCTTTATTCCCGTTTTTAAAATCGGCGCAGCTCTTGGTCGTATCTGTGGAGAGGGAATGCATCTCTGGTTCCCCAGCGGTGTTCGCTACGGAGGAAAAGTCAATCCAATCATTCCCGGTGGTTATGCAGTTGTTGGAGCTGCTGCTTTTGCTGGCAGTGTGACTCACACAGTTTCTGTTGGCGTTATCGTCTTTGAAATGACGGGACAAATTTCTCATCTTGTGCCAGTGATGATTGCGGTTCTGATCTCCAATGCCATTGCAGCACTTCTTCAACCGTCGATTTACGACAGCATCATATTAATCAAGAAGCTTCCTTACTTGCCTGATCTTCTGCCCTCGGGAAGTGGAATGTACAACTTTGTTGTCGAAGACTTTATGTTGCGCGATGTTAAATACATTTGGCATGGAATCAGTTATCAATCGCTTAAGGAGATTCTGAAACAAAATAAACAACTGAGAAGTCTTCCACTTGTCGATAGTCCTAACAATATGATCCTTCTTGGATCAGTTCAACGATTTGAACTTATTCGAATGATTGAGAGACATATTGGTCGAGAGAAGCGATTAGAAGTCGCAGCAAAGTGGAAGAAAGAAGCTGAAGAGCGAGAAGAACAAGAAAGAATTAGAAAAATGCAAGAAGAGAAGCAACGAAGACCTTCTCGTTTTGAAGTTGTACCAGCTCCCGACATAATCAAACTCAGGGAAATGGCAAACAACGAAATGTTGACGCCGCAAGCTAAGAAAGAAAGTTCACAGTTTGCTCCAGTTTTTGGATCGCAACCAAAGAAATCAATTTTAAAGAAAACCAATTCGTTTACAATGAAAGGCTTCAGTCCACTCAGTTCAGCTCACAGCCCTGTGAATACGCCATACTCAACAATCACAGGAGCTGAGAGTCGCATTCGCTCAGCCTTTGACATAATCTTCAGAAAATCAGCCACACTTCAAGACGTTCAAAATCAGAATGATCCTGAACTTGGATCAAAATCTTCTTCAATGGGTTGGAAAGGTGAACAATCGCCGAGCATTGATGGACCTAACTTCCCAACAGGACATTCAAAGAAAGTCCAACTGCCCAGAGAACGTGTCTGTGACATGTCAAATGAAGATCAAAAGAGTTGGGAAATGGAAGAAATGGCTAAGCCAGTTGATCTGGAATCTTCTAACGTTCACATTGACGCTTCACCATTCCAATTGGTCGGAAAAACGTCGTTGCTCAAAGTTCACTCGCTGTTTTCGATGGTTGGAATTAATCATGCTTACGTCACAAAGATTGGACGATTAGTTGGTGTCGTTGCATTGAAAGAGGTTTGACAATCATTTAATTCTGTTGACTTGAGTTCAAAACGATTTTCCTTTCACAGTTGCGCAAAGCCATCGAAGATGTCAACAGTGGAAATCTCGTTCCTACTCCACAACAGCCACTTGAGATCCCCCCGACGCCCATCACTCCTGTCTGCGAGCCACTGCTGTTAAAAGAAAGCAAAGAAGTAAATGACTCTAATTACACTGTCACAAGCGTCGATTCTTTGTTCCAATCGAATTCAGAAAATTGCTCAACGGACATTGAACTCGACAATATCCGCAACTCAATGAAGTTGCAATGATTTTTCTTTAATTCCCTCGTTCTCCAGAAAATCGAAAATGAAAATTAAGGTTTTGTAGGTACAAGAATAATTTTATTTCTCGACTTTCTTTTCTATCATTTTCTTATTTAACAAACTAATCTTCACTACAAAGCACGATTTTCTTCTTTAACAAACAAAAAATATTTCACGGTTTGGAAAGCTTGAAATCTAACAAAGAATTGACTTAAGGAACTTTGCTCATTTATAAATTGCTTTCTGAAAGCTTCATCTCGAAAGCTTTTATAAAAGCTCTCGAAAGCTTTTTCTTTTTCTCCTTTTCTAACAAAATTTTAATTATTTTTCTTCCTCCACAGGCTTAACTCTTCTTCATCATCATCATCTCTTGCCTTTTCTATCCATTGCTTCTTCTAAGTCATGAAAACTGTCGTAGCTAATGTTGATATAGAAATATCGATAACTGAAAGTTCTTTAAAGACGAAACAAAGACATTTTATGCATAATTGTTTATTAAGTATTAGTCAATATTCATTAGTCAGTTATTTTAAAATGTGATTTTAAACGATTGTTGGAAAATATTTTTCTCTCGATGTCAACCGCACATAGTTTTATTTTTTTTTTGTCTCAAAATCATGTTAAAACCATTATTGATAAGAAAAGAAAAAGAACAGAGAAAAGTTTCAATAAAGTCCGTTAATAGAACTTGGTCGCGTGAATACTCGCGATTGATTGGATTGAATTTTTTCAGCTTCTAAGCGGCCCGAGAAGAAGATTGCAAGTCGTTCCTGAAGAAGAGAAGTTCCTCGATTAATTGATTTGAACTCTTAAAATTTATTGAATGACGTTTTACGTTTACCCCAACATGCGATCATTTAGAGCTTACCAATTGTTGAACGATCCTCAGAACTAAATTCATGGAATGAGTCTTAAAAATATTTGGTGGCTGATTCTTCTAGAAAATTCATAAATTGACTTTCCGATTAGGACATTTTAAAATTAAATGAAACTTAAGTTAAGAAAAGAAGAAGAAGCAATTTTCACCAATTCGAGAAAGCGTGAATGATATTGTTAGTGATGATATAGCTTAGAGCGATAGTTTAGAAGAACATTAAGTTATGGCAAGCAATGTCAAACCAAGAAAATCTTACCAATGCGCTGCTTGTTTGAGTTTGGACTTCTCCGTAGGTTTCGCTGATCTTCTGAACCATGTTTTGAGCTCTCTCAATGCCCATCATCTAAAAGAATAATTTAAGCAAGATATTCATTATAAATTAAACGAACTGTCACCTTCATCAAAGAATCTGTGAAGTACAAGAACTGATGCAAGAAGTCACGAGCCGAGTTTCTAATCTTTCTCGGGATTTTCGAAGCATGTTTTGTTGTGAAGTTGACTAAGTGAACCATTTTTCTCGCGCTCTCCCTAGTTTCAGAAAGATAACGAATTTTTTTACATGCTCGTGCAACGATGCCGAAATTCGGCAACCAAATCAAAATAAAAATTTACCGAACGATAAGGACAAACAGTTCTTCAAGTGTTTCGGGTCTTTTTTGATTCTCCGGTTCGTTGCCTGAAAAGTAAGCCCACATCTCAACTGATCTCTTGTAAGCTTCCTTTGGATTGGTCGCAATCAACTCCGCGGCATAAATCAAGATATGAACGTCGCTCTTCAAAGCATTAACTTCAGCGAATGTCCTTGATGTCAACTTATGCTTCAACTTCTTTGACAATCTCTTGCTGCGACGATAAGTCTGAAGAGCATGATTTTTCTTCTTCAGCTCCTCGAGGTTCTCATTGTCGAAACCATTCTTTCCAACATTTTCCTTGTCGGGCAAATATTTGTCGAGTGCATAATCAGCTTTGTCGATTGCACCATCAACAATATCTCCAAATGAATTAGCGCGTGTTAGAACCGGCTTCACGACGCGATCGCTCACGTATTCCTTCGTGTTCCAATAAATCATTTGAGGCGGAAGATAAAGATTCGGAATTTTTTCTGAACGAGAAAAGTAAACTGAACCGGATGTAAAAATAAGCTCTATTTAACTGACTCACCCTCAACACATTCCAAAACTTTCATGCCGAGTCTATCAACGCGTTCCAAAGGTCCCTCGATGAACTTGACCGCTGGACGAACAGATTCGATCATCGAGAACGCGACATTCTCCGATTGCTCAAAGCCCCAGTAAACAAGACGATTTGATTGCTTAACTCGGTTGTAGATCGTCATGCCTGCATTGATGCCGCTCTCGACCAAAGGGATCGCTGAAAACTTATCCAGCGACTCCATGTGTAGGCCAGAGTTTGATCGTTTGAGTGTGGTTTGAACTAGAAAGACACATCGCGTCATTTATTTGCGTAATTATCGTTGAAGCAATCACGAAGCTTCGCGCTTAAAAATCTTTTTTTACTTTGACCTTTTCCCGATTAATCTCACTCAAGCAATTCCGTTTAATTATTGATAATGATTTTTGTTTTTTTCATCTATAATTAGCCATAGACAATGTAGGCCCACTGATAGACATACAAAGTTAAAAATAAAGATTTTTAAGAATTCTAGAACAGTAGAGAAGAGAAAATCCCTTTGCACTTTGAACCCAACTCATCAACGACACACTTTCCCCATCAAATGAATCAACAGGTGGATTTACCCATTTTCGCAATGCACAGCTAAGTTAGCTTCGTTTTATTTTATATTTCCACAACCGAACAGTTAAAAGTCTACGACGCGAATGAGCGAAGCTAACAGAACACTTTTGATTACGGCTGATGAGCGTGATAAACTTCGAAATTTGAGTTGACCTCTCATTGCATCACTGAGAGAGAAAGATTGTTCGCAATGAAGAAAGCTGCAACTTAATTTACGATGGTCCCCTCTATTTGTCATGTCTGATAATGATATGAGAGCTGTTATAATAAATAAAAGATCATTAGTTCAACTAGCTTCTAGACGATTTTTTTCCGAGCTAATCTTTTACCTCTCGCTTCGCTAGAAAATCGAAAATAAACTCAAAGTCTTTCATCAGTACGTAAAATGTTTATTCCTGACTTCAATAATATGTTGTCTACAAATTTTCTGTTTGTCGCTAAATTGTTCTGTCGATGTCTCATGGGCAAAGTCCATGTCGTGCACTTATGAATGATTCATGAAATAGGTCGCTTAATTAATTAATTCCTTAAGGTTCAATGAAATGTTTTCGTTGTACGTTGGTTGAACTAAAATTAGTCGAAACGCTAAGGCGGGAATGTTTTCTTAAGTAAGACACTTTCAGTTGCACAAATTACAATTTTCTTAATTTTCTAGTGGAATGATTGAAACTTCTTATAATAAAAAGAAATGGATGGAAACTAATACTGACAATCTTCTTAGATTCTAACTCGACGACTCTGACGGAATCTAATAATGTTTACGACGAGAATTCCGATCCAACAAGCGACGACAACCCAAGTAGCGATCACGGCGAGAATGAATGGAATCGCTGTGTTTATTCGATAATCGCGACGACGTTCAAACGAAAGATCCTCATGGAGATAATCCATAAAGTCGAAAATAGCTGAACACGATAAGCGAGACTGCAATACACCGACCTTGAAGTAAAACTTTAATTGAAGCTTCATTTCTAATTAATTTTGTTTTGCTTAGCTCACCATTTGACCTGTCGCGTGAACATATTTGACGACTCGGTTTCGATATTGCTTGCAAGTTGATAGGAATCCGTCGGTCAGCATTATTGCATGAATTACGCTGTAAATGACCATTATGACAGCGATAATCGAAGCGGGAGTCCAATAATACGGCGAAATGTCTTCTCCAGAAAGTTCTTGCTCAACTGTCAATTGCATGATCTCATGTGACTGTTGTCGCACGTGCATCTTACCAGTTCTTGGTTTATTCGATCGACAGCACACACGGTAAACATGATAACAGCCAAAGATGAAGCAGAAAATTAAAGAGACGACGAGACCAAACGTAGCCCAGTAGCAGTAACCGACATGAGCTCCAACGAAGTAAGTTAGCGTGTCCTTGGCAAACAGAATGCAACCGCAATCTCGTTCATCGTAGTACGACTGATAGCTCTGGAAGTTTCCAGCGCAAGTGTTGAGAACTACACGCCAATGCAACCATACGATCGCTGTACAAATGATCTGTAGAAGGCTTGAGAAGCCACCAACTGAATATAAAAACGCTAAATAGCGCTCTGAAGTGTAAAGGTCCAACATCGCACGACGGTTTTAATTAAACTGTTCACTAAGGATTGAAAATGAAGCTTAGAATTGAAATAAGAGACGTAAACACAACAAATGAAACTTATGTTGGGTGTGTAAACTGAGTCAGAAATCGCAGGTGCGGAGCGGGAGAGTTTCGTTGTGCAAAGTGCTCTGGAAAGGCGAAGGGGAAAATTATGTTCGCCACTGAACTTTTGTACTAGAAGCTTTTAAAGCTAGATTAAGAATATCAGCATCAGAATAATAAATATTTTGATGAGACGGCGACGAGAATTTTTGTGATAACAAAGAAATTCCGTGAATTTCGATATCTTAAAGTTGTAAAGTCAATATTTTAAAAAATCAAAGTCGTCTCATCATTTTTGTTTCATCTGGGACATCATCATCATCAACAATCATTAAATATTTTGCTTTGAAATTTCTCTTTTTTCGTAAAAATTTTCTGTCTAAATTAAAATGAATTCGGCAGCAGTTCGAACGCAAGGCGATGGAATCGAGAACCCGGAAGTGAAGTTAACGGAAGGAACACACAAGACAATTCGAAAGCATTCGGTGGAAGCTGAGAATATTGATAAATTGGGGAAAGATTATTTATCAAAACAGACGACGTCGGCAACAATTCTTTATGATCCTACGGGGACTGAGAACCAGAACTTTAACTATCCACCGCCAATTCAACCAAAAGGAAAGAGATTCTACTTGATCCCGAAGCTGGTGAAGCAAGCTGAAGTGTCGAGAGGAGGATTGAAGAACCGGAAACTTAATCTCATTCTAATGGAACCTTATCGAGTAAGTGAATCACATTCGTTGATAAGAAATGAATGTAAACTCTTTTCTGCTTTTAGGCTTGCGTTAATCCGATCTTTCCTTACAAGAAGAATGAAAATCGAGTGAAGCTGCCGAGTAGAAATAACCTTGATCTCAATGATTTAGTTCAACATATGAACATGAGCGTCACCGAAGCAACGAAGATAGATTCAACCGACAACTCGCCAATGGCTCAGCTCAAGAGGGAACGTGATCACTTTGAAAATCAACTTAAGTTTCAAACTCAAGTTAATACTGAGTTGAAAGGACTTCTCGTTCATTGTCTTGGCGAAGATTTACAAACAAAAGTTAACAACTTGACTGAAGACAAAATGAAGATTGCCAAAAGTCTAAGCACAAACACTGAGCAGATCGAGTTTCTTGCAAGTCAATCGGAGGTCTGGCGTTCAAAATTCCTTGCGTCTAGTCTTATGGTCGAAGAGTTGGCTCGTGTGAAGACGAGTCTTGCTCAAAGAAATCAACAATTGGTATCAACCAACAAGCAATTGCTCTCAACGTTCGATAGAATTCGTTTTGATTTAATTGAAATTTATCAAAACTTAAAATTCCTTTCGGGTGTTCAAGAGACTAATTTAAAGAGTCTTAACGTCGTTGACCTTACAGCTGAAAGCTTGAACATCAGTCAACAGGTGGTGCTTAATTCGGGAAAAATCGGCCTGCCCGGCTCATCAAATTTCGATGAACTCCAAACGTTGACCGAAGCAGAGAAGAACGCAATGCGAGTCCTCGCGGAATCGAGTAAAATGAACGAGCAGACCGAAGAAGCTTTCAAAGCGGTTTGCAACCAGGCACAACAGGAATATCGAAGAAAAAAGAGCGAAGTCGAGAATGATTTTGAAGTTGCCGAGAAATGATAAAATTGTTGAATAAAAAAAATCTTTGTTAACATAAACTCGTTTAATTAAGCGCGTGCGCTGGAAAACTTCGTTTTTCATCATCGAGCTCACACACAGCGACACCATCCGTTTGCTTACACGGGAAACCCGTCGATGTGCTAGTGTCGCTGTTGGAAAAACGATAAGAAAAATATTGGAAACTGAATCTTTTTTGAGAAAATATGGAAAAGGTGTGTTGATACGAGGAAAATTTTCAGAAGAAGAGGCTTTCCTAACACATCACAGTACGTAGTTAAATTTCAATAAAACTTAAATATCTGCGTTAATTTTGAGTTCTAAGTGACTAGAAACGCGACAAGTCGTGCAATAAAGCGACTGCGAATCGAGTTCAGTCGAAAGATGCGCGAATTCGCGAAGGCAAACGCGACAAAAATTGAAATGAAAAAAGATGAGAAAAAAGCTCCATGATTGAGAAAAGTTTAAAATAAAAGAAGAAAAAAAAGTGAAGCGAAGAAGAAAATTGTGAAATTTTCTTCGGTTTGCTGTGAGTTTTTCCGCCGAATAAAAGAGAATTCAATTTTTGTGAGCGAACGCGGAAAGTTTTCCGCAGTGAAATTTGCCAAAAGCGCGAAACAAGAGAAAAAAAAGTGAAACTAAAAGTTGACAAGGAGCTAAAGAGTTTTCTTTTCTTTTTCCTGCTTATCCCTTCTTGTGCTGGCGACCGTCTTCGTGCGTTCTCCTCCCTCACCTTCTTCAGGTGCTCTATGAAATTGAAAGAAATTTGCAAAAGCAAAAAGAAATTTGACTGTGAAAAGTTGTGCGTGAAGGAAAAAAAGATTTTTTTCTGCTGTGAAACGGGGGTCGACGCAGTAATGCAATGATGGAAATTTCGTGGCCAAGTGACTGAAGAAAAATGGACGATGATGCCGTTTTGCCGTGTCCGCTGCTGCAAATGACTAAAGTCGCGTGAGAGTCTCGGAAGGGGAGCGTAGAGAAAAATCGGCAAAAACCTTTCTTCAACACAAAATCACTCGCTCCGACCATCATCAACAAAAGTCCCCACAACATTTTTGCCAAAAAGGATTTTCACAACTCTCAGCGCGACGAAGACCCATCACGACGACGATCATCTCTTGCACCCGTAAAGTTCTTCATCGTTCAACATCTTCAAGTGCTTACAGACTCTTTCCCATTTCGCAGTCATAAATCGCAGCTCCAAAGTTAAAAAACATCATTCAGATCAACGGGAGAGCAGCAGAACAAAATGGCGTATGGTGGACATTCCTTCGGAAAGAAAACATTTCACAAGCCAACCTACTGCCACCACTGTTCCGATTTACTGTGGGGCCTAATCGGACAAGGATACATTTGCGAAGGTTCGTTTTGTGTTCATTTTGTGCTTGAAATATTTTCACAGCCGCGTCCACAAACGAGAAGCATTCAATTCCAATTTTTTTTGACTCCATCTTTTTTGACATGAAACTTAAAAGTGGAAAAATCTTTTCGCAGCTTCCATTGCACATTAATTTCCATTGACTTTAATCCACCCTGAAATACCTTCAAATGAAATCGCTTGAAACCGAATTGCAATGCTTTTCAAATGATTGAGAGTTGAATATGAGTGAAGGGAAAGTTGAGGGAAAGCTTTTGAAGAGGTCGAAAGTGGCGAAAACTCAAATTCAAGTTGCAATGGAAGTTTTGAAGGTTTGCAAACAAAAATAACGTTTTCGAAGTCTTTCCTTGAACTTTGATGATTTAAGAGCATGAACCTTAATGTAAATCAATGAACTGATCAAAGTTCTTTAAGAAAGTTCAGGAAATTTCAGTAATTTCAAGACAAAAAGTTAAATCGTGAAGGAAAATCTCATTTTCCAGACTCGCACACAACGTAATCGCGCGCTACTACCACAAACAACGATAGGGTTGATTTTCCCTGTGAAGCTTCAAGTCCTTCCACTTCACGATGATCGACAACATTTTTCTCTTCTCCTGTATCAATTATTATTTAATTGTTGCTTTTTCCAAGCGCTTCGCTTCAAGCGCTCGAAGAACCGTTCAATGATTTCAACATGAATCCAATAAATTATTTTTAAAAATAAGTTTTCCCTCAAGAAACATATCATCGAACAAGATTTATTTTTAGTTTCGTCTCTCCTGAGATCAATAGCAGTTTAGTTTACAAGACAACTTGATTCTCCTTGTCTTCTTCATTCCTCCCTCGACACATTGCATCAAACTGTCTTCTCGTACTTACACTTCACTTGAGGAGCGCTAAACATGTTGTTGATTCTTCACTAATTGTTCGCTTCGTGACGCACACAAAGCCCTTCAAAATAGAGTGAAAGAAAAATCATCCCGAAACATTTTTTCCACATGCAAATTTTCGTTTTTCTTGACCTCGATATCGTTTTGAGAAGAGTAGAGAAGAGAAGAAAAAAAAAACTTGAAACCTGAAAACTTTTAATCATCACTGCTAATGATGTAAATAGGGAGACGATTGATGAGCTTGGCGGTGCAATGAAAGACTCTCTTGTTCGTTAAGGTTGGGATTAGTTTTTCTTCCTGTTGACGTCAGAGGAGTTTAGTTTTGCAAGGCGACTCTTATTTTGAAGGTTTCGGGTTGTGAAACAGAAACTTTCTCGAAGGTCTTTTATATTTTGACTCAGCGAGACCTCATCGACAATCCAAAAAAGAAAATCCTTTAGAATTAAAATTCTATTTCAATAAATCACAAGGTTAAGGATAGAAACGAAGAAAATATTCTTTTACAACGTTCATGCTCGACATCGGCGAGGCGAGTTGTAGTAAAACAGAAAACGAACGAGAAAAAGTTTCGGTTGTGTATAAAAAGTAATGTTGGCGCCTATTGCGCATGGCACTTCGAGAAATGCATGCTGCTTTTGTTGACGTCATACATTTCAAGGAAAATAAGAAGAAAAGGGAATGAAAATAGATCAACACATTGGAACGACAACGAGTGGAAGCAACAAAAGTTGTGTGTGCAGTTATTTCCGAAGCAAAACTAACAAAACAAATTTTTCTTTTCTCTCTCCCTCCCTCACTTTTCCTCGTTTGACACTGGCAGTTTGCAACTTTATTGTCCATGAGAAATGTGTCAACAATGTCGTCACGCCATGCTCCGGAATCGCGCCCTGTCTAATCAAGAATCCTGTAGCGCATTGCTGGTCAGAGCCCACGCACCATAAGCGACGGTTCTGCAACGTGTGTCGGAAGCGATTGGATGAAACGGCTGCCGTTCACTGCTTGAGTAGGTCAACGATGACGTAGGATAACGAAAAGATTTTAATTTTTTTTTCATTCTCCTTTCAAGTATGCGAGTATTATGCTCACATCGAGTGCCAAGACTTTGCTATAGCCGATTGCAAGGAGAACGCAACGTATGTGCCGGGATTGGTCTCGGTTAAGCACATTCATCATTGGCGAGAGGGAAATTTGCCTCAATCTTCCAAATGCGCTTATTGCAAGAAAACCTGTTGGTCGTCGGAATGTTTAACTGGTAAGCGAATTCACTGACGTCATCCTCAACCTGATTTCAGTTTGTTGACCTTTTGAACTAATTTTCTTTCAGGATATCGCTGCGAATGGTGTGGATTTACTTCGCATGGCGGCTGTCGTCACTTCGTCTCCCAGGAGTGTCAATTCGGAATGTTTCAGCCTATCTACTTGCCGCCACATGCCGTCTCGATACCGCGAACAGAAGTGCCAATGGAAGCAATAATTGGTGTCCAAATAAAGAACAAAGGAGCTCCCATGACACGCGAGTATTCATGCCGTAAGTATCGCAATGAAATGTTTGCCTTCTTTAATTAAATGTTTCTCTCGGTTGAATCTTTAGCTGAGCTTCGTACGATAAGTCTATGTGATAGTGATCTCTTTATGCAAAATTTCAATGCAAATCGTCGAAAGTTAAGCGCTTCGTCTCAGTCGCAAGCAAATTCTTATTATAGTGGAACTGAGAGCCAACAAAGTATAAGCGCTCGCTCGATCTACGACAATGTCGAGAATGAGTCGAGAGATATTGTGAAGTCGGCAAAGTTCCTGGTACCTCCAGTTCGCTTTGGTCCAATCAGAAATTCCGCTGTCAATCGAAGCAAATCGTTTCAAGAGCCTGGTCATTGTCGAAAGCATCTCTCACCTCATATCCATCTCAGACGAATTCTTCATGAATCAAACAGTGAAGATAGAATCGGCTCAACTTCAAACCGTTCCTCACCCATTGGCTCAGCGATGTCGGAGACAATCATAGAATGCAATCGGCCGGTCGAACTACTTACTCAAGCCGATTGCAGTTGTGATAAGAAAGCTTCCGGTCCATTTTATGTGAAAATTTTGAGACGGATGCAAAAGCTTTCGCATCAATGGCGTAAATGCAAGAAAGTCTCACGAGGTACAAATACTCTCGACAAAAACTTTGTTGTGTTGCTAACGTTTCCTTGAGTGCGCTTTACTAATCGTCTTCAGCTAACTTCTTTTACTTCAATATCGATTAACAAATGAAAGAGCTTTCTCTTCTGAAAGAGATTTTCTAAAAGCTTTCAATCTTTTCTTCATCATAGCTCGGAGCATATCAGACGACTTAAGCAGTGGCGATGCTGCACGCTTTCGTGACGACGAATATGGAAAAGCGGAAACGAGTGGAATGGGAGCTGCTGGTTCCAGTGCACGCAATGATTCGGCGCACAAAGGTGACAAAGATAAGGAAAAGAAAGAAAAAGACAAAGAAGACAGGGATGAAGGTGAGTTAGATAGAAACATCATCATCTCCACCATGTGCTTCACAACTCAATCTTTCCTTTTCTAGAAACTATAAAAGTGTTTGACGGCAACTGTTCTTTGCGTCGACGAATATTCCGTGCAATCACTGTTGCCCGAACGTGCACTTTGGAGCAATTACTAACAACCGCTTTGCGAGCTTTTCACATTGCCAGGGAGCCAACTGTGAGTTCTTCAATTTTGTGAATACGAAAAGTTTCTTAATTAAAATTTCTCGTAGCAATTCTATTTGACGGATCTTTACGCAACAAATGGTGACGAGATACAAATACAGGATCCAACGCCCGTCTTGAACTTGCATAAGATCGAAGGAAAGCGACCAGCCATATTTTTGAGATTTCGGTAAAGCTCAAAGCTCTTTTTATTTCTTAAACTCTCATTGACATTCACTTTTGCATTTACAGTGATAAAGAAATTGACAAGGGATTCGTTCGAGTGTATCCTGGTAAACTACAAGTTGAGGATTCGTACGTGACCGTTCAAGTAGATAACGACATGACCGTCAAAGATTTAATTCGCGAAGCGCTCAACAACTTCGGCTTACGAGATCACAATATTGACGACTACCGATGCTCTGAAATTCTCCTCGATCGTGGTGTCACTGAGCGCGTGTTGTCGTGCAATGAACGACCTTGGGAAATCATGAAACAATTAGCGAAAGATTCAATTAGACAAATGGAGTTAATGCGCTTTTACTTGCAATTAAAACAGGATCCACATGGACCAAATTTAGCACTTTTCGTTGGAAATCTACCACCAGGTCTTTCACAACGTAATTATGAACAAATTTTAACAGAATTTCTGGGAGTGGAGAATAAGTTTTCGAGCATTGGTCCAATTTACTACGAGTACGGTTCTCTCGTCATCACATACGAAAACGCATTGAAAGCTGTAAGTAAAGCTTCGCGAAAGCTTTTTTCTTAAAGCTCAAATTTATTTTCTTTGTAGGTTCGAGCTCTTTATGCGCTGAGAGAGTCAAAGTATGAAGAGAAGCATTTGTTAGTACTTTTATTGCCAAGTATTGAGCATTGCATGGTACCAACTGGTGTGAAGCCTCTGTTGGTCTTCGTGAATGTGAAGTCAGGAGGTTGTCAGGGAATGGAGCTGATTAACAGCTTCCGAAAGCTGCTGAATCCCTATCAAGTCTTCGATTTAGACAATGGTGGGCCACTTCCGGGGTAAGCTAAACGAGAAGCTCAAAAAATAAAGATCTCTCATTAAATAATAATTTTTACAGACTTTACGTGTTCCGGAAAATAAAAGACTACAAAATATTGGTTTGTGGAGGTGACGGAACGATCGGTTGGGTGTTGCAATGTTTAGACAACGTTGGACAGGATTCTGAATGCTCGAGTCCACCTTGTGCAATCGTTCCGCTTGGCACGGGCAACGACTTAGCTCGAGTCTTACGATGGGGCGCTGGTTACACCGGAGGCGAAGATCCTTTAAATTTACTACGTGATGTCATTGATGCTGAGGAGATTACCCTCGATCGGTGGACCGTCGTCTTTCATCCTGAAGATAGCAAGCCCGAAGATGTCGCGCCCAAAGCGCCATCAAATTCCACTGGTAAGAAGAAGAAGGTTCAACAACAGACAGATGAGAACTCGCAATCAAATCAGCACCATCATCACCATGCCACTACCATTTCTACTCCACAATGCCAAGGTTTTCACTCTAATGTCATTGTCTGTGAATTAAGAGCAAGCTGCTACGTGTTTTTAAACCATTTTGAGTTTAACCTTTATTTTCATTTCCGTCCGCTCTTAAGTGTCGACTCTTTCGTTCTATTTCTAAATTCGACTTTAACTTCTAAGTTCAACTTTTTGTTTCTGTATCCTGCATGATTGTACTGTGGTTCTTACTAAACTTAGTTTCCCTTAACTAACTAAAATTGAAGGAAAAAAAACTTTAAACAAAGTGGCGAATCATCAGCTTAAATATAAAGAAGTTAAATTTCTGTTAAAGACACTTGACCCGATTTTAAACGCAGATTAGCTGCTTTGAATGATTTGTCTTTAATCCTTGACTTCATTTTCTAACGAAACTCTTATGTCGTTCCAGTTGTTGGTGGTCAAAGTGAAGATAACTCTCAGATATTCGTAATGAACAACTATTTTGGTATCGGAATCGATGCGGATCTCTGCTTAGACTTTCACAATGCTCGCGAGGAGAATCCAACCAAGTTCAACTCACGAATTCATAATAAAGGTGTCTACGTAAAAATGGGACTTCGGAAGATGGTTGGACGGAAACTATGCAAAGATTTGCACAAAGAAATTCGATTGGAAGTTGATGGAAAGCTTGTCGAACTGCCACCTGTTGAAGGAATAATTATATTAAACATTTTGAGGTGAGTTAATGACTTGAAACGATTAAGAAATAAAATTAAAATTAAAAAAATCTTTCAGTTGGGGATCGGGAGCGAATCCTTGGGGTCCAGAGATAGAAAGAGCATTCTCACCACCTAATCATCACGATGGAATGTTGGAAGTCGTAGGAGTAACAGGTGTCGTCCATTTGGGACAAATTCAATCAGGTCTCAGGTCGGCAATGAGAATCGCACAGGTGAGTGTTGAACTTTCATCACATGGAGCAACTCATTGAGCTTTTCACTTTCATTTTTTTTAGGGTGGCCACATCAAAATTCATCTTCACTCAGAAACCCCCGTTCAAGTTGATGGCGAGCCTTGGGTACAGAGTCCTGGTGATGTCGTTGTCTTGAAATCGGCTTTGAAGGTGAGTCAACACAAGAAACTTTTAAATCGATTGGTGTAAAAAAAAATATTTTGATTGGAATTATTGAAAGCTTCTCCGTTTATTGTTTGAAAAAGTTTTGAGTTGAAAAACTTTTATGATTTGCGAGTCTTTGAGTTTGATTAAATCATTCGTGGCTTTTTATTTCGTCCGCAATAAGAGAAGTGATCCATCATCCAATGTTCATATCCGAAGCTTAAACTTTTATTCGCATGGAAACCTCTTTGACTAAAGCTTTCCTTATTTTAAATGCACTTATAGCCTCTTCTGTTTTATTTTTTTAATTGCACTTTAAATTTAAATGAAATCTTATCCTCGTCATGGGCTGACCTTGAATGAATAAGAAAAAAATCTATTGAAGGATCAATCACAAACATCGAAGGGTTCGATAATTGTGAAGTGAACCTCGAAAAATGAAAATTTTCCGTTTCTGTATAAACACAAAAATCCTCTCCCTCTTGGTCAGCTCATTGTAGATATGTCAGATCCGAAATATTGTGTTTTGATTGTTGTTGTTTAATGATAACAGCGTCTGAGGTGTAAAATAAACTTTGAGAAGACAAAATATCTCAGATATTTTAAAACTTTGATCGTGTTCCTAAACGATTTTTCCCTTTGAATTGAAATTCCATGCAGGCAACGATGTTGAAGAAAATAAAAAGCAAAAGGAGATTGACGGAACCTCATATTTCCTCACCGGCCGTGGTTGGAAGTTCTCAAGGCGATCCCGAAAATGGAGATCGCGATAAGGAACACCCTTTAAGTGGCACATAGAGAACCCGTCCGTCCGGTCCAAGTCTTCTTTTCTCTTGCTTCTTGTAAGATTCGTCGAAACAAAAAGCTTCACGGAAAGCTCCTAAAAGAAAAGAAGAAAACTTGAAGTAACTTCAAACTTAAGATTTTTACTAAACACTTTTTAAAATCATTTGACTATGTGCCATAAGATGAAACAAATCAAACTGAAAAAATCATAAAAATGTTAAATTTCTTCGTCAATGAAACCAGAAAACTAAACTGAAAAAAGTTTGTTCTTGCACCGCTGAATTTAAACCTAAAACAATCCTGAAATCGAGTAAACGAAACACATTTTATTTTTTTCACATTCCCCTGCCGTTAGCTTAAACTTGCATTTAACCGAAGAAGTCTCCTCATCGATATATCGAACAGACGATAAATTAGTTTGCAATGATCACAAAACACAATCATACAGAAATTTCGTTCCCGAAACAATTTACTTTCGTTGGTCAATCCCAAAGAGATTGCATATCGACTTTTAGTTGCGAGATTTTCCATTTGAGTTCCATGAAGATTTCATTCTATTTTCGTATTTGAAAGCACTTTAAGTCCCTTAGATATTTCGGAAACAAGTGCATTTAACTTCAGTTCTCTTAGTTTAGTTCCGTGTGAGTTTGACTTTGATATTTTTATGAATTCTCCTCGTTTTTGTTACTCATATTCTTGACTTATAATGAAAAACAACGCATGATCTCTCTCTCTCTCTCTTCATCAAATTTCTATTCTATCGTTTGCATCTCAAGACTTTTTTCACTAAAGAGCTCTCAAAGTTTAAAATAAAAAATTTCTCACATTGCTTCAACTTTCGAATCAAATGCAATCAACGATATTTTTCTGCTTCCAAAGTTCTTAAGTATTCTTAGATTTACAGTTTCAGTTGCAAGTTTGAGAGAAGAATTTATTTTCATTTTTATTTTTTATGCAAAATTTTTCATTCAAAAAAATCAAATCTTTGCAAATGATCAAGAAAATTAACTCAATTTTCCTTTTTTTCGTCATTTCCTTTTGATACAAATATGGAACCATAAACAATCACCAAAATCCAATCATCTCAAAAATAAAAAATAAACTTTCATTTCAATTTTAAATAAAAATGTTGATTTGCTTCGAAAAAAATCTTTGAAACAAAAAAAAAATCCGTGACCGGACGGCAGGCAACAATGTTGAAAAAATTAAAAGGTAAAATGAAGAGACGAAACACAGAACCCACGATGTCGGCTGGAATTAACGTTCCGGGTCATCAAATGACCCTTGTGACACCAGCCGAGCCCGACGAACTCGATCAAAACAACACAGATTTCTGAATTTGGTATAACGAGCGGCTGATCTAAGAGTTATGAACATTTTGAAAGCGAAAAAGGACGAAGAGCCGAGAAGACTTTTTTCATGAGTTCGACTTCTCTACGACATTTCTAGAATAGATTTCTAGGTAGATTTCATAAAATCGAAGATTATCTAACAAAAAATCTAATCAATCAGTCGCTCCATAATACAAACTGACATTTATTCAATCAAGTTCAGATTCACAAGAAGAAAATCGAATAAAAGTCAAAATGTAAAATATTTTCCTTCCAAAAAAACTTAAAAATTCTTTTTCTGTTATCGAAGAAAAAAATGTTGATTTTCATGTTTCAAATCATAAAAAAATTCTGTTAATTAAGAAAGAAAAATGTTACAAGATCATTTAAGTCGGAGTGAGTTTGCCAGTTTGGATTAGAGATCAAAGAAGATTTTCTTGGAAATGAAAGAAATCACTTCCAAGAAAATGCTCCAGATCTCTTTTAACTTTCTAACTCGCCGGTCCGATAAATTATTTATTTTCCCAATGAAATGAGACCAATATTCACTAAAATATGAACAAAAAACATTTGTCAAAGAAGAGAGAGAATTCTCATATTTTTTCCAAGGAAACCGCAATTTTTGCCCGCAACGACATGAGACACTGAAAATATTTTTCGAAATATATTTTATTACTTTTTTATTCACCTGGATGATTGTAAAATGTGACAAAAGGTGTTTACGCAGAATTAGACTGTTGACGTAAAGGTGAAAGCTTTTTATTATTGACATCCATCTTCCAAAAGGAAACTTACTCTTCGAAGAATTTCAAGTCTTCGCCTTCACATCAACAGCCCTCAACAAAACAAAAAAAAAGGAGACGAAAATATCAAACTTTATGAATTTATTGTTATTACCTCATACCGAAGAACGAAAGAAAAAGAATGATTTTTACTGATTCCTTTTTAAAGAACACAACAAAATCGATATTTAGCGAATGTCTTTGCCAAAAGTAAAAAGAAGAAAATGAGGCAAATAAAAAATATGTAAGAACATGACGAACTAGCTTGGGGATTCTGTGAGAATGTTTGGCTTTGGAGCAGTTGGAATATTACAGTAAAAAAAATAAGATTGATATGATGTGTCTAAAAGAAGCTCAGACAGCTCAAGGTCATGACATTCTCCAACTTCGAGCCGTCTTTAGTTTTTCACTCACTTAAGAAAAGAAAAACTTTAAAATTTTCCGATTTTTTACGCATTTGAGAAAGTTTGAAGGAAATTTCTTCGTGACACAAAACGCTTTCGATCTTTCAATTTGCTACTTGTCAAGCTCCCGTTGAATGGCGAGACGAACTTTCTATTCCACAGAGATTGACATTAAATCATAAGAAAGCGTTTTCGGAACAAAATTTCTCTTTAAACAGAAGAAAATATTTCGTTTCTCTTTTTATTTTAAATACGAAGGATGAAGTAAGATTGAAAAAAGAAAAATAATTGTAAGATGAAAAAAAAATGTAAGGCTTGGACTAACGCTCACATTTCGGAGCCGTGAGTGAGATTCCAACCGAGCATTCTCGCCATAGGGAAGGCGAGTAGGGGCTCAGTGTAACTTTGTTAACGAGAACTCCGGCTTAGGTCAAGCATTGAGAATCAGCTTCTCAGCTTCTTCACGTTGCAAATCCTTTTGAGAGCCTTGTCTCCGCTCGAGACGAAGCTTTCCTCTCACGTCATTTTAAACGACTCAAGTCATTTTTAACGACTTTGATTCAGTTACACATACGCGCCTTTCCTATTGCGACAACACAAATATATTATATTACCTTATTATCTTTAAAGAAATTGAATAATACAGAAAGGGAGAAGAGAAAATCATATTTATAAATCATATTAAATATATTTGAAGTTTAAAAAGTATTTAACTAATGTGAAGATGAAAAAGAAAAAAAACTCTCAAAATGATGATAGAATGAGAAATATGATTTCCTTTTACTTTTTCTTAAAAAACCAACACGAGAAAGATGTGAAACCACTAGACAAATTGGAAGTTGATTGTCGATGATAATTACACACAGAACATTAGATTAAAATTCAATATAAACCGGAAGGAGATTATATGAAAGTTCAGAGACGGAATGATGAGTTAACTAGGGTTCGTCTAGAGAAAATTACTCCAGGACAAATTCAAAACAATGAACCCTAGAAATTAACATTCACACACATTGTCGCAGTATGAAATTCTGACGACTTCGAAGCGACAAACTTTTCATTAAAAAAAAAGAAGAATAAGGAAGAAAAACCTTAGAAATTACTAGTAATTCATTGAAAACCAAAAACTATGTAATTGTACATTTTAAGTAGGGATTGAGGAAGATGAACGATATGTAACACACAAACACGCGCAGTGGTGAAAATCTATTGTATGAAGAAAATAAAAAATGAAGAAAAATTTATTAATGTAAAATTCTAAAAAGGAAGAAAATATAAAAAATTTCTGGATTAAGATGATTTCTGTTTTATTTGTCTACCAGTCTTCTTCGAGTTTACACATAAAAGCTTGAGAAACTTTCTTTCTATTTTTAGTCTGTTTCATCATCATATTCTCCATTAGCTCAACAGGTTGGTAGATGTGCATGAATTGGTGCTCAACGCACAAGACTTGATAATAAAGAGTTTTAGCCTCTTGATGGAGAATGCTCGCTCCGAGATTCAAGAGCCATCTGAAGTTAGTTGGAAGTTTGTCCATTTCTTCATTGGCCCTGCCAGGTTCGCTTTCGATGATTTGGAAAACTTTTTGCCAAATGTTGTAGTCAGGAGTGATTAGTGTCAGAACATTAAGTTTTTTCTCGTGATTTCGGAAAATTTCTTGTAACGTTGGGTCAACAAATGAATCTAAAATTATTTCATCTGAATCGCTGAGATCAGAATCTGAATCATCGTCGCTTAAAATATTTGTTTCTTTTAGATTTCTCGGTTGATCGTCTTCTTTTTCTGTTGAAATGTTAAAACTTTTCTTTTGTTTCTCTTTGATGAGAGATCGCCACTTTTCACGCGTTTTGAGTGTGTCCTTTAACAATTCTTCGTGAAATGCTACTTCATCCTTGTCATTCAAATCCTTTTCAATATTTTGTCGTCTCTTCACATCTTTGCGCCATTCATCTTCATTCATTGCGTGAAGAGCGAGCTCGTAATTTTCTTGATGATAATCTTTCAGAATTGGTTTTGGTTTCTTGAAAAAGAATGATTTTGGAAATGTTGAAGCTTTTGTTTTAAGCGCGACGCCAGCTTCCTCACAACTTTTCACGAACTTGCTTGGTCTCAGGTAGGGTTCGCAAGTTTGCTCTGATAAATCTTCTTTTGGTTTCACACTCTCATCAAGACGAAGGATTTTTTGAAAATTGTCATTCAGCGGTGAGAATGAACTGTCAAACGAAATCATTGCTTGGACTTCATTGGTCTCTTTATAATTTTTACTAAGATTTGTCAGCTGTTGTCGAATATTCATCTTTCCATGCATTCGCATCTCATTCTTCGTATTTTTTCGATCTCCGTTTAGTCCTGCAACATTCGACTCCATCGTCGTTGTTGAAGGATCAAGTTTATTTATCATTGAATTCAATGCTCGATACGGTTTATCGTTCGAGTAGTTGGGATGAAAGAGCATCGGATAGTAAAACTTTTCAAGAATCACTTGTCGATATTCGATAAACTCCATCCAATCTTTGTAAACGAAAACTTTCTTTAAGTTGTCGAAACTTGTTAAAGCTTTATTAACTGTACGAGCAGCTTTTGACATTTCTTCTTCTCGATAGCCATCGAGTCCGAATAAAAGTTTCAACGCAAAGATGATAAAGGCCATCGCACGTCCTTCGTAGTTTGGAATGAGAGATGATTTTTGTCGATAATTCATAACAGGAGGTAAGAAAGTTATCAACCGCTCGACTTGTTGCTGAAACTCTTTCGGCAAACTCATTTCTTCAGCATATCGGCGACATAGCTTGAAGAGATTCGGTGCGCGAATTGATGTTCTGAGATCAGGAATCATTCTCGTGAAATAAGTTACATGCAATCGAAGTGATTCGTAGTTCGGCATACGATAACTGTGAAACTCTTCAAAACTGATTGGAATTTTTTCTTCGATATGATCCTCGGGAAGGAATTTCTTGCAACTGAAGTAGGACAAATGACCTTCGCGAACAAATCGAATGAGATCTGACAGCTGAATGTTGCTTTTGCAGATGTTCAAAGCTGCGTAAAGTATGCAAAGAATCGTAGTTCCATTCATAACCAAGAGACGCTCAGATCGTGACAATTCTTTGTAGAGAATTTTATATTCATTCTCTTCGCTTTTAATCTTTGACTTTTTACTTGTCATCTTTCGCTTCGATCGCTTTTTCGCCTTCATTCCTACTTTAGAGAATCCGATTTCAAGTTCTACGTTTTCTCGGTCAGAAATGATTGTTTCAATTGACAGATTAGCGAGGCTTGAACTGTTGAAACTTTCAGATTTAAATGAATCGCTGAGATGTTGCGAAATAATCTTTTCACTTCTTCGTGATAGCCTTCGCTTAAGACTAGCTCCTTTTAAGGCAGTTTCGGCGAATTCTAGTTTTGGCTTTTTCTTAGTTACACTCTTCTTTTTCGGCTTCTTATTGTACAAGATCTCGGCATCTCTACAAGACAAGAATTTAAGTAATTGCTCGTTTAAATAAAAAGAATTAGTCTTTACGCTTGTCGGAAACGAGAAAATAGTTTAGGCGCATCTGTTTGATCCTTATCGAAGAAAGCAGCTTCTGATAGACTCAAGTAGCTGATCCACAACTGAAGACAAGTAACTTTTAAGTTTGGAACCATCTCGATGTTTAGAATTTCATTAACTAATCCGATGAGAATGAAATTGTATTCTTCAAAACTTGTTAATCGACGAGCTAGAAAGATTTTGTTAGATACATTCTTTAGTTTATGTCAAGACTTTCTACCTTTTAAGTTTTCAGCTTTCTTTGTATTCTTGATTCGTTGTTGTTTCTTAATTTTATCAAAGATTTCTTCCTGTTCAAGTTCCGCCGCAGCTTCAATGTGACATTCTTCACAGAAATACAATCCGTCGTTTACGTAGAACTCTGTGCCTCTGCACCGTTCACAGACCATTCCTCCGTAGGTCATCATTTTTATTAATTTAACTATTTTAATTAAGAAACTTAAGAAAACCAGAAAACTTGAAAAAAAATTGTTTACGTTTTGTATGCGCTGTTTCTTCTAAAACTTTCACAACTTGCCGAAGTTCGCAACTTTTCCGCTAGAGGACTCTCTCAAATTTAAATCTACAACGAATGTTTTGTTAAACCAATTAAAAATAGACTCTTTTCTAATTTTCTTATTTATTTAATCAGTATCTTCTTCACAATTTACATACAAAATAAAATTAAGTCACATGGTTTTTATAATCAATAAAATATATAAGGCTTTTGAAGATCAAATTGATGATGTCTTAATTTCCAGTAATTGAGGATGATTTTCTACAATGTTTAGCAAGATTGTATCAATGTACTTTTTGAGTCTTCGGCACTCGTCATCCTTTTCTTGATAGGCACCTTGAAGCTGTAAAAAGAAGAAAAATAATCAACGATTTGTTTGAAGGTTGTTAACACATATTTTGTAACGGAAATGAAAAAATGTTTAGTTTAGGTAATTAAGAAATGATTTCGTGTGAGAAGTCAAACGCAACGACAGCACGCTGTCAACGCTTGCCTAATAATTGTTAGCCACTCATATTTTCAATAAACGAAAATTTGAAATGTTAGAAACAGAAGAAAGAAAATCACTCAACACCAGAATAGAAAACCGTTTATCGCAGTCTTTGCTGCGGAAATTGGTGTTTACCTGAGTCAAAGAATTCATGAGTGCATCGTCCTAGATTCACCAACGAAAAACAGATGGCAAACATCAAATACTTGTGAATATGAGATGAAAGTGCGAAAGATATGATTTTACCTGATTCTGTCCCATTTCTTTGAGTTCATCAGCGAGATTCGCCATGGAAGTCCCACCGTTTAGGAGATTGCGTCCCTCTTCAATATTCTTATTAAGTAACATGGCCTGGAGCTCTTCATTTGCTTCCTGTAACTGACGGTTTTGAAGTTTCATTTCATCGAGTTCATGTTGAATTTCTTCTGACGAAGTGTTCGATTCGAGAGACAATGACGATGAAGATATGTGATGATGGAATCCGTTAGCTTTTCTTACAGACACCATAACTGCTTGAGTTTCTGTTCGGATCCTCTCGATCTCCTTGTGAAGCTCCATGATTAGCTGCTCTGACTGATTCTTGTCCGCCAAGTAACGTTTTTCATGATCTCTTGCTTCAACTAAATTCTCTTGCGCAATTGAAAGATTAAAACGTGCCGTCTCAAGCTTATCGTCAGTTTGCGATAGCTCAGCTGATTGTTTATCACATTGAGTTCTCAGTCGGTGGATTTCGTCACGCAACGCTGCCGCTTCCGTTTCTATTGTTTGGATGCGAATTTGACAATTTTCGTTCTTCAGTTCAGCTTCACGTTCAACCCGCGCGAGTAGCTCCCGATAACGTTTCTGCTCCTCAACCAAGCGTTCTTCAGATCTAAGCTCAGTCTCTCTTAGCTGCTCTTCAAGCATATGATACTTTGTTTGAAGTACAGCATATTCCGTTTTGGCACGAGTGGTTCTATCGTCAGTATTCATCTGAGTGTCTGCGAGATTTGTGATTTGTCGTTGAAGAAGTTCCAATTTGTGATTCAGATCCTGGACGTCTTCGAGACTCACGTCACTATACATATCCTCGGTAGTGTCGCAATTTGAGCTTCGACCTGACGAGTTGAACGACGACGAACGATAGAGATGACTAAAAAGAGAGGAAAAGTTAGTGTCATGTGACAATCGCAAGAATCATTCGCCATTCATTGATATTAAAATGAGAATCTATTGTTGAACGAACGACTCATTTCCATACGAACAAAAGGCTTTTCACCTGTTGGCTCACTCTTAACTACTTACTTCGCTAGTACATTCGAACCGAGCGGCCGTTTCATGCTGCAATAGAAAAACAAATGTTATTTAGCTTTCCAACATTTCATAAAGTCGCCCGTGCGGCTAAGACTTGTGGCCAGTGGAATTATGGGAATTTGCGGTAATTGGGTGGGGCGATTTAAATCAAATTAGAGGTTCATGTGTGAGCAGAGGCATGCACGTAAAATGAGAGAAAAAAAGATATCTCTTCCATCTCTGTGCGAAATGTTAATCAAGTTGCGAGAAACTTGAAAGTAATCAAAACATTTCCATCGATTTCTTATAGCGACAAAATTTCTCTCGCTTCGCTGCCAATTGACAGAGTCCAACACATGCAAACCGTGAAATTGTGGGTTTTCTTTTTGAAAAAACAACAACAAAAAACCATCATCAATCAGACACATAATCACGGGCCAGGTAATTGACTCTACTTCTGCAATTGACTTGGACGGATTTATATAAGTTATCGCGATGTGCCGTCGAAGCCTTACGGCGATCACTCGATTTTCTTTCAATTGCATCATCGTAAAGGAATGTTGTTGTTACTTATAAATGATTCAGGTGCAAATCTTTTATTGATTTTGAGGACAAAGTCTATGTCATGGTTAAACGAACGTGGGTGGACTCGTGAGAAACTTCCAACTGGTCAATTGATTTCTTTGACTAACGTCATCGACACTCACCTGCCACGTAAACCTCGTAGGCTCGTTCGTGACCATGTGTGACGGCTAATTGAATTCTTTTCAGCATCGCTAGTTAAGATAAGATACATAGAATCAGTTTCCGCTGTATACTCAATTATTTTTCAAGCGAATCTGTTTAAGATCTTCATTAATCAGTCCAAGTAAACAATTTGAATAAACTTACTTTTGAAAATGTGGAGCCAAGTCGAGATCAACTCCGTCTTTATCGACCGCGATTGCTCCGGTTTGGTTTGGAGCTTCTATCGTCGACGACATGTGATCGCTTTCACCGAAACACTCGTAAGACTCCCCGTCGGAAAGCGATGAACACTGCGATGATTTGGATGGACCTGTAAAATATTAAATTGAACGTTTTGAGAATCTTAAGATGTTTCAAGGTTCATGTTTCATCATTTTATGGCTTTGACGAACTCGACATCGATCCTCGTTGTATTTACATTTCAATTAAATCTTGCACAAGTTAAAGCTCTGACCATAAACAAAATTCGAAATTGGTTCAAGGCCCTAACTAATTTCTGATCAAAATAAATATTTCATAGCCATTAGAAGTTCTGTTCTCTCTCTCGCCCACAGTAATTATGATCAGCGAAGCATGCCCGAGCGATTTTCACTCTTCTTCACAGTGTGGAGATGCTCTCGACAAAGTTCGAAGTACAATCTTTGATCTTAAACAATTTTCAATGACGAAAAACTTCACGAATCGTGTAAATGTTGAAACAGAATGATTTTGTCATTTCACATTGCTCTACTCAATTCACACTTCAAACGAAAAAATCCACACTGCTCTACTCTCACTCTTTGTCCAACAATTTGCAGAAATGTTGACTCGAACAAATCAACAACGACAATTCTTTTTCTCGACTACACGAGCCAGCAAGTGGTTGAAAAGTGAAATTATGACTTTTCACGACAAATTGCGCAAGCGAACATCGCGAAAAAGGTCGCATCAACTTAATTGAGTTTGAAGTCGAAGGCGAGCTATGAACGATGAGCGCGGGAGTGTCGTGAGCAATAGCGTTAAGCCAATTAAAGTTTAGTTTTGACGAAGTCATGAGGTTAAGTGAGAAGTGACAAAGTTACCTGGTGGACTGCTTGGCTCGGATGAATCCGAAGCTCCATTAACTGTTAAAAGATACTTTGGTCGTTGACTCTTTCCGTTAGGCGTCGATGATGTTACCGGTTTCACTTTATTGGATTCGGGCGATGGTGTCATTCTTCATCGATCACTAGTCTCAACTCCAAGTTGTACCTGAAAGCAGAACGAGAGTGTTAGTTAAGCAAAGTTACATGTTTCAGCTTTTATTGTTTGTACAAGACAACTCTTCCTTCCTCATACTTTGTACTTGTGCAGTGCATTCGATGTTACACAAATTCGCTGCTACTGTTTTCAGTGGTTAAATTGAATAATCGACGTTTTCTCGCGAAAAAAGGGTTGCAAAGCATTTTTCTTCAACTTTCGCAATTGAAATCAACCGCGTAATGAGAAAAAAGTAAGAAAGCGTCAAATTTCTTTCTTCTCCGAGGCGAGAAAAGTTTTTACTTAAAGGTGCCTTTGGACTTAGTCTGAGAAGGAAGATATCATCATAAATGGTTAGATCAGCTAATGGATTCAAAACAGAGCTTAAGAGAAATTCAATCGACACATTCATTATGACGAAAGCAAATGGCTCAAGTCCGAAGCTTCGATAATCTCATGGCTTCCGCTCGAACACGAATCGCAATAGTTTCACTTCCAACCTTCGTCAAATTTCAGATGAAATTGCCGCTCGAGATGAGATCGATTGGCAGATTTCGACTATTTCCACAAAACAAAACAAAACCAAATCCGTAAATAAACGAGAAACTTTTCGCACTAATTGATCGAATAATTGTTTCACCGAAACTGTTAACGCAACAAATTAAAGTTGCGCTTAGTTCTTAATGAACCGAGCGCAATGTGTTCAATAAATTGAATTTTGGTTTCAATTGCAGTTGTGCAATAAAAAGTGAAAAGTGCGATGATGATGAAAAATGATTCTATTTTATCGCTACTAATTAAAAACATTTTGTAAATTTAATTTGCGATTCAGTAACAAGTGATGACGAGACGATTCTTGCCTGGCGATGAATGAAATCACAAATTTTATTACGGAATGCTTTGGGGGCGTTTACACTCCAGACGCTCATCAATTTTTATGGCTCATTAGTTCCAGCAGAGAGGGTGAGACTAATAAAACTCTATTGAGACGTCAGACTACGGTGACAAGGACGCTCAAACGATGCGTGGTGTGAACAAATTTGTAGGTGGCTTAATGTGAAGAGAAATTCGTAGAAAATGGGCTCGGTAGTGACAAAATCGCGAATGAGTCAACAACTTCACGGAAGTCGAAACTTAATTCGACGAAACAACGGTAAGCAGTTTAATTTTGGCATCTTCAACTAAATCGCCCGCTCAGCATTTTTCTTCTTCCATTAAACACAATCAAAACTTTAATTCAAAATCACGTCGTCGCCAACAATAAAAAAGATTTTATCATTTCCGGACAATCAAATTCATTGTCAGCAGCGATTACATGAGAAAGCAAAATAAAGCAAATGAAGAGGCTCACGAACTGAAAGGGAAATCTTATCAGCTGTTGTCTCTCAAGGACTCTCAAGTCCTTCCGTTGTAACGACAGATGCGAATAATAAAATTCTGAGGATCCTTATTGATGTCTTCGGTAACTCAACACCGACATCATCTGGTTTGTTCGTTGGAAAACTAGAATCATTTAATATTCGAGTCTAGAAATAAAAACTTGTTCTTGCACATGCCGATGCGTTTGACGGGGGAATTTTTATTTTTACACAGCTCGAATTGTGTCGAATTTCTATGCTGCACACGACCGAGGCTTCACGCATCTGTTGCCGGGAATGATAAATCTTTCCGTTTTACGATCAGCACCAGCTCAGTTTTCTTGCGACTTTTAGACACAATTTCAATGAAATCTAATTTCACGAGTCTGTCAAAAACTCAATTGAAGTTTCAAGTCGTGATGTTTAAGCTTTAAAGTCGATTGAATTTGTTTATGCGTTTTTTGCCACCGAATCACGCGCACAAAGTTTCATCACAAGGCAAATAGCGTCTGGTTTTCAATTTGATTGCGACAGACTGCAAACGAAGCTTGAAATTTCTCCCCACAAAGAACAAATGGTTTCTCATTGTAAATGCAAGGGCCGGAAACTCCACATTCCTCGACTTCTTCAATGTTATCTCTTCTCATAACTCTCCCACAAATGCACGAGCAAATACCAAACAATGGAGACATGAATCATCAAACTCCGCGCTTAACCTTACATCAACATCATGATCTCATTTGCAGAAACGGAACTGAGCAAAAGAACGAAAAAGAAGAAATAATCTTGAAGGTGTTGGGAGACACTTCTACCCTTTCAAAAGAAAACGAACCTTACACAAGTCTCTCTCAACTTTAGTTGCACAATGGATCAGTGTTATGACGTGCGATCACCGAAAAAAAATACCTTACAAGCTAAAGATATTCGAACCTACCTTGAAAAATGTTGTTGTCTGTTTGACTTTAACTGTTGTGTCTTTTCCGTATGTGGTCGTGGATTGTTCGAAGCACTTCAACAAGCGACGGCGAGGAAAAATCTCTTCGTGACACACAAATTTCAGGTTTTAAATGTTTTTCTTCTCCGCTTTGACTTTATTTTTGGATTCGAAGCAATCAAGCACCACAAATTCACTTCATCACGCCACAAACCGAGACTTTCTCTGCATACGAGAGATTTTATGTTTTGCGCAAACTTGATTTTTCCGAGATTCTTTTGTTCGATTGGCAATTAAGCTACGAACACCAACAAACAAACTCAGGTTGACTCAGGTAGAAACAACAAGTCGGAAATCTTTTTAGCCTTCCCGTCTTCCGAAGAATTTATTTTATTGCACTTTCCTAATGTTTTCAACACTCTCAGGAACCTCGACTAAATGCTCAACGTCACGAGGCAACAAAATAATTTAAAATTCCACCTCCGCGGATGACGATACTTGTTTAAACATTCACGAACTAAACAGAATGGCGCTTTAAAGTTTTTATAAAAAAATAAAATATGAATGTCAGCGGATCAGCCGAATGAACTTCTCGTCGCGAAGGTAAACTCAATACTAAGCGTTTTTTGAGAGCGAAATATTTTCTGAAATATTTTAAACTCACCCACACTAACAAACTCTTTCTTTCTTTGTCGTGGAACGTGGAAGAAAAGAAAACAAACAAGTGCAACGTTTTTCGAAAATGAACAAAATGTCAGTTGCAGTTAAATTATCGAAAATTTATTCATTCGATCGTTGTGATAATACTTGATTAGGCGGCGTTATCAAAAACATTCTTTAAAGCTTTGATATAAAAGTCGGGAATGAACTTTTCAAGTTCCTTCTCGCCTTGTTCGATTCTTGTTAGATATCCGTCAACATCAGATATCTTGTGCTCGCCAGTTTCGACAAGAAGTGTTTGATACTTGTTATTCTTTCCAAACAAAACATCCGTGTTTAATCGATCACCAATCATCAAGAACCTGTTGCTATCACGATGACTCTCATGCTTCAATGCAATGTCTGCTAAGACTTTCGATGGTTTCCCTGCAATCGTTGCTTCTCTTCCAGATGCTGACTCAATCGCTGCGATTATAGGCCCAGTGTCGGGAAAGGTGAATCCAGGAAAATCGAACTTTTCGTCGCCGTTAGTCGCGATGAAAATCACAGCAGGATTTCTCAAGTAGTTGACAGCTTTGAAGAGCTTTGGGAATGAGAAGTCTTTGTCAAATCCAACAATGACAGCTCCAACTTCTGGTTTCTCCATTCTCATCAATGCTTTAGGCACAAATTCGATCAATTCTGATTCCATCAAGTCTGGTCCAACTCCAAAAGTTTTAATTCCAGCAGCTTCAAGCTCACCAACAAGAACTGATGATCCAATGACATAAGCCTTCTTATCGAAACCTGAATCCTTCATGAGCTGTGCCGTTATATGAGACACTGTCAACATACTCGATTCTTCAAGGTCATAGTTCATTTTTTTGCATTTCTTGGCCATCTCCTCGCGTGTCGTCTGACTGTTGTTCGTGATTAAATAAACTTTCTTGCCCAGCTCAACGAACTTATTGATGACGGTGTCAGTTCCTTCGAGCTGATGGTCGTGAAGCCACAAAACGCCTAAAAACAAAATTTTTTTATCGATTTGTTTGCAAACTAAGCGATTTTTATTTCTCACCATCGCAATCACACAAAACGACATCGAACGAGTCGATCCATTTCATCAATTGCTCGTTCGAGAACGAGCTGATATCGAGCGGCTTGTTCGGTGACATTTCACGTCTTGACTCTTTCAAAATTATCACACAACTGATGAAATCAAGCAAAAAGTAAGACGGCGTTTGTGAAGATTGTCACGTTTGTGTGCGTGAGAGTTCAAATTAATAAATTGATATTTTCTTAGAACGGCACAGGAAATTCTGAAAATTAAGGAGAGTCAAGTTCAATGACCTTTTCAGTGAACGAACCCTCAATTTCCTTATTTGAACAAATAAACCAACAATGATAAGAAGCTTTAAAGATTTGCCTATCGCAGCACGTCACATCAAAATAAAGATTGATACTAACTTCCATTCCGAATTGATTTACTTTATTTATTTAGAGTGTCGTGTTTCAACCGAATCATTGTTGTGCAACTATCGATTACAAATTAGACTAAGTTCTGAATAATTTAATCGTAATTATTGAAGAGATCGCCTAAAGACGAAATGTAAAAGTCTGGCACTTGTTTTTCGAGATCAGGCTCAGCCTCGCCGTTGTTGATTTTCTCGACCATGTCAAGGACTTTCTCGATTTTGTGAACTCCTGATTCAACCAAGAGTGTTTGGAAGTTGTTGTTCTTGCCAAAGAGAATGTCAGTGTTCAATCTATCGCCAATCATCAAGAATTTCTTGCTGTCACGTTTGATTTCTTCTTTGAAGAAAATATCGCAAAGCCAGTTCTCAGGTTTTCCCATCACCACAGCTTTCCGCTCAGCGCAAGTCTCAATTGCTCTGACAACCGATCCAGTTCCAGGGACCACAAAGCTCGGCATTGGGAAGCGTTCATCTGTGTTGGTTGCAACGAAAATAGTCGAAGGGTTGTCGAGATAAGTCGCTGCCTTCATCATTTTTGGAAAAGAAATGTGCTCATCGAAACCAACAACAACAGCTCCTACTTCTGGATCAGGCTTGAACTGCTCTTTCACAAGAGTCATTAGAGAACCTTGAAGCACATCAGCACCAACTCCAGTGTTTTTAATTCCTAACAAATCAAGTTCACGAGAGATTCCTGTACTTCCGACAATATAAACTTTCTTATTGAAGTTAAGCTGCTTTAAATATTGACCCGCGAGATAAGCAGTTGAAATCATATTTTCCTAAAAGAAAACAAAGATAAGAAGGTGAGGAGATAAAACGAGAATCGCTGCCCTACAATGCCGACGTTGAACTGCATCGAGTTCGCTTTCTCAACCAGCTCATCTCTTGTCTTTGTGCTGTTGTTGGTAATGAAGTAAACCTGAGGACAATCAATCGATTAGAAAATCATTAATCAAAAGAGGAAAGCTCTCACCTTCTTCTGCATCTCCAGCAGTCGATTGATGACCGTGTTGCTGTTCTTCAATACATTATTGTAAAGCCAAAGTACGCCTAAGAATGACAAAAGTGAGAAAATAACGTTCGTGAAATGTTTAAGAGTTTATCGTTTCCAGTTCACGCAGATGATCGGCGAGACTGAGAGAGGAGATGAAAATCTACATGCAAATGTTCTCCGTTTCGATAATAAAACAGAAGCTTCCAATGTTGATCATGCATTAAATTACTTTCGGAGACACACATCAGATGTGAGTAAAGTTTAAAGCACTTACCATCGCAATCTGTCAATATCACTTCAAACGAGTCGATCCATTCACGGATTTGCGGTTTTGTGAATGTAGAAAGATTTATTGGTGGTAATAATTTTCGTGACATTTTCGTTAGTGAATGGGATTTTAAGAGAAGAAAATTCGGGAAGAAAAATCACTGACGCGAGTGCTTGGAAATATTGTGAAGTGGGTCACTGAAGCTCCAACTATCTTCCTTGATTTATTCGATTGAATTAAAACTAATCTATTTCCCTCGGAGCGTCCACTGACTGATAATACGATTATGACGTAATTGCACTTAACCACTCGCGACGAGTGATTTTCTTCTATGAAATGAGAGTTTGAATTTCGCACGACAGAGAGTTCCAAGTCAAAACAGCTGATTAAACATATTTAGGACGTCACTGTGTCGTTGCTGTGGTGAACTTTGTTGAAAAAAAAAATTGTTTTCAAAGAATTCGTTACAAATTGCTTGAATGAAAATGCGGAAAAGATTGCTGGAGCATTTCTTGTAATTTTAAAAATAAACTTCTTATCAAATTACGTCGCGTCATTGACTGACATTCAAATTAATTGAAAGAAGTAAAACATCCTTCATAGAAATTTGCTATCATCGTCATCATCCCACATGCTTTCGAGTTTCCTGTAACAACAATCGCCAAATATTCTTCTTGCTCATCTCGAAAGGTTAAAGCAATCAAAGGAGAAACACGCGACCTTTTAAAATTTCTAGAAGACTTTAAGGGTTCACCCACGCCAGGAAATTTCTCGCAAACGAAAACAAACAAACATCATCGTCCTCTGCAAAGCACATGGCGAAAGCCACATTCTCACAGTTCCTTATTTTCCAATAAGCTTGCGTCCTTTTGTGCTTCAGTGAAACTGGAAGGTTTTACAATTTTCAATGAAAGCTTTGGAAATTTTTCGTCAATCGTAGATTTTCCTTCCGCGCATTTGGAGGTTTTGCGTTTTTTGCTGAAATTTTAAAAGTTAATCAAATTGAGAGACTTTAGTGAAAAGTTGTTAACAAAAGGAACTTGAAGCTAAGAATATTTCGGAATTGAAAGAGAAAAGTGTGGAAAACAAAGTTTTGACTCAAACGAAGCTAAGAAAATGTAAGAAAAGTGTCAAGTGAAATCGTTTTCCTCTCATTTCGCTAAAAGTTTTCGACTCAAGTTGCAACTAATTACCAAAAACTTTTCTTTCCTTCGCGGAAAAATTAAGAAAGAAAGTCCAAGCTCGAGAGGAAAACTTAATCATAGTTGGTCTTCTCAGTGTTAGTGTGTCATTTACAATTCGTCGAGTAGTGTGAGTGCGTGGGTGGAAAGTGTGGAGGAAACTTCTTTCGTTTTACAAGACCTGAGTTACATAAAAATGAGACTTTGAGGGTGGGCGATGGTGATTAGAGTTGTGGTTGGGGGTGGTATAATTTCGCAACGTAAATACAATTCTCGTGAGAATGAGTAACATGAATGAAGTTTGATCAAAGAAAGGAAAGCTTAGTTTTAGTCTGAAGAACTTGTGGGAGGATTAAAAGTGCAACGATAAAATTTCTTCCTACCACAAATTGATTGTTTCGTCATTGAGCGAATCAATCATGCTTGGCGATTCGCCAGAGGCAAAACAATCAATCGGTTAATCTGTTTATTATTAGATTCGGAGTCAAAAATCAAAGAAGGATGTGAACAGCTTCAAAGTGAATGTCGCCTCGGTGTCTGCAATGAATTCTTCTTCGTCTACGACATGGCGCATGAAATCTGAAGGTTAAGGCGAATAATTCGCTTCGCAAACATTCTTCGCTTAGCGATAATAATGTCAAGCTCTTCCGCTAATCAAGTCACACGATTTGCGTTTAAGATTTTCTAAAGATTTTCTTGAAAACGAATAAATTTCTCTCTTGCGAATGCAGAAAATTAATTCACCGCAATCTCTTCAAAAGTTTAAACTCAACCGCTAGTTGGCGAATAGCAAAATCTCTGCTTCGATTAGAAAAGAACTTTTCCAATCATTCTTCATCTTGTTCGACAAGTTTTCTTTTGGCAGCCACGTATGAGCAAGGTGGCGAAGAGAAAAGAAATAAAATCAATGAGAAAAATCGATTAAAATAACTCCGGATGATGTTAAAAAAGAAAAGCTCTCGACTTGTGACTGAACTTTCTTTCCTTTTCTCGATACGCATGCCCAACTGTGTTGCTTCCATTTTACACTGGAATAGTTTTTATGACAACACCGTCGTCATGTCGTTTGGTCTTTGGTGGAATTAATCTCACTTATGCAAATAATAAATCGTCGGAAGTGTGAAAAGGCATTGGAGGAAGTTTGAGGTGTGTGACTGTGATTTTAAATGGCTGGAAACTTCGGCGTTGTGTTGCGTGAAGAAAGTGGTGTTGGGGACGACTTTGTGGGTGGAGAATCGTGATTTTAATTGCTTTGAATTGTGGTATCAATGCTTGAACAAGCCGAAAATACTTTTCTTTAGAATTTGACGAATCCTCTCTAACTTTTCGTCTTCGATTACAGTTGAACATTTGAAAGTGCTCGCAAGGGAATATTTATTGACCTGAGGACGAAACCACAAAAGTCGAGTTAGTCGTTAATCTTAGAGAATTAGAAGTGAAACTACAAGACAACCAAAATGGCATTCGCAGGACTCAAGAAGCAAATTAATAAAGCTAATCAGGTGAGAAATGCATTTGAAAGTCTAATAACAAAATTGGGTCACGGTCATGGAAAAAAACAGGATCACGATTGAAACGGGAACAGTAACAATGTCGACGAGAGTGACGAATGTAGGTCACACTTGGATATTAAAGTCATTCAGAAAAAAATGTCCCGACAACCTTCAATCTTCAAAGAGAACAAATCTTTTCAACAAATCAATGAAATTTTTATCTTCCGCTCTCAAGCTTGAAACTTAAGAAGCTCAAACAAGTTTAAAGCTTACAATGAAAGTTTAAATTGAAAATTAAGAAGAAATATTTGAAATTGCAAGCAGCGAGAGCTTCTCTCTCATCAAGAGATTTCATGCATGAACTGCCCACAAATAAACCACAAAACAGACGTGGGCGCCTGTGTACTCGATGTGCTTGCATTGCAAAGCACGTCGGAGGCTTAATGACGTCAATCTTTTGAGATTAAAAACTAATTAACCTTTTAAAGAATCTTCATTTGAACTTTCATAATCTAGAGATATTCTCAGACATATTTTAATAACTTCAAACAATACTAACAGCTAACAATCTTGTCTATAGCAGAAATTCTTTAATCATCCTTGTTCCTTTTAGTATGTCACTGAGAAAATGGGAGGAGCCGAAGGCACAAAGCTCGATTTGGACTTTATGGAAATGGAAAGAGTGAGAAATCATTTCGTTGAGCCGTTAACTTTATTTAGACCCCTGAGAATTTTGTTTATCTTCCGTCTTCGTAGAAAACCGATGTAACCGTCGAATTAGTTGAAGAGTTGCAAGCAAAAACAAAAGAATACCTTCAACCAAATCCTACAGCTCGCGCTAAGATGATCGCCGTTAAAGGTATCTCAAAATTATCTGGTCAAGCCAAAAGTAACACGTATCCTCAAGCAGAAGGCGTTCTCGCCGACTGCATGCTTATTTATGGCAAACGACTGGGAGAAGACTCAAGTCTCTTTGGTGAGTAAAAAGCTTCGAGCCATTCGCTTTGATGTCGTTAATCTGTCTCCTTCTCACTCTTTTGATAATTTCTCTATGCTTATCGGTGTCATTTCAACTTTCAAATCCTCATATTCATCTTAAATTCTCTTTTCACAAATAAATCTTTCGTCGTTTAGCTCAAGCTTTGGTTGAGTTTGGGGATACGTTGAAACAAATGGCTGACGTTAAATACGCGCTTGACGATAATGTCAAACAAAATTTCTTGGAGCCTTTGCATCAGCTCCAAATGAAGGACTTGAAGGAAGTGATGGTGAGTTCTTCTTCGTCACATTTTTCGCATTGCGATTGGTAATTCAATTTCCTCGTTCAGCATCATCGTAAGAAGCTACAAGGACGTCGATTAGACTTCGACTGTAAGCGGCGACAGAAAGCAAGAGGCAAGTTTCATAAATTCATAAATTGTTATTCATTATATGTTTAAGAAAATTTCTTTCGTCCAGATGATGAGATCAAGGGAGCTGAAGAGAAGTTTGCCGAGTCCTTGCAGCTCGCTCAAATGGGAATGTTCCATTTGCTCGAGAACGACGTGAGTTGATAAAGAATTTATCGAAAGAATCGATTGAAATGTTTGGGATTTTTGTCATGCAGGTCGAACAGATTTCACAAATGGCTTATTTTGCTGAAGCGTTGCTTGACTATCACTCGCAATGCACTGAGATTCTCAAAACCTTGGTCGAGACGATGCAGGAGAAGTAAGAGCATGAGATGAATTCGAATTATGTTTTGTATTGTTCAAACATTTCTCTTTTTGCAGACGGGAAGAAGCAGCCCAACGTCCAAAATCTGAGTTCGTTCCAAAGTCTCTCACAGACTTAGTAGATCACGATCTCGGTAAGTCTCATCATTCATCTCGTCTGATCCTTATGTAGCTCTCCAGTCATTGTAAATATCTATGATCGTGTCTAAGCTACAATCCAGAACAAAAAACATTTTCTTTCATGATTTCAATGAAACATTTTTCCTTTTGATGTTTGATAGCAAATTTTCTTTTGTTTTTCTTGAATTTTGTTTTTTGTGTCCTTAAGCTAAAGAAAGTGAATCCCTTAAAATCTATTCTCGTCCTTTCTCTCACTATTCACACTTGAAACATAATCTCACACTCATTCACTTAGATATGGCTGGTACACCCGGAACACCAGTTAAGCCGAATCACTTGGAAATCATGGGCAATGGCTCAAATGCTCGTTCAACAAACGGTAAATTAGTCATTTTAACATTTTTCTCGATAATTCTTGCAAACTCTTGAGTTGTCATTAGCAATCGCATCCACTCATAGAACACAAGCTTATCTTCCTCTTCTTGATCCTTTTTTGTTGACACTTGAACTTTGTGATTTCTTTGGTCTTTTTGTGGTTTGTTGTTTTCTGCACGAGGCTTGTTCTGTCTCGAAGAAGAATTGCACAAATTAAATGTCATGAACAGCTCTCTCTGCCTGTTGAAAAACATTCTAATAATTTCCTAAAGGTCATGGGTTGGTTTCGAATAAAATTTTATTTGATGAAGTGTCGCAGTTATCTCTGACATTACATCGTCACCGTAACCCCAATCAAGCCAAAGACCAACTCCCACAATGCTTTCAAACCTTTATATTAGTTAAATCAACTCGCTTTGTAGCATTTTCTTGTTCGCAGAATACGATTCTAAAGTTATAATATTTGTTCATTCAACAGCGTCGCCATTGCCATCTCCGATGCGCTCGCCTGCGAAGCCTCCACAGCTACAACAGCCATGCTGCATAGCTCTTTATGATTTCGACGCAGAAAATCCAGGAGAGCTTGGATTCAAGGTAATTGGCTTTTATAATCGCGAGAGATTGTTATTACTCAATGACAATTTGTCATGGAGACAGAAACTAACGAGATCTCTTCTCAAGCATAAAATTTATTATCATTTCATCTTTTTTCCAGGAAAGCGACATCATCGCTCTAATTCAGCGTGTGGACGAGAATTGGTTTGAGGGAAAAGTGAATGGAAAGCAAGGCTATTTCCCACAGTCGTATGTCGAAATAAAAGTTCCATTACCTTAAACTTCTCACGTCACGTCGCATTAGCTCACAAAAATGAAAAATAAAAAGGATTCTTGTTAATTAATTTCTATGAAAAGAGAAAAAAAACCAAAACATAATTTCTTTAGTGATAAAATAATCGTAAAAATTAGTTTGTTCTTCAAAGCTTAAAATCTATCGAAAGCTTATTCCAAAAAAGTAAGAAAAAAGTTTTCTCTAGCAATGACTTTGATTTGAAGTTTCATTTTCATTCTGAAGCTGAAAACTTTTCTGTAAATGTTTAATGAGAAAATACAAAAAATATTTAATAACTTATCCGAATGGTGATAAGAAGGAGAGCGAAGTGAATGCGAGACAGCAGACAGCCCTGACTTGACCAGAGGCAATCAAGCAATTATAAAGTGACCATTAACCAAGCTCTTAAGGTTCAATATGCTGAGAGTGTGTAGACGATTTAAGAAGAAACGGATTTTCCTCGAGCGCACGGAAAATTATTTTCCAAAAGTTTAATCATAAATCTTCGCATTTCGTCTTTAGTTTCGCGAAATTGGAAACTGCGTTAACAAAAAGAAAATCTTTTCACTGATTTTTCGCAAAAGATTATAAAAAAAAATTAATGCGATAACAGGAAGAAGATAGCATCACTCATTAATTAATTAGTTTAGATAGGATTTTATGAATTAACAACAAAAACTAATTGAAACGCTAAAGAAAACATTAGAGTTCGTTCGGCTAAGCTGAAAGGAAAAGCGAGTGATTTATCGATAAAGAAAAATTATTGAATAATTCTAGAAGATTGAAAAAGTTTTGTAAAAGCTTTCTCTTAGCGTGTGATCAGAAAATAATTTCCCATTCACGCTCATCCAACGACAAGGAAGCTTCAGAGAGCTCTGGTCAGTCGAGAAATTCTTAAATCTTTTGCTAAAATCTGCAAGAATCAGCCTAATTTGAAAACATTGCCATATCCCATTCGTTTCCATGACATTTCACCGATGGATGAAACTGCAGCTTATCGTGAGAACCATTGAAGACTTTCTTGCTCTTTTTCATTTTCAGCTGCGCACAAAACAAATTATCAAACGAGAAAGTACATAATTAAAAATGTTTTAAACGATGCCCGAGAGTTTATGAATAAAATTATAAATGTTGTAATCAATTGACGAGGAAAGTGTGATTAAGCGAAGGCGGCAGAAGGTTCAATCGAAAGCTGCTGGCGAATCGAGTGAGAGGCCTCACAGTACGAAGAAGCTTGAGAGATTTTGAAATCAGTGGCGTTGAATTAACGTCTCTTTTAAAATGAAAGTCAGAAGATTCGAAATAATTTTAAATCAAAAGAAAAATAAATCTTCCGCCACTGTCGCAAAACCCGAGAGACCACAAAACAAAACAAAAATCTTGTGTCGATTCCTTTCAATCGGAGTGCAACATAAAAGCAAGCTGACAGTGATGCCTCTGATGATTCGATTAAACACAAATGGACAATACAATGTATCATAAGAAATTGACGATGTTTAACGTTCAACGCGATTACAATTACTACAAGGAATAAATCTATTTTTCAGTTATCTGTCTGTTGTTAATGTGATTCCTTTGGTTTCTTTTCTTCAATCTTTTCAATTCATTGTTGTTTGGCCGTTTGTTGTTAACGTGAGCAAAAAGTAAAGCGCGATTTTCCCCACACAATTCCTTTCACACAACGCGGTGAGGAGTTTCGAAGGAAATTCACAAACAAAAAAATATTTCAATTATTCCTGATCGTAATCAACCTTCTATCTCATAAATGTAAATCACAAAAAATATATTAATTGTTTATCATCAGAACGGGAGAGAATAAATTTTATCGATGTTTCAGATCTTCAATCGCGAATACAAGTCACACAGAAAATATCATTTCAAGTTCTCATCCAGAAAAAATATTGATAAACTCATCAGAAAACATAATTTTGTCTTCTTCTTGTCCTTATTAAGATTATAAAAAGGAAAAAGTGAATTATATTTCAAAAGAAAAAGATTATATTTAAATAAATGATATTATTGATAAAAGAAAAATCTAACAAGAAATGATAGAAGTGAACTAATAAAGTGATGACGTCAAAAGAGAAAAAATGATGAGTTTTATTGCTTTAAAGATTTCAGGAGAGTCAGCTTTATTGTTTTATCTTTCAGGTGAGTAAGTGTCTGTGACTAACTTCAGGATCAATATTTTATGAAAAGGAAAGACAGAAAGTGACGAGTCGTTAAGTGAAATCATCTTGAATGATTCATTTGCTCTGAAGGAGAGTTTGAGGTTTGAAGGATAATAAATTTGCATATTTTCCAGTGAAGTAGTGAGAGAGGCTCGATAAATATTTTTAATCATTTAAATGTGTTTCTAAATAAATTATTTTCTATTTTAATTAAAAAATATTTTATTTGATTTTTGAATGTGCCACCACTGCATTTTTTCTTTCCTTGTTCTTGAATTCTGATAAAAATGCACACAAAGAATAATTCACTTAAAACATTGAAAGTTTCATGTTGAAGGGAAACAGAACGATTCCCATCTTTATCACTAATTTAAAGCAAATGAAACGGAGAACGAGTCGTCAGTTAGCGTGAGATTCTCTCGAACAGTTCAGTGCGAGATTTGGAAGCGATCGGTCGGGAAGAAAAAATCTTTTAAAAGCAAAGTTGCTGTCAATTCGTCATAGTGAGATCAAATGTTAAATTGCAAAATAATTTTTTAAAAAAAGTCTTGAAAGGAAAACTTTTTAATAATTTTTGAGTGAAATGTCGGCGATCTACTGCAAAGGATTGAGCTTCGTAAAGCATCCAGGCTTGGTCAAGTTCAACAAAAAGTATTTGCCAAATCAATTCAGTGATTTCGTGCAGAAAAGTGCATCAAGATCGTTGTCGAATGGAACCGTGGTTAGAAAATTTTGAGTTTGTTATGTACTCGGACAATGAAAAAAATTTAATCAGTTCACTCTCAAATAAATTCGAGTTGCGCTGATTCGTGGGTGGACATGTGGGTCACTAGAATAATCGTCTTTTTGAATTGAAAAGCCTTGGATAGTAAAAGTGATTTTTCCGTTGCCCTATGAGATCAAAATATTTACGCCATTGCAAAGTCTAGAGTTCAAAAAAAAATTTAATGAAATTTCTTATCAATTCACCTATTAAAAGCTAATGAGGCTTTAAGCGCGATCCGGTTACAAGCAATCGAAACCGTGATAGCCCAGACAGGCAAATCATAAACAGCTTAGTTATCATCGATAAGTCTTTTGTTTACATACTTGAGTTTGATAAGAAACTTCCATGGTCCAAGTCATGCGACAAATTACACAAAACAATTTGGAGTTCACACTTTTCGTTATCGATTCTCACTCACAAGAAGCGTGATGGCTTTTTTTTCCTTCTGTTTTGACATGCAGTCTGCTGCGGAAGATTAAAAGTTTATTGGCTCAAAACTTTCCTAAGAACTCATTTGACGTCAGTGAGATGAATCTCGTTATCAATTTCTAATCAATGACTACAAATATTTGCGTGAAACTGTCGTGCGTAACCGACAAGATCAAGTTCGTCGATTACACGTTGTGATGCAATTGTTTCGATTGCACGAGCAGCTTCAATTGAAGTAAACTTCAATTAGCTTCACGATGATTGTCAATTTACAAGTTTATCAGCTGGAATGAATTTTGCCTTGACGATTGAACTTGAGTCTTGAAAGAATAAACAACATAAAATAAGACTCTTTGGACTTAGATTTTTTTTCCATCTTTTAGAAACCAATTGATAAGAGAGCGCTTCAAACAGCTGAGAAACGCCAAAACACTTTTACCGAACGATCTCAACTTCGATTTGCGAAACGGTTAGTTATCAAGCTCGGAAGTGCAGTCATCACTCGTGAAGATCAGAATGGATTAGCCTTAGGACGATTAGCTTCGATTGTAGAGCAAGTCGCTGAGTGTCAGCTTGAGGGTCGTGAATGTATTATGGTCACAAGTGGAGCTGTCGCTTTCGGAAAGCAAAAGCTCACTCAAGAGCTTTTAATGTCCTTGTCAATGAGAGAGACCCTCAGTCCCGGTGGACATGAATCAGCTCACATTCTCGAGCCACGAGCTGCTGCTGCTGTGGGGCAAAGTGGACTTATGAGTCTCTACGATGCGATGTTTGCACAATACGGACTTCGAATCGCTCAAGTTTTGCTGACTAAACCAGATTTCTACAACGAAGAAACTCGCAAAAATCTTTTTGCGACGCTTTCAGAGTTAATCAGCTTAAACATCGTCCCAATCATCAACACCAACGACGCAGTCTCTCCTCCAATGTTCATCGTCGACGAGGAAGTCAAAGTCAAAGGCGCAAAGAGGGTAATTTAGAGCAGAGCAGTTTCATTCTTAGCTTTCAGATTTTTATATTTTCCAACGATTTGACATCGTTCATTCAGAAACAAGCGAAATTCGCATTCGAAAAATTCGGTCCTTAGAGTTAGAGTCGTTCAGACTATAAATTAGAATTGGCATCACCAAATTAAATTTTCTTTTTCTTTCTTTCTTCTTCTTTCCTCCGCTTGCCAATTCACTACATAGAGCACTTTATATGAGATAGATGAACAAGATAAAGTAGGTTCCTCTCATTATCGCAATTTTGCTTAAAAGCTCGTTTGTGTCACACACTTTCTCCTTATGCACCTAACTCTATCTCGTATGGAACGCTCCCTTTCTTTTCTTAGGGTATCAGCATCAAAGACAACGATTCACTCGCGGCGATGCTTTCAGCTGAAGTTCAAGCTGATCTTTTGATCTTGATGTCTGACGTTGATGGAATTTACAACAAACCGCCTTGGGAGGAAGATGCTCGATTATTGCACACGTAAGAAGACATTTTGAAGCTTTTCTTCAATTCTAATAATTTATTTTTAAGGTTTACTCGTGACGATCGCGAGTCAATCACTTTTGGTAAGAAATCGAAAGTAGGAACAGGTGGAATGGATTCAAAGGTTAACGCAGCGACATGGGCACTTGATAGAGGTGTAAGCGTTGTTATCTGTAATGGTAATCAAGACAATGCGATTAAGACGATCGTTGCTGGAAGAAAAGTAGGAACTTTCTTCACTGAAACGACAGTTGCAAGCACTCCAGTTGAACATTTAGCTGAGAATGGTAAGAACTCTTTTTAAATTTTCCGATCAAGTTTTAATAGAATCATTTTAGCACGTTCTGGAAGTCGCGTCATGCAGAGTCTCACTCCAGCCCAACGAGCATCTTGTGTCAACGCCTTGGCTGATCTTCTCATCAGCAAACAACAAATTATTCTCGAAGCGAATGAAAAAGATTTAGCTGAAGCTCAACGAAATGGCACCGCAAAGCCTCTTTTGTCTCGTCTTTCATTAACGCCAGCTAAGCTGCGCGGATTATCAGCTGGACTGAAACAAATCGCCGAGACGAGTCATTCGATTGTTGGAAAAGTTTTGCGAAAAACAAAACTCGCGGAAAACTTGCACCTTAAGCAAATTACAGTTCCCATCGGAGTTCTTCTTGTTATCTTCGAATCTCGTCCTGATTCACTGCCACAAGTCGCCGCTCTTTCCATCGCTTCAGCGAATGGTCTTCTTCTTAAAGGAGGAAAGGAAGCAGCTCACAGCAACAAAGCTTTGATGGAATTGGTTAAAGAAGCTCTCGCAACTGTTGGCGCTGAAGATGCAATTTCTTTAGTTTCGACTCGCGAGGAAATTTCTGATTTATTGTCGATGGAGAAGCATATCGACCTAATTATTCCTCGGGGATCGTCGGAACTTGTTCGCAACATTCAAGATCAATCACAGCGAATTCCCGTTCTGGGCCATGCTGAAGGAATCTGCCATGTTTATGTCGACAAAGAAGCTGATTTAGCCAAAGCTGTGAAAATCGTTCGCGATGCAAAGTGTGACTATCCCGCTGGTGAGTTCTCTAAAGTTTTATTTAAAACGATTTGTAAAAAAAAACTTTTTCTTTTCAGCATGCAATGCTATGGAAACTCTTCTTGTCCACGAGGACCTTTTCTTAGGCTCCAACAGCACTTTCTTCAATGAAATCTGCAACATGCTTAAGAAGGAAGGTGTAACTGTCTTCTCAGGACCAAAACTTGCTCAACACTTGACTTTTGGACCACCACAAGCGAAGACAATGAAGCACGAGTATGGGTCACTTGATTGTTGCATTGAGATTGTAAAGGACTTGGACGATGCTGTTTCTCACATTCATCGCTTCGGGAGCTCTCACACTGACGTGATCGTCACAGAAAATCGTGAAACTGCCGAGAAGTTCCAAAGTCAAGTCGACTCCGCTTGCGTTTTCCATAATGCATCATCGCGATTCGCTGACGGTTACAGATTTGGTTTAGGAGCTGAAGTTGGAATCTCAACAGCAAGAATTCATGCTCGAGGCCCTGTTGGTGTTGAAGGTTTGCTGACAACCAAATGGATTCTTGGTAAGTTCTCTTCATTTTCTCTCTTTAAACATTTTTTCTAATTTCAATTTGTAGATGGAACTGATCACGCTGCTTCTGATTTTGCTGAGAACGGACCGAGACAATTTGTTCACCAGCAATTGCCTATCGATTGAACTTCAAAATGTTACGAAAAAACGAAGAACTTTCTTTATAAATTCGGAAAATTTATGTTGTTCAGTCGACGACGGATTCAACTTTTTTAGTTTGTAAATTTTTAAATTGAACAATTTTATTTTAAATTAGCGACGACTGTAAAAGAATTCACAACACTTTAGATAAATTGATTAAAGTTTAACTGTATTTAAATAACTTTGTAATGTGTTTATTTCTGTTTTGATTCCTGGTTCGGGGCGAGTAGATACAATGCTGAATGAGCATTCGATTTTCAATATTAAAACAAGCGATTTCTCTATGAAAACTGAAAAGTTTAAATGAGACTTTGAAGCTTAAAGCTCAAACCTTCCCAAAGCTTTTTACACCAACCAATTTAGTACTTGAAGATACTTTTTTCTTCCTATCCTGACACTCAAAACGAATCAAAGATGATGAGAATGGTAATTGCACAATAGTGATAACATAAATAAATTGAAATACATAAAACCTGCGTCAGGTGAAATTTTCTGTGAATGTCGTTTAAAAGAGTTTTTTTTCTATTTAGAGATGCCTGCAGTAGTCGACGAGAAGATAGAAAATGTGAAAGCTCAAAGTGGTGTCATGCTTTTCTACTTGATAACTTAATTCAAATGAACTTTACAAAGCTTTAAATTTCGATAACTCTCAATGCACTTCAACGAAAAGAAAGGGAAATAAAAATGTTGTTTAACGTTATGTTGAGCTTATGCCAAACACCGGTCCAATCCGCACAAACAGTCGTCTAAGTACACTTCGAAGCTCTGGTTTCATTTCGGAGCACATCATGTCGCAGAAAAGTCCGTAGTAGCTCTTTACGTGTGTTGCAAACTGTAAAAACCAAAACAAGTTAGTCGGAAACTTGATTAATTGTTAATGAACTTACCCGATCTTCAGGCATTTTCAACAGTCTCGTCATGACAAGAAGCAAAAGCGAAGTCCAAGCATCACGATGTGGTTCGCTTTGAAGTGACAAGAAATACTCTAGCGCCTCTTTGCACACATTTATCAGTCTCTGTTCGACTTCTACCCAATCATCTCGTCGGCTATCATCGCTATACACTTTAAAGAGAATCCTGAGAACGCAAGCAAGAGATTGTGTCTCTTGTTTCAATAGATTCGGCTTGACGGAGCCTTTGAATCCAGCTTTCCAAAGAACAGTTCGCTGATCTTGATTCTTGTTGAAACTCTTTGCAAAACGATGGCTCTCAATAAGACATTCAACAAACTTTATAAGGTGACATGTGCTAAGGAAGCTGTACATTCCTTGTTCTTCTCGTTGGCACTCGCTATGCTCTCCACTTGACAACATTGAAATGTTTCCGCTCTGGTGGACATCAGCTGTCACCATTGCGAGTGTTTCTGCGTCTTCCTTTTTAGATGTTGCTGGGAAGAAGATAATGTTATCGATCGTTTGAATTAGTTCCAATTGAACGACGCATTTTATCAGCAGAGCACTGAAAAGACCTCCGGGATGCATATCCGTTTTGCCTTCTTCGGAATTCAGACTGTAAACGGAATGTTGCGAGTTACTGCGTTTTAAGATTCCATGTCGAATCTCGCCGTTGTCCGTCACTGAATGACGTGGCATGTTAAGCATTGGCTGTTGCGTTTGGTTCATATCTGGTTTCCATGTCATCAACTCATCAGGCAACGTTTGCTTGAAAATCTCAAGAATGCACGAACAAGTTGAGTCCCAAGTGTCTTTCTCAAACTTGGAACCATTTGATATGACGAGATTCTCGAGACAATTAGTTCCGCTTCGTGCTAGCTGCTCGTTGTTCTGCTGTACGCACCACTGAAGTTGACTGTAAAGGTCTTGTAGAAGTAACGGCCCAAGCATATCAAAGAATTGTGTGAAGACATCAACAATTGAGTATAGAGCGTGATTACAAGTTGTTGTCATCCATTCAGCTTTCTCTGTATGATGTTCGGGTAGTTTCATGTTGTCGAAGATACGGAAAAGAATTTTGAATAGATCGCGCCACCAATTCGCTTTGTAGCTGTCGCCATAAGTCTTCACAATCTCAAAAAGCACAGTTAAGCCTCTGGTTCTCACATCGAGCTTGCAACGGTTAACAACGCACGAAAGAGAGAACAGCATTGGGAACCATCCTCGTACCCAAACTCGATCTTCTTCCAGCACATTAATGTCGTTCTCCATTCCTGTGTGCTCAGCAAATTGTTGAGGAGAATCATTCACAGAAACAGCGCACGTTCGAAGCAATCTGATTGACTCCATGGAAATGTCAGGAAAACGAGCATTGGATGCAAACTCTGATAAGCATTTGACTGCGTCGGGAAACGAGTCAATCATAATGTGGAATTGCTTCTTGTACAAAACAGTAACAATCTTCCCAGTTGTTTGGAATGCAAGATCAACGATCGATTCGTCGTGGTCGCCAGCAGCCAAATGAAACACTGAGAAAATGTTTTTCCAACCCGACTTGATATTCAACGACTGCGAGTTGACCATTTGAGCTACGCAACGTACAACCATGTCACGAATAGCTAGAGAATGATTCTTCTTCATGATGTGCTCGAATGGACGGAGAAAATCTTTTTGGAATCGGAAGTTGGTAAATTCACCTTTCTCGATGAACTTCATTGACAGTTGACGAAGCGAGTCAAGTGCGAAAAAGGCAATCTCTTCGTTTGCATTCGATCCAACTGAGTTGAAGTAATCTCCAAGCACTTGCCAAATGCGTGACCACTGCAAACGAATACGTCCCATGTTGTAATAGGAAATTTCGACAATCTTTTGAAGCGAGAACATTCGTGGCTGCACGCCATTCAATTCATCAAGGGATACTGTGCAAAGAGCTTTCACAAAGTCCACAATTGCGTCACCATCAAGGCGAATGGATCCTGTGAAAATTCTATCGACAGCAACCACAACAGATTGTGAACTCGTTTCTCCAAAGTGCTCCTTAACGCTTGGGTCGAGAGCGTCTCTATGAGTTGGTCCTGACAAGTATTGCGGTCTCACACCAGTTCCAATCAGTTGTGCCAATTCCAATTGCGATATGCATTTAACAATATCCAACCAACTAGATCCGAGGTAGTTGCCATCAGTATGAGCTACCATGATTAGGGTTTTAATTGTATCAATGTTCTTTGCTTTCATTTCAGTGATTGGAGAGTTTGCAGTCAGCAAAGTGAACCTTGCTAATGCTTGCACGTATGCGTCTCTCTCAAGCGTCATATGGAAGATGCAAGCAATTCTAATCGCACATCGGATGCCATCAAGACATAAAGTTGCAATCTCAGGATCATCGCAATCTTGAAGGCCAACAGAAAATGCAGCGAGGAATGGTGTCCAAGCCATCTTAAACATTGGCCGAACGTGTTCGAGGTGCTTTGCCGATGTGAACGACTCTCTGACGTGTGACACTGACTCCATTAGATTCTTTGCAGTGGAAGAGATTGCTTCCATCTCCATATTCCAAACGAGCTTTCGCTTCTTCTCGTTTATGATGACTTGCTTCCCACTTGGCTTGCTAATCACGGTGTTCTTCATTTTAATCTCGTGGTCAGAGATTTCGTCATAGATTTGAGATAAATATTCTTCGGGAAGGTCTTTGCTATCGCTAATTCCACGATTCAACCGAATATACTGTTCCTTTGTCATCTTATTTTTCACTTGAGGCGAGTGTAGATCCGTTGTCAGCATAATGACTGAGAAGGCGAGAACATAAATCGTATCTGCGCTGGTAAAGAGAGGATTGTTTGGGTTGCAATCGCAGTATCTGCTTGCAAACTTTTCCATCAATCGATCAATTTTTTGAGCCTCTCCTGGTAAACGAAATCCTTCCAAGAAGAAACGTAGAGCGGCAACGATGTCCATTTCAGCGAAGTCCTTAGCATCAATGTAAGCGCACATGACAGCTTTGCTTTTCTCGTCATTGTCGCCAAGAAAATCTCCAACAAGTGTCTTGTCTAGACGTTCATCTTCAATCAACCATTTAGCGATGTCTTCAACTGATGAGCCAAGCAATGATCTTTCTTGAAGAAACTGAATGCCTTTCTTCGGCTTTTTGTTAAACATCTCGATTCCTGTTTCCATTAATTCCTTTCGCTGTTTCCGCTCTTCGAGTTCTTCAGGAAGATCAAGAACTTCTTTGTTCCCAGAATTGTTGTTGTTATTGTTCACACTTCCAGCAGAGTTTAAACTCAAACTCGATCCACCGTGCTTTATAGATGACTGATCTGTTGTATCTGATTCTTGGGCAACTGTTTTATGTGTTGACTCGCCAAGCGTTGTCTGGAGATTTGGATTTATATATAAATCCTTACTCCACTCGACTTTGCACTTCAGAATCGACACGAGACATTCAAGGCCTTTAATTCTCATGGATTTTTCTTGGTATGTTGTAGCACCTAATTCCAATGCTTGACGACCTTGTGCAATCTTCGATAAATCATTTACCAGTCGCTCAAACAGATTCGCAGCAGAAAAATCGCAATCATAGTTGATATAGATATCGACGACACTTTGAGCGTCAGCACAAATGCGAGTGAGAGCTTGAATCACCATGAACTTGTGTTCAAATGTAGAACTTGATGTTTCCAGAATGTTCAAGAAGATCTCCTTGAAAAACACTTCGATTTGCTTCTTGAGATGAACTTTGAAGTTCGATAGCAGTGCTACGAAAATTGATAACGACAGTTCGAAGACCTCTGGGACGGAGCTGACGCCATTCTTCGATAACGCTACACACAAATACTGCTTAATGGCCATGATGAACATATCGTTGGACCTGAAGATTGGCCCAGCATTTTGAAGAATTGAAAGCAGCAGATGAAGTGAAAGAATCTTCGAACGTAACTCATGGGATTTTGGATCGGGTTGCCCTTCAGGCAATGGCTTCATCGATAGCTTGCATAGAGCTCGGAATACAAGGAACGCATCTTTTTGAAGAACGTGAGTAAATTTGGCTGCGGCGATGTGTTCATTTTCTGAACTCATTTCCATGCTATCTTGCGATGGAGCATCGTCGTTGGAGATTGCACCAGTACTCGGAATTTTCTTAAGCTCTTTCTCAACAGGCGGTTCAATCACTTCTTCTTCTTTGCCGTTCAATTGACTTTCAACAATGTCAACTGCATTGTCCAAGACTTTGTCCACAAACTTTTTCACGAACTCTTCCATATTTTCTTCGACTTCGCATTCTTCGGCCGGTTTCTCTGGCTCGTCTGGTTTCACTTCATCATTTGATGTGACTTGTGCTTGGGGAATAGGATAGACGGTCTCATACGCTTGATTCTCCATTCGAGTGAAAATCACATTAAGCATTTGAGTTAGGGTAGCTCGTGCTGTCGTTTGGTTGATGAGGTTTTTACTTGATAAGTAAATATCGTAGCACGTTCGCACAGCCTAAAAGAATTTAAATTATACATTTTGATAAAAAATAAATTTAAAGTCTGTTACTTGTAAGACGGTTCCTTCATGGACTTCAACGTTCTGTGACGTGACGACTGTAAGTAGAGCTTTGATAATTTGAAGCTGAACGCCTTCGTCTGTTTGAGGGCCCATGAAGCAATTACATATTGTCGACACAATTCGATCAATGAGAAACTTCCCAGGATTGGAAGAGTCAGGAATGTTGCCCGTTAAATGGCCATATGCTATGAGTTTCTGTAGACAATCAAGCGCTGTCACAACAATTCGCGGCGTTTTGCTTTGACAAGCGAGCTCGAAAGGCAGGAAGTATTTTTCTGCATTAATGCTGTTGGATGAATCATTCTTCGGCATTGGAAGCGCTGTCGAGTGCTCAGACCCGACCGGAATTTGTCCATTCTCTTCCTTGATTTCTTCTGAAAAAGTTTTAAAAAAGGAAATGCGATTAGAGAGAATTGGGAGCGCGTTGTGTAACCACTTCAAAACTATCCACGAAGTCACACAAGAAAATCAATAAAACACTCGCACTGATAATGAAGCGCGGAGAGGGCGAACCAACCTTTCAATGTTGTAATTGCTAGTTCACATGCCTGCTTCAATTGATTCTGTCGCTTAATGTCTTTGTCACCAAGAATTTTCTCTAACGCTCGAACGATAAACATCTCCTTGGTTTTATTGGGGTAATTTTGCATTTTCTTCTGAGACGAAATTGTTTTGCTGCGAAAGAGAAAAGTGAAAAAAATCGAGAAATGACACCTCACAAAATAATTTCTCAATCTTACATGATTTTTTCACATTTCTGGATGACGTCGTCTTGTACTCGATTAGTCACAACACTTAATCAAATGATAACGATTGTCAGATGATTAGTAGCGGTGCTGTAATCCAGAATTTTTGTAAAATTTGAAGTTTTAAAAAGTTGAAAACACAGGGGTTGCGAACGAGAAATTGTGTTGCCAGAGAAGCAGTCTGGCAACCCTTTTATTATTTTAACAGTCCCACGACCCTCTGAATTTCTTTTTCTGCTCGCTTTCAACGTAGCACATTGATTTGCGGATAAAATAATTAATCATGACGTGAGTAGCCACTTTCAATTGAAATTTGTGATGAATTAATGAAGATAAAGTTGATGAGCATCGAAGAAACTTAAAAGCCGCTCGATTTAATTAAGTTTCGATGAGATTCTCTTGAAACTTTATTTTCTTAACCTCGTCAATGCAATTTCCTAAGCCAGGAATGTAATGTTATCGAAAAAGAGCTCCAATTTACATTCCACGGATACTGTTGCGACATTAAATGTTTCTTAGTATCTTCACTCTTTCATTTCAATGATTTAGTGAAATCCAAAAGATTCAAACATTTAAAATAATTTAATCAAAAACTGAAATCTAATCAAAATCTTTCTCATTTTAGGTCGAAAGTGTCAAAAGACATTCTTTACGAATGCGTCAACGAGCTTCTCAAAGCTTCAACTGATAAGAAACGCAAGTTCCTTGAATCTGTTGAACTCCAAATCGGTTTGAAGAACTACGATCCCCAGAAGGACAAGCGTTTCAGTGGAACCGTCAAGTACGTTGATTGGTAACTTCTTTCTGCCTTATCTGGTTGATAAGGAAGCTGAGAGTCTTTAAATGCTCTCGGCGGACCTCGACTCAGGGTCTTAAAATCAAATTGAGGAGGATAAACTTGCGCTAGTCGCTTGATATCCGAAAACTCTTTAAATTTCCTTTTAAAACTCTCAATGTTGGTGAGTCTGTTGTTGATTCATGATTTCCCTAATTTCCCTTTAACTTAATTCATAATTTCTTGTACTAATCTAAGATTTTTCTATCAACAGATTGAAGTTCATTCCTCGCCCAAAAATGCAAGTTTGCATTCTCGGCGATCAACAGCATTGCGACGAAGCCAAGGCTAACGATGTTCCATTCATGGATGCTGAAGCTTTGAAGAAACTTAACAAGAACAAGAAGTTGGTTAAGAAACTCGCCAAGAAGTACGATGCTTTCCTCGCCTCTGAGTCACTCATCAAGCAGATCCCAAGATTGTTGGGACCCGGTTTGAACAAAGCTGGTAAATTCCCTGGTCTCTTGGCTCACTCTGAGTCCATGACCCAGAAGATTGATGAAGTCAAAGCCACCATCAAGTTCCAGATGAAGAAAGTAAGTGAAAACATTGAAATTCTGTTTTAGAATTTTATCTAATGTGAAATCTTTTAATTATTTTAGGTCTTGTGCTTGTCAGTTGCTGTTGGCCATGTTGAGATGAACCCAGATGAGCTCGCCCAAAACGTCCATTTGTCAGTCAATTTCTTGGTTTCGCTTCTCAAGAAACACTGGCAGAACGTTCGTTCTCTCCACATCAAGTCATCGATGGGACCACCACAACGTCTTTACTAATTTGTAAACATCTGTTGTCTCAAGTTTTGCTCTGAACACCTTGAAATAAATAAACTTGCAAAACAAAGCCAAAATATTTTGTTCTTTATGGAGAAACTTGTTTCAGGCTCATCCAATTTTTCTTCAACGTTCTCTCAACATTTATTTGAAAAAGTCCAATCCACGAAATTCTTATAAGTCAGCGACGTTGGATAATCGAATTGTTTGAAGAAAGGAGGAAAAAACTTGTTTTAAGCAATTTAAAACGTTGTTTCTAGTCTTTAGTTATGGATTCGAATGAACTAAGTTTAGTAGCTGTGGGGGTTGATGAAAAGAAAGTCGAGAAAGTGCTGGAGAACTTCCATTCAAAGGTTTTAAATTTTATTCAATTAAAATTCTTCTATTTGCTGTTTTCGCGAAATTAAAAAGGTTTAAATATCTTGATATGATCTGGATTAATCAACAACAAACAAGGAAGGGATATGGTCGATCATGTGACTGTGATTAAATTAGTGAACTCTCTGGAAAGATTTATTTTAACTGCGCTGTTCTCGCCCCTATCTTCTGATCGAAAATAAATCATTCAAAACAAGTGCAAGAAGAGCAGATGGGATATTAAATCAACTTGCTACAAGGAAAGGATTCGTGTTCACACTACCTGAGCCCCCAGCTGTGAACAATATTTGTGTTCAGTCTAAAGTTGTTTGTGCTTTTCACAGCCGGTGATTACAAGACTCATCACGAAGAATGTCGTGTTCTATTGAACTCTTATGTGCGTAATTAGATTTTCAAGTGGGATAGACGAAAGGTTGAATCAAACCATAATTTGGAGCTAATTCCCTTTTCGAGTCTATCGGCTGATAACAGAAATCAATTTAACTTTGTGAAAATAAGCAGCTGGCGCAAGAAGTTGTTGTTTCATCGTTCAATTTATCCAATCATTCGTTGCGATTGAATTAAGTGCTCAGAAGAAAAATTTCCACTCGAATTTCCTATGCAAACATCACTCCCCAAAAACTATTTTGAACGAGAAATTTTCTTTTCTTTTTTGTTGTAGTTTGGAAACTCCTTCAATCTCACCAGTTTGACGACGTCTGGCCAATGGACACTTCTGTGGAATAATCTCTTCGACATTCTTAAGACTCCGACAAAAAATCAAGCGAAATGTCTTCAGGCCGTTCGAGTGCTGAGTCGCGACAAAACATATCTCAACGAGACGATAAACGAAGATCAGTTCGACTGTCTACTTGAAACTGCTTGCATTGGTTCTGAGAATCAACAACATTCGACTGACATCCAAACAGAGGCTTTGAAGATTTTGTGTAATCTTGTATTTCAAAGTCCGAAATGTCAGGAGCTTTGCTTGAAGAATTCAGCGGTCGAAGGAATACTTAAACGTCTTCGCACGTACAAAGATCAACATGTAGAGTTCGACGTGAAATTCTTCGACATGAAACTTCTATTTCTTATCACAGCGCTTACACCAAATGTTCGAACAAAGGTTCGAGATGATTATCACGGGCTTGTATATCTGGTAGAAACACTTGATCTCATGATGAAGAACACTTCAGGATCAAAGTTCTTTGAGCAACAAGAAATTAACTTGATCAATGAAATTCTTAAAGTTCTTTTTAACATAACTGTAACCAGCCCAACAACGATCGAATCGGAGGAAGATGATGAACAGCATTTACAACGTTTATCGATTGTTCTACATGATCTTCTGATGTATGAAGCTCGCACAGCAGATGGCAGCGAAGATTATCACTCGAATATCATTAACTTGCTCACGAACATTCCCAACGCTTGCTTTATTGAGCTTGTACCAAAGGCAATGGAAGAAGAATGCGAGTCAGCTCAATCGCCAATTTATGAAAACTTCAACATGAGATCGATCAACATTTTCTTGAAGTTTCTTGATCTGAAGTTGAACAAAATCTTTGGCCCACTTGCTTCAAAAGACTATGAGCAACTTCCGCCAATTCTCACAGTCATGATCAAAAGCGTTCGATCTGCTAGTGTTATCAGACGATACGTGAGGACACAAATCTTACCACCGCTTTCTGACGTTAAGAAACGTCCCGAAGAAGGAAATACAGTTCGTAATCATCTTTGCAAACTTCTAACATATCCGTCGACACAAATCTCTGATCTCGTTGCTGAACTTTTGTTCGTGTTGTGCAAAGAAAATGTCGGAAGAATGATTAAATATACCGGATATGGTAATGCTGCTGGCTTGTTTGCGAAGCGTGGACTTCTCGGCGGAAGAAATAGTGAAACTCAACAGCAATATTCAAGTGATAGCGAAGACAGCGACACTGAAGAATACAAAGAGCTTCAGCATGGCATCAATCCAGTTATTGGCTGCTATGAACCTCCAAGAAAAAGTCCTCTCGAAGGCATGACCGAGGAACAGGTAAGAATCTTAAATCAGCTTTAAAACTTTACTAAATTTTAAACTTTTTCGAATTCACAGAAAGAATATGAAGCCGAGAGGTTGGTGAACCTTATCGATCAACTTCATCGAACAGGAATAGTTAAACCATGCAAAATTGGCGAAGATGGAAAGCCAGTTCCAGTCGAACATGTTCTTGAGCTTCAGCAGGAAATTCCAGAGCAACAGCGTGACCACAAAAGAAAGACTTAGAAAGCTTTTCTTATGTGTGCCAAAATTTATGAGACGACGCTTGCAGCCACAACCAAAAAGAAAACATTTTGCGAACTCAGTCTTTGTGTTCTTGTTTTAGCTTAAAGATTCATTAAGTGTAATCCAAACTTCACGCATTACGCATAAAAAAAAGTCGATTCCCATTTTTCTGATATTAAAGATTTCAATGTCATTCGAATTGTGAGTTTTGATTTCGAGTTGGTTATGAATTTAAATTATTTTATTGCAACGTTTAGTGGTAAAGTCTAATACATTCAACGGAGTTAAACGACGACAAAAGTGAAATATTGGTCCTTACAACTTTGGTTCCTCTTTCTTCAGATCATCTTTCAGAAGCTTTTCCTTTGATTCATCATCTTCTGGTTTTTCAGTAACGACTTCTTTTTCGTTATCGGATTCAGAAGATTTAGCTTCGCCAGCTTCACCATCAATTCTTGCATGCTCTTTCTTAATCAACTCCTTCAACTCATCGCCGAAGCCAAATTGTTCAGCGAGATGCAGACAACCGTCATCGCAATGTCCTTCGTAAACAACATCTCGACGATTTCCTGGCAGATCGAAGCACAATCCTTCTCCAAACATCATTGACCTGAAGAATCCACCGCTATTGTTCTTGCCAACCTTATCGCGGTTAATTAAAAGTCTAACACAATGGTCACTAACGTAGTCAACGAGAGATGCGAATGGTTGAACAGTCAATGAAGTTCCCATAATAATTAACAAATCACATTGTTTGAAGTCACGATTTGGAAGATCATAGAAGCGTTCTGGAAGATTTTCACCGAAGAAGACAATATCTGGTTTAACGAGCCCATTGCACTCTGTGCAAGTTGGCACGTTATCAGCAAAAATTTCCTTTTTTGCCCATTCCATTGAATATTCTTTGCTGCAGTCGATGCAATGATTGGAATAAAATGTACCATGCGCTTCGACGAGTTTCTCCTGATCAATCCCTGCAATCCTTTCCAAGGTGTCGATATTTTGTGTATAATGTCGAAGCAATAAACCTTTGTCCTCAAGAAGCTTTACAAAGTAATGTGATGGCGTTGGCTTGAAAGTTCCCGGATAGAGTTCCTTTGCTAGTTTGAAGAATGGTTGAGGATTTTCACGGAAGTAGTCAAGCTCGAAGATTGCCTCAGGGTACGGAAGATTAAATTTTTGTAAATTGTGATAAAGTCCTGATGATGGTGAACGGAAGTCTGGAATGCCCGCACTTGTGCTAATACCAGCACCAACCATTGTGACGATTGACTTGAATTTTCCAGCTTTAAATGCAGCAACGACTCCTGGAACATCGACAGTTGTCAAAACGTGACGACCATCGGCTTCATCATCTTCAGACTCTGAAGATTTTAAATGAAGTTTGTCAGCGAAGAAGTTGGCAATCTTATCCATTAAGTTTTCTGGTTCAGCCTTTTCATCGACTTTCTCGCTGTTATTTGAAGTCTCTGCTGAATCTTTGTTAGACTCTAAAATAAAATATTCATAAGAAAAACGATTTTCTCACTTGGTTCACTAGTTTTACCTTCTTTTGACGCCATTTCGAACTGTGTTTGAAAATGCAATTTCCTTGTGCTTATTTCACGGCTTGTAAGCTTGAACGCCGTTGTCAAAACTCGTTTTAAAATTTTGGGAGATGAGCGAAACAATAACAAATCAGAGTGGAGCCACCGTCGCGTTTTTTTGAAAACGCCTTAGACTCGCACATGGAAATGAAGACGGAAAAAAATAACAAATCTTTTAAAAACAAGAAACCTGGCAAGTTCAACAAGAAACCAGGAAAGTTTAGCAAACATAAGTCAAAGGAGGCGAAGCCAAAAGTGAAGAAAACTGTTCAAGAAGATGAGGAAATACAGAAAATCCAAGAAAGTTACGAAAACATTCCCGATTTTCGTGAGATCAAATCGTTTGACAACCTTCCATTGTCAAAGAGAACGAGAAGAGGATTGCTAGCCAACAAGTTTCGGGTTCCAACAGAGATTCAGAAGCAATCGATTGGGTTGGCACTGAAAGGCAAAGATATTCTTGGCGCGGCTCAAACTGGAAGTGGCAAAACATTAGGTAAAGACAATTAAGCAAACTTTAAACATAAATCTAATTAAAACTATTTGTAGCATTTCTCATTCCAATCTTGGAAAATCTCTTTCTTAAAAAATGGACTCGAATGGATGGAGTTGGCGCAATTATTATTTCGCCAACACGAGAACTTGCTTATCAAATATTTGAAACTCTGAAGAAGGTTGGCGCTCATCATGAACTGTCAAGTGGTTTGATCATCGGAGGAAAGAATTTGAAATTCGAGAAGACTCGAATGGATCAATGTAACATCGTCATCTGCACCCCAGGACGATTACTTCAGCATATGGATGAGAATCCTTTATTCAACAGCACGTCAATGCAAATATTGGTTCTTGATGAAGCAGATCGTTGTTTAGACATGGGATTTGCAGATACGATGAATGCGATTATTGATAATTTGCCACCAGATCGCCAAACTCTTCTGTTCTCAGCAACACAAACAAAATCAGTCAAGGACTTGGCAAGACTTAGCTTGAAATCACCAGAATACATTGCGCCACACGATAAATCAGAAGCAAACACTCCAACGTCTTTACAACAAAACTACGTTGTCGTTGAACAAGAAGATAAAATGACAATGCTCTGGTCCTTTATCAAAAGTCATCTGAAGAATAAATCGATAGTTTTCCTCTCATCATGCAAACAAGTCAAATATGTTTACGAGATATTTAGTAGACTTCGTCCTGGAGTTTCGTTACTTGCACTTTACGGGACTCTTCATCAAGACAGACGAATGGCGATTTACGATGAATTTTGTAAACGTTCAAAAGTAGTTTTGATCGCTACAGATATCGCTTCGCGTGGTCTGGATTTTCCTATTGTAAGTTGGGTGATTCAACTCGATTGTCCTGAAGATGCAACTGCTTATATCCACCGAGCTGGAAGAACGGCAAGACACAAGGCTCATGGAGAGAGTTTGCTTGTGCTCACACCAAGTGAAGAAGAGCCGATGATTGAAGAATTGAAAGCAAGCAAAATTCCAATTAATCAAATATCGATTGATCCTAAACAACTATTTTCACCAAGAGTCAAAATGGAAGCGTATGTTGCACAATCGACTGAACTGAAGGAATCAGCTCAGAGAGCATTCGTTGCTTATATCAAGTCAGTTCATATGATGAAAAATAAGAAAATTTTCAACGTAGAATCGATAAACTTCGATGAGTATGCTAAGTCTCTTGGACTTGCTGTAACGCCTCGTGTGAGGTTCCTTCAGAGAATCAAGAAACGAAGAGAGAAACAATTGAAAGGAGATGATGGAAATTCTTCTGATGACTCTGAAAGCGACAATGAACAGAAGCAAAAGAAACAACTGAAATCAATTGATCTGAATGCTCTGATGAATGAAGACAGTGACGATGATGCTGGTCTAATGACAATTAAGCGTAGAGATCACGAAATTGAAGAATCTAGCGATGAAGCTCCTTTAGAAGATATCAAAGAAGCACGAAAAGAGAAACTTCTTACAAAAGCAGCAATCGCCAAGAAAATTCTTAAGAAAAAGATTGTGGCGAACAAGAAAATTCAATACGACGACGAAGGTCAAGAAGTTATCAACACTGCCAAGCAATTGCAGTCTGAACTTGCTCGAGAGTACGAGGATGCTGATGAAGGTGGAATCGATGTTGAAAAAGCCGCCGAACTTCTTCGTGAGGAAGACAAGTTTGACAAACAAAGATTCAAGGAACTTGTCAAGCAAAAGCATCGTGAAAAGAAAAAGAAACTTAAGGCAACGAAAATATCTGAAGACAGAGATGATGAAGAAGATGCAGATGACTTCGGTAGTGAGAGCGGAGAAGAACCCGATCTTTCTTGGCTTCCTGACTACGATAAAATCAATGGCGTATCTAAAGACGATAGTGCCGACTCAGGGAATTCAGATGATTCTGGTAGCGACGATAGCGATGAAAATCCAATTCACAAACCACCATCAAAGCTTTATGTGAAGAAACGTGTTGCAGATTCAGATTCAAGTGAAGTTGAACTTCCTGTGAAAAAGAAATCAAGGAAGAACATTACGTCAAAGCTTAATCTAAACGATGCAGAAGCTTTAGCAATGTCGCTGATTGGAATTTAATTAACAAATAGCAGAAATACAAAATAAAAGTTAATTAAAATTAAAGATTGTTTGACACAGATTTTGTGTTTCCTCAAATTATTTAGCTTATTCATTCGTTGAGCTTAAAATGAACGTGTTCATATTATTTTCTCTCTCAATATTCGGTGCAATTGCAGCTCGCGATGTCATTGTCGACTTTGCTGACTATTCACCGAAAGAATCAGATTTGATTGACTATGGAAGTTTGAAGTTAAGAAAAGCAAAAGAACGAAATACTTTCGCTCTTAGTGGGAACTTTACTCTCAAACAATCATTGGGCAATGAAAAGCTCTGGGTTTTTGAAGTTCAGACAAGAACTGGTGCGACGTTGTTAAAGCAAGTTCGTCCGTTCTGCGAGTTCACGAGGACGGAGAAATCGTTTTGGCCTGACATTATCAAACTAAGTAACATGCCGAGAGACAACCCTTGTCCTTTCCCCGAGGTAAACTTAAAAAACTTTTAAACCAATTACAAAAATAATTTATCTAACTTTCAGGGAGATTACTTCATCTCTCGATTTGCTTTTAATGATTCGAGGATTCCCCGTGGGATCGGAAATGGAAAATATATCATCAAGATCCAAATGACGGAGAAAGGGCAAACACTTTTATCATTCGAGCTTCACATTACATTGAAATAAGTTTTAATTAAAAGCTCAATAAATGAGGCATCTGTAATCAATCTAATTCACACACAGCTGAGTTTGTTATTAGTTTATTATTTTATTTTTCAAAAAAGATTTTTCTCTTTCTCCTTCCATAACAATTTTTTCATTTTCAACAGAATGTTCTCTCCAAAGTATTTCTCAACTTTTCTTTCGTTCACAAAATAATGATCGAAGAATATTCGATTCGACATGTCACCGAGGCGATTCTCTCCTTGCATCAGCTTAAATAGATTTTGGAAATAAGGAATGTGAAGATTCTTGGAAGGATGTTGGTAGAAATGATGAGTGAGTAGTGGAATCGGAAGCGATATTTCATCTTCTTGATATCAATTCCTTTGCTAGGAAAGTTGGCAAAACTCTTCGACTTTTTATTTAAATTGAAATAAAAACTGAATTTTCTAAAGCTTCCCGTTCTGTGATTCCGGGTAAAATACTAAGTAGATCTCAAGGCAAAACTCTTCTAACTCAACAATGAAGCTCAAAAGCTTCTTATACAACTCTAAAGCTTTTTTGGGAAAACTCGATCGAAAGAAAAGCGAGAACGAAATGAAGAAAAGTTCGTCGGATTGGCTGTTTACGTGGGTGTGAGTGTGTGATGTGATCATCAGTGTCGATCATTAAAAATATAAATTTATTATTACTTAATATGTAAAGTTTTTTTCTTTTGATCAATTAGATTAGGACTCATAACTTACGTTAAACTTTAATGACTTTAATTGTCTTTTTCATCATCATCATCTGTCAATTACTTTAAATACAAAATAATTTTGTCCTCATTCGTAAAAAAAGTTTGCGCAAGCTTCATTTTTGCGTCAATTATAACAAAAAAAAAACATGATGCTGATATTACTCAATTAGTTTTACTTTTAGTAATTTCTTGAATTGTTAGAGTGATTGAGTTAATCGTTTTCCCTCCCCCTATGACCGCCTTCAGTGTTAGATTTTATCAAACTGGCTTCCGTGATTAAATTACGAGTGTCATGTCCTTTTTATTTGGCAAGTTCGTTGCTTTCTTGCCCTGCCATAGTGAGTTGTGGATAGTAAAAGCGTCGCATGTCACAGTCAGATGTTTTGTGTGAACTTGCGCAAAACATTTTCCGCCTGAGTTGTATCTGCGTGTGAAGGAAAAGAAATTTAAATATTTGAAAGCTTTTAAAAGCTTCTGTAACTTACTTAAAGAATTTATCGAACATAACATCATAAACATGCGTTGGACCAGTCCCATAAAGTTTCACTATCGCTTCCGTATCGGGGTCGTAACTGTAAAGTGCTCTAAATTGGCAACCAGCATCTCTGAACAGTACCAAGAAGTGCTTCGCTTCACTTCTCGCAATTTTCTCTAAAACTTTCTGTTTGGCATCTCGATTCACTACGCCGGGGAAGACGCAATACTCGACAGCATTGAGGAGAATTCCTCGATTTGATTTCGTTGCTGGCTGCTTGTAAAGTCGTGGTCCTATGAAATTTAATGAAACAATCAGCGAATTGCATGACGAAAGATTAAGTAAATTGAAAGTTAATGTACAACGCAAGCTTAAAGGAAAAAGTAAGGAGACTCTTCAAACACGTCGTCTTACCGCTATAATCGCCGAAGATCGAGCTGGGTGTTGAGCTGATATCACTTGCTCCATCATCGTAGCCGCCGACACCACGACGTTTTGACATCAAGCTTGGATGAGGCAGGGATCCAGGACCACTTGGCGAGGGCAAATGACGGCCCGAAGATGATCCTGATCCCATGCCAGGCGAAGGAGCTCGTCGTGGTGGCGTTGCACGACCCAGCCCTGAGTCAGAGTCTAAATATCGCACAACAGCAATCACGCATTAGTTTAATTCAAAATGAAAACGATCAAATGTCAAAAGTGGAGAGCTCTCTTTTCTACGAAACAAACGAAATCAATACAGATTACCGCTCTCCACTTCCGACAGCTATTAGTTAGTAATGTCTGCTTCATTGTCATCAACCCAAAATTAGAATAAAACTCTCTCGATTCATGAACCGCGAAAACTATCGAATGAAACAACAAAGGATTAAGAAGCTTTTCTTACCGCCGCACAAATTCATCAGCGAGTTGGACTTTCGGCCACGGAAATTGGCACCAGCGCCACCATATTTGGCCACAGAAGAAATTCGAGTTAACGTTCTGCCGCGTTCAATTCCTTGAGGTTCTAAAGGATTTGATTTGTGAAAATCAGTCGAGAAAATCGTGTGTAAATTTTTCATTTTTCGAATTTAAAGAAACAAACACCAGAAATTATAATTTGCTGAGGCAAAGCTCAACGTGAAAAATTCCTCGTCACCAATTGATATCCCGAATTGAAAATATATTAAGGAAAATGAGTAACTCCCGATATTCTTTTAATTGAACGTGTGAAATCTGAATTAATTTGCAATTTAAGATTGTTAACAGTTGAACGAAAAAAAGAAAAGCAAAATTATAAAGTAAAAACAAAGCTCCCGATAATCATTTCCCAAGTGTGTAATGTTAGTTAAGCGTAATGAGTGAAGCATCACAATCCATACCTTTTCCATATTTATAAGAACTACGACGACCGAGAGGCGTAGAACTTGTGCTGGGATATTCATCCGGGGATTCTGTCAGTTTGCGATTAAGGATTAAATAGTTTTGTTAGAAGAGATATGTTGTTGATTAGTAAAAAGATTATTAGAGCAAGACTCAAACCAAATTATTCAAAATAACTTCTCAAATAAATTTCCTCAAAAATGAACCAAAAGCATGAGAAACAAAATAAATAAACTAAAGCATTTCCTACCTTTCATCGACAAGGAATCTTGGCTACCGCGGTAATAGTCGCGGCGCATCGAGTTCGTGTTCGACAACCCGACTCCTTGAAAAATAATCAAAAACAAAAATGTTGAACTCGAAATTAGGGAAAATAAAAATTGTTAATTGGAACGAAAAGCTTTAAAAAGCTGACGGAAATTAAATGTTGGCAGGTTATTAGAAAATATCTTTTACCGGTCAGATTGGAGCTCGAGCCTTTTTTGCCCGCGCCACTAATGTCAAGACTTGAATTAGTTTCAACATGAATCGTCTTGGGTCTTGGTCGTTGGCTTTTCACTGCTCTCATTTTAGGCTGTGGTGTTGACATTTGCTGATGGCGTTGCTGTTGCATATAAAGCTCTGCAGTGTGTCGATCTAAAGTTTTCCCCTCACGTTCTGCTTCTTCAACCGCCTTTTTAAGACGATGCGTCTCAAGAATCTGCTGACGACGAGCCATTTGCTCTTCTTTCTTTCTTGCTCGTTCGTCATCTTTCTCTTGATCCTTTTCTCGTCGCTGCATTGCTTCGATTTCCTTGCGAGCTTTGGCTTCTTCTTGTTGCTGGCGACGTTGCAACGAAAGCAACATAATCTTTTCTTTCTTTTTTTCCATCTCGTCGGCAGATATCTAAAAGACAATTTTTTTGAATGAAAAAGACCTTGAGAATGATTAAGAAAAATTATCTTACCGGGTCCAAGTTTTTAGCATCGTTTCCGATAACTAAAGCTTCGCTTTCTCTTGGTCCTTCAGAGCTACGAGCTCTGTCGTAGTCGACATGACTAAGTCTTTCACTGGGCACCGGTTTGAATGTCTCTTGAACTTCATATGTTTTTCTACTGACAACTTCCTGAGGTTCGTATCGATCTTCAGCTGGTTTCTTAGGTGAGCGTTTGGTTCTCAAAGGCGGCTTAGGACGTTTTGGTTGTGGATCGTTGTCAAAGCTAATGTAAAATCCTTTTTCGTTCTCGGCATCATTGTCATTTTGAGATTCCATTGACTGGAAGCTATTGGCGGCCAGTCCCGGATGATTGCGAGTAGTTGGAGAAGGAATTCGATAAGTACGTGAGCCGCTCGTTATGTTGAGTTTGCCGAGTGACACTTCAAGGTCATCCATTTGGTTGAAGGACTTTCTGAATGACTGATCACTCTTTCGAGAAACTTGGAAATTGTCCGCTTCGTCTTCATTCCCATCGTCGTCGCCAATAAATGAAATACTTTGCGGTGCCATCATATCCTCAGGCATGTGTTGGGAAGGCGTATTCTTTTGAACATGAACAACTGGGAATAGACGCTGGGCTTCATTTTGAGTGTCCCTTCCATTCTGGTGGAGCACAAAGCCTCCTTGCTTCGATTGCTGACTAGGTGTCGACGTATTCCACGTCATCGTGTTCTGTTGTGCTTGCATCGACCATGAAGACATTTCTGGTTGTTTCTGTGGTTGCTGTTGCTGCTGCTGCTGTTGAGGTTGTTGTGACCATGTGCGACGTGCTGGAGGTTGGGGCGGCGCTTGAGTATCGCCATGTAGGAAGAACTGAGTCTGTTGAGGCTCAAACTGATCGCGGTAGTGATTTGTATCCTGAACATATTTCGCAATATTTTTCTGCTTCTCCTGATTCAAATATTGCGACGGAGTTGTGGCGTATTGATCGTCAATTATTCGAGAACCTTCTCTGCTATAAATCTTTTGATTTACATATTGTCCTTGTTCGTTGATATACTGATGATGTTGCGGTTTCATTGCTAACTGAGGCGTTGATCCATACTGCTGTTGAATCGGGTGATAGAGTCCCGTAATGTTCTGTTGGCTGCTATATTGTTGATTGAGTATGTTCGCTATTTGTTGCGCTTGCAGAAGCTGTTGAGCTTGCATCGTTTGAACCTGAATCTGGTTCTGCTGTTCAGCAAGTTTCTGAATGTCTTCTTGAATGTCATGCAAATCTGAGTTCATCAGAGCGATGCTCTGTTGGTACTGTTCGAGAGAAATGTTGTTGTTATGCTCGTGGTCAACGAACTTTTGACTCCACTGGTTCTCCATAGTTGGTAGATCCTGTTTTTTGTGAAGAAAATTAATGAGTAAAGTGCATTGAGTGAAAGAACAAGACAAAACACAAAAACAACGTGCAAATGAGCCCACCTGTAGACTAACAGGTTTCTCTACCGAATCAACCATCACCATTTCACTTTCGGCGGATTTCCCTTCAACTTCACTCTTATCCTACAAAAATTACACAAAAGTTTACATTTCAAAATCACCATAAACAATTTAGAGGTGGGGTGAAGGATCAACATAAACAATGGGAAACAAAAGGTGTTTATGATTGGAAACACACAAACTACATGGAAACCTCTCCTCACCCTCTTATTAATGGCTTGTAAAAAGGCAGCTTTGCCAACCTTTTGAAGTTGTTTTGACATTTGGGCTTCAATCCTACGCTTTTCCTTCTCGATGTGACGTCGTTTCTCTTCAAGCTTTAATCTAACTGCACTTAGTTTAGTATCGTCTATTAGAGGTTGAGTCATGTCGCCTAAAAGTAATAATAATTAGTGAGTAATCTGACAAGGGAAATGATTTCAAGGTCAATTTACGAATCTCATGCAACTGGTTCGTGTTGAGGCTTTGCTGTTGCCAAGTAGTTGTGGACGGGGTCAATGAAGCAAACGAAGCCATTTTTCGTTTCTCTTCAAGCTGAACGCCGCTACTGTTGCTCGACGACGTGTTGCTATTCTGACGTTTCAACTGAGGTTTCTCAGTTTCCTTGTCTTCCTTTTCAATATCCGAATCGTAACCGATTTGGATTGATCCGCGAGCATCGGCGAGAGTACTTCTGACTACAATTGCTTGCTCAATCGTTGAAGCGTTTGAGGTTTTTCTTTCTCTGTCTTGCGATCGACGGTCTAACGTTCCAATTAGATTGAGTTGATCTTGTGAGCCTCCGAAATTCTCGATTGTCAACTGTGAGTCTTCACTAAATGAATTTCTTCGGGAGCGGCGACCTGCAGGTAGATAAGATAACGAGATAAGAAAGCAGCTTAGCAGAGTTAAGTGGAGAAAGTTTTGTGATAAGAAGAACGAAAAATATTTGCTCGCGATAAGAAGAAAACCTACCGGCAAAGCTTGGTCTACGTTGTTCTTCACGATTGCTTGGACGACCAGCAGGAACATCGCCTGGTGCGAGTGATTGTGTCAATATCAAAATAAAAAGCGAGTGGAAATCATGCGAAAACAAACAAAAACAAAATCGTGAAAAAGGTGAACGTAAAATTGTTGGAAAGCGTGTCATTCTCACCTCGTTCATCTGCTTTCGAGTCGTTATTCGTCTTTTCCTTGGCTTGGCGAAGTTTCGCCGGAATCAGTTGCTCTTGCATGTTAAACAATGTCGTTATTCCCTTTGACCTATGCACCACGAAATCGTTGTCGACTGTAGAGTTCCCATTACTGCTCTGAGCAAATTGCTGCTGAGGAATCTCCTTTGGTGGTGTTTGATGTCGATAAACATTCGAGCCCGATGGTGAACGATTGACTGTTGGGATAGTAAATACTTTAGTCTCGCCAAGCCTTATGAGAAACAATGATAAGAACTCGAAAACTATGACACGACACTCTAATCTATATGAAGCAATAAAATCGTGCGATGTTGCCGACGAATGCAATAAAAATAAAAAGTGTTGAGAGAAGATCGGAGAAAATCTGAATCATTTACACATGATTCAAAAAGCGAAACAATAAAGTTAACGAGAAATGTTGATGAGTCGTGAGAAAATAAAATAATTTGTTAGTAACTTTCACAGACAGTCAACAGACAGCACAACATAAAGTGACACACAAAGGAACTGGAGTTGACCTTGAAATGGTGGCCTTCCCTGTGAGCCAGCCGAAGATGGCGGGGAATTGAGTCCACTGCGAAGATCGGGAATCGGCTGAATCGCCTGACATGTGAAACCACGTCGATGAGCAATTCCGTGCTCGTTCGTTTTACTCTCGTCCAAAGTTCCGCCTAGTCGTGAGTGATTTTTTGTTTTGTTTTTTCGTGGAAATTCTTTTGTTAGTGGATATTCTTGAATACTTGAATCTTGCTTGATAAAATATCTACAGTTGTGAACAATTTTGATTATCCAATTCGATGAGCGAGCCAGGTTTGTAACGTTGAAACGGGCGAAGAGATTGTGAGAGCTTTTCACGTCACTAAATCTTCATTAGGTTTCCAGTAAGAACGAAGCTCGTCACCTTCATCAATGAATATGTCTGTTGCTTCGGTGTCATTGCAGGATTAAAATCTTTCCAATTCTTGTGAAAGTGTTTGATAGAAACATGTAGACGAATAACTACCATGCACCGATAGCAAGCGCAACAATCTAAACTTGACTTGATTATATTTCGCGCAATTCGCCCATAGCGAACAAACATATTCAAATTTGGCTTAAAGAATATTTAAATAGAAGCAAAAGGAAGCATAGAACCGACACTTGCGATTTGTAATTTTAAATTTCAACTCACCTGAGGCTATTTCAGATTCCGGGTAGTCAACGCAAGGCGCTGGATGAATCTCAAAAACATTGAACATATCGGCCAGCAACACAACGAGGTTCTGCTTCATGTGCCCTCTCATGTAAGTGACATCGTCAGGCAGCATATGGAAAACTGAATGTGGTAGATGTTGTTGCGAGAAGTTCAGCACGAGAAGCACATTAAAGATTGAGTCTTCGACGGTTGGAAGATAGCTGATTCGAACCTGATGCCAAGCCATAAGCTTTGGACAATAGAAGGCAATGAGATAGGCCAAGGCTACGCCGTCACACAAACTAGTGAAATCTTGAACTGGTGTTGGAATGTCTGGAGCTTTCAATGGTTTTCCTTGCTCGTCTACCAGCTGATCTAATGCAACTTGATGCGCTAATCGATGCTTTAGCGCAGCCATTACATGTGAAATCCAAAGCAACAGAAGTTGTTCACTGTTCATTCCTGGAGGTGGCGTTCCCGAGGTCAATCGACTTATCGCTTTGTGGATTTTGTCACCAGAAGTCACTTCCTTGGCGTAAAGAATCATCAGAGCTTCTATCACAGACATATGAGCATTCTAAAATAAACAAAAATAATTTAATTTGTACTCATTGAAAAAATATACAACATACGATTCTGATTGGATTTGTTTGAATAAGAACTGTTTCGGTCAGAGGCGTCTCGCCTGCACGCTCCTCCAAAATTGGGACACCTTTTCGACTCAATGTTTGCAAAATCGACCAATGATTTAGGCTCTGATAGTTGGGGTCACTGTAGATATTCGCCAGCACTTGGCAGTAGATTGAAGCATTTCCTAATCCAACGACAATTTGCGGCTTCAAGTGGAGATTCCCATCATGGTCAGCGTAGAATGGATCGCGAAGCTGCTCTGGTACACGATTGTTGTAGGCTTTGGCGAGAAGCCATCGCATGGAGGCTCGTTGTTTCGCCTGCAAATAGACAGACAGAAAGTTATCAAAAAGAAGAGAAAAGAGGAGAAAAAAACAACATGGTCTCGAGAAAAAGTCTCTCTGACATGACGTCATCCCCGTGAATTAGTTGAGTAAAATGAATTCTCCATTTGATATGTGAACGTACACATGGTTGAATTTGACAAATTTTAATCATCGCAACGAAGGAATCTTGTGTGGGAAACTACACCATTACACTTAAGCTATTATTTACACTTCATAAGTGGCCGAGGCTTCTCAATTGAATCGCGAAACTTTTATGGATCATCGAGCGAATTTTCTTGTCTGCGAATCCGTCATGCTTTTGTTTTCAGCCGACAGCGGAAGATCTCACGAAACCATTTTCCCCGCAGCATACTAAAGCAGTTGAGCTTGAATTTATTAATTCACATGGGTAGGCGTTAAGTTTTATTTCTCCAACTTGGAAAATTCACTAACACACAAATTCCACAAAATCGCCAAAGCCCAATTTCACTAAACTTACTTTTCTTGTGCTTTCTGCGAGCCCATCGTCCTTCTGATGGTTTCCGGAGCTCATTGCTGATTGAAAATCGTATGCTAAAGAGATTTCTCGGCAGAAATAGCTCCTAAAACTTGATTTAACGCGAAATTATTATTTTTTTCTCTCTTTCTGCTTTCTTCGAACAATTTGATTATCCAACGTCGCTGATTTACAAGAATCTCGTGGATTGGACTTTTTAAAATAAATTATCATGTCGTTACGAGTTTTGTAAACAAAAAGTGATAATTCTTGGTAAACTATTTATAAACAAGATCTCAAGGACGTTCAAATGTCAAGATAACAAAAATTAGATGAGCCTGAAACAAGTCTTTCCATAAAGAACAAAATATTTTGGCTTTGTTTTGCAAGTTTATTTATTTCAAGGTGTTCAGAGCAAAACTTGAGACAACAGATGTTTACAAATTAGTAAAGACGTTGTGGTGGTCCCATCGATGATTTGATGTGGAGAGAACGAACGTTCTGCCAGTGTTTCTTGAGAAGCGAGACCAAGAAATTGACTGACAAATGGACGTTTTGGGCGAGCTCATCTGGGTTCATCTCAACATGGCCAACAGCAACTGACAAGCACAAGACCTAAAATAATTAAAAGATTTCACATTAGACTAAACTTCTAAAACAGAATTACAATGTTTCCACTTACTTTCTTCATCTGGAACTTGATGGTGGCTTTGACTTCATCAATCTTCTGGGTCATGGACTCAGAGTGAGCCAAGAGACCAGGGAATTTACCAGCTTTGTTCAAACCGGGTCCCAACAATCTTGGGATCTGCTTGATGAGTGACTCAGAGGCGAGGAAAGCATCGTACTTCTTGGCGAGTTTCTTAACCAATTTCTTGTTCTTGTTAAGTTTCTTCAAAGCTTCAGCATCCATGAATGGAACATCGTTAGCCTTGGCTTCGTCGCAATGCTGTTGATCGCCGAGAATGCAAACTTGCATTTTTGGGCGGGGAATGAACTTCAATCTGTTGATAGAAAAATCTAAGTTTAGTACAAGAAATATAAATTAAGTTGAAAGGGAAATCAGGGAAAACATGAATCAACAACAGACTCACCAACATTGAGAGTTTTAAAAGGAAATTTAAAGGGTTTTCGGATATCAAGCGACTAGCACAAGTTTATCCTCCTCAATTTGATTTTAAGACCCTGAGTCGAGGTCCGCCGAGAGCATTTAAAGACTCTCGGCTTCCTTATCAACCAGATAAGGCAGAAAGAAGTTACCAATCAACGTACTTGACGGTTCCACTGAAACGCTTGTCCTTCTGGGGATCGTAGTTCTTCAAACCGATTTGGAGTTCAACAGATTCGAGGAACTTGCGTTTCTTATCAGTTGAAGCTTTGAGAAGCTCGTTGACGCATTCGTAAAGAATGTCTTTTGACACTTTCGACCTAAAATGAGAAAGAATTTGATTAGATTTTAGTTTTTGATTAAATTATTTTAATTGTCTGAATCTTTTAAATTTCACTAAATCTTTGAAATGAAAGAGTGAAAAGTGTACTAAGAAACATTTAATGTCGCAACAGTATCCGTGGAATGTAAATTAAAGCTCTTTTTCGATAACATTACATTCCTGGCTTAGGAAATTGCATTGACGAGGTTAAGAAAATAAAGTTGATGAGAATCTCATCGAAACTTAATTAAATCAAGCGACTTTTAAGTTTCTTCGATGCTCATCAACTTTATCTTCATTAATTCATCACAAATTTCAATTGAAAGTGGCTACTCACGTCATGATTAATTATTTTATCCGCAAATCAATGTGCTACGTTGAAAGCGAGCAGAAAAAGAAATTCAGAGGGTCGTGCAACTAAAAAAATAAATCCCAGGCCCTGCGATAAGAACAATACAAAGGTTATTTCACAAATAACATTTCAAAAAGAAATCATTAATTAAGATGTGGTATGAAAGGAAGAAAAGATTTATTGAGGGCATCAAAATAATTTCATCGAAACTTAGCGATGAACAATTTGAAATTGAGTTGAAGAAATGTTATGAATCAAACGATCCGCTTAATTTAAGTCCAATTGAAGGAGTTTCAATAGAGGAAAGTGTTTTGATTTGCAAAACTCTAATTTATATTGTGCAGCGACTCAGTTTATTTCTTCTGTCGCCTGTGAAGCTTCAAAGTGACCTCAACGATCTTGGATTCACCGCAGAGAAAACTGAAATAATCGTGAAAGCTTATTCCGAATCAAACAGAAGCATAATGAAGAATCTTGGAACTGCAGCGCTCGAAAATGAAGCTGAAGTCGCTTGGGAGATTAAGACAACATTAATGGACGAAGTCTCTACTAGATGCAAGAAGCCTGTTGCTCGAATAACTCTGAAAACGAACATCCAAGAACTCAATCTCGAAGATCTGACACATTCCGACCTCTCAACATTGTTTGATGACTTCGAGACGATTCAAAGAGAACTTGATGCTCTCTCGTCAAATAAATAATTTTCTATAATTTGAAAAAGTTTATTTCTAATTTCATTTCAATTACAAAGCAATGACAGCTGCTCGCTGTGCATTTTCAGAAGGATGCAGTTTTGATTCTTCGCATGTTATTATTTCATTATCTTCCTTGACCCCTGCAGCGGCACTCATTACCATGTCTAGACATCCTTGTAGTTTTAAGAACTCAACAGTTAGTTCCTCTTCTACTGTGATTCGACGACACAATTCGATGACCAACTTTTGAACCTCAGCCGCAAGCGAGAGGAAAGATTTTTCATAGACGTCCAAGAAAATATTCGCAATATCGATAAGAACTCTTGTGAATCGACCATCGCTGATGTATTTGTTGAAGAATGTAATGATTTTTGCAAGCGAGTCTTGCGATCGATTGCTGAATGCAGTTGTTAGGCCTTGTCGTCGCATCAGCTCTTGCATTACTGCTACAGTAACTTGAGGTGTATTTGAAGTACAGAATCTCGTGAGAACCGAGTCTAAAGCTTTGGAGTACTCGAATTGCCTTAAGAACTTGTCGTGTTTAGATTCTTTATCAAGTTTGCTCAAAGGGACGAACTCATCGGCAGCTCTGTAGTTTCTCTGCTTACGTCGTTTCTCGCGGACTTTTTCAATCTTCTCGTCTTTATTTTTTTGCTCGCGAGTGTGAATTCCAAGAGTTCCATCGACTTGTCCAATAGCCAAAGTGTTGCTGTCTCGCGAAAGTCCCAAGCTGAGAATCGAGTTTGTGTAAGTCATCTTATGAATCATTTGGTAGCTTGTTGTGTTGTAGAATTTAACTTGACGATCGAGGCTTCCGGAAACTAAATGACGGCCATCAGCTGATACTTGTAGGCATGTTACAGTTTTCGTATGTTGAGATAAAGTCATAAGCTCACGACCTCCAGAAACAGCATCCCAGACTTTGATGTCATTTCCTCCAGCACTAATGAAAATTCCTCCAGTCGGAAGAAACACGAGCGACTCAAGTGGTGCGCCATGATTAAGAGACATGACTTCTTTCTTTGTTCTGATGTCGTACATCTTAATCGTGTTGTCATAACTTCCTGACAAAATGATGTTCTCACTTGCTGGATTGATTGCTCCCGCACGAACGTAATCTGTGTGAGCTCGGAAACTGTTGATTGATTTCTCAGTTGCAATGTCCCAAATAATCACAGATTTGTCATCAGAAAAACTTGAGATATGATGTAAATCGTTTGTGAAGAATGTTCGATGAACAGGAGCTGAATGTCCTTTGAAGACTCGAAGAACTGTTCTTGAGTTTGTATCAAACAACCTGACATGTCCATCTTCGTCGCCAGCTACTAAAAGTTGTCCATCTTTTCGAAAGGTTCCGCCGTAAGCTTGTTTTTGAAAGGCAGAAATATTTTTAAGCACCAACTTCGTCAGGGGATTGTAGATCTGAACTCGTACTGAGCATGTCACTGCGAAATTGTATGGAGGGAGAGGACTAAAGTCGATATAGTCGATCGCTCCAAATTCTTTGATGATGACTTGTTTCTAAAAGTAAAGAAATTTTTAGTTGAATAATCAGGATTAAAACAATAAACTGCACTTACTCCAAGTTGCTTCCAGTATTCCAACTCTTCGCTCGTCACCACTGAACCTTTTGTGAAGGTTTGAACAGGAGTTTTCTTAAAAGTATTCATTTTCGCGAAGTAAACAATCTGCACATGCTTTTAGAGCAATGTCTTCTAGAAAATTCAAAGATCGGTTGAAAAACATTTCCCCTCTCGAACCTTATGAAATGTAGAGCTTTAGGTCCCTTTGAACGGTTCTGAAATATTTGTTTTTATCTCAAAAGATATTTTTTGTTTGATATCTTTTCTCTTCGTTGTTATTAAAAATCAGAAATACAAAATATGAATCAACAACAGACTGTAGATCAACCTCCACCTTACGATTATGTCGTAGGAAGCCAAGGAGCTGGTAAGTTTTTCAAAATTGATGACTAAACGTTATCAAAACAAAGATCCGATGACTCATAAATTTTTCAGCTCCAATCGGAGAGACAACCACTTCTCAGCCAGCTTTTGTCAAAACAACGACGACTTATCCAATTCTTCCAACCGCACCGCCTCCGCCTCAAAACAACTACGGATCGATTACAGAAGTCGTCACGACAATTCCTTCTAACCAAAATATCATTCTTGTCAACGCTTGTCCCATTTGCCGAATTGGAATCCTCGAAGAAGATTATTCATGTCTTGGAATATGTTTGGCAATATTCTGCTTCCCCATCGGAATTATCTGTTGTCTCGCCTGCAAGAATAAGCGATGTTCCAACTGCCAGGCGATAATTTAGTCGATTGGATATGATAAATTTATTTATAGACTGCGATATGAGCTTCGAGAAAGTTTGGTGAATAGATATAAAAGTGTGATCAAAAGAAAAACTTGAAAGCTCTAAAAATTTTATAAAGAAAGTCTCAAGATAGGATAAACACGACAGTTACTAAAAACACATTTTATATTGTTGAATGCATCTTTGTTTATTTCTCATTTGTCATTAATCTGAATAGGTTTTGTTTTTTGAAGAATAAATAAAATCAATTAAAACATCACAAAGTGTTAAATATTAAAGTTAAGTTTGAAAATATTGAAACATGAACATAAGCTGTCAGCAGAAGCTTCAAGAGATTCACTAACATGACATCTATTAAGTACGTAAATCAACGAGACAAGGTTTGCTTATAATTTTTGTTGTCTGGTGCTCAGTATTTGTTTCAACTTGATATGAAAAATATATTTCGTTCTCACAACTGCCAGCAAAACTTTCATTTCCTTTCATCTAATGCTTCAACGACAACTTGCACATTAATTAAGCTTTCTTTCCGAAAATTTTCACTTTCTTCTCCGAAGGCACGGACTTTGAAATCCAAGTTTGAGATTCATGCGAAACAACATTCATCATCTACAAACTACGACAGGGTAGAAACATTTTTTCTTTTCTTTGGCGAGCTTGACGCGAAGGTAACGAAAACGAACTTCTTCGAATCGTCAACAAGAGTAAGCTCCTTAGTTTTGGTTTCAATATTATAATCGTTGATGTGTTAATAAGAACTTGGTGCATGGGGAAAAAACTTCGTGCACTGGGAAAGCAAGCATTTAACTTGATTTTGTTAAAATAAAGAGAATCACTTTGGGATCTGTCTCTCTTCGGTTTTTACTGTCGACTAGATTTACAGTGTGATGATGATTTTGTGATTAGATTTCGGTTTGAAGTTTACGGTATTGCTGAATTTGAGTTTTTTGGTCTTGACAACATTTGCTGCAATATCCAGACCCGGGACTTCCAAAGAAGCTACAATTTAACGTGCGACATTTCGTTGGATTCGCAACATCGTATGACTTTCTTATCGGACCATCAACATGATCGCCCACAACTGAAGTTGATTTGACATAAAGCGGAGGAGTAATGAATCCATTTGAGTTGCTATCAATCTTGACACTTGTTGTTGAGCTTAAACTGTCGAAGTTAATTAAATCATCGCGACCTTCAACTCTGATTGGAATTATTGTCGTTTTGACCGCAGATGGAGATATCGGAATTCCGATCTGGTTATGTGGTATTGGTTTCGTGTCATTGAAGAAGGTCGATTTGCTCAAGTAAAGTGTCTGATCAAGTTCGTTTAACTTTTTAACGCTTGGGAGTCGCTTAACTGAATTATGACTGTTAAGATCCGATTGCGTGTAAAACTTTGAATTGCCAGTTCCATATCTCGGCGGTTGATGAGAATACTCAAAATCGACTTGCGTTGATTCTCGTTGCTTCTGTTTCTCATAGCACACAGAACACATCCAACTATTCTTTTCCGTTCCAAAATTATCGCAATCGGAGTTAATGCAATGAACAATTCGACCAGGATCGGTAGCAACGACATCTTTATCTTTGAATGTGTTTTTATATCGCTCATAAGCACAGTCGAGATAGTTTCTAATCATTTCTTCTTGATAGTCATGTCGTTTTGCTCGAAGTTGAGCACAGAGATATCGATATTTTCCATTCACATATCCTCCCCCCAATGTTGGAGTTGTTGGTGTGGGAAATTTTGGATTCGAGCTCTTTCCAAACTTTGTTATTGATCCAATGTTCTTCTTGATTTTCTTACTCATACTTTTCCCGATACTTCCAAATTGTTTCGCCACACTTTGAAGTTTATTGGTTTTTTGTGACTTACTCGAACCCTCGGAGTCACCATTCAAGTTATTCTCCTCGTTGTTGAGATTTATTGCAATATCCATCATTTTCTTATCGTATTCTTCATCGCTTTGATAGTCCTCGTATATCTCGTCTTCTGGACTAGCTGCAGGGCTAGCATAACTAATCTCCAAATATTCCTTGAGCAGGGCGATATGTTCGATTTCTGTCAACATCCAATTTCCCTCTCGACCATCATAATCAGGCCAATTAAAGTTCTCTCCGGGATCGATGCAGAATTGAATCGGAAGAAGAATATTCTCGTAGTCGATGAGCGGGATCAGAGCAGGTGGAAATTCTGTGCCAGAAGCTTCCATCGTAACAAGCGCAGAAAAATGAGCAGTATCGTATGCGAGCAAGAGTGGAACCTTATGGCAATCTGCTTGCGGGATATCGAGTGGTAAATAAACGCCTCCAAATGTTATAGGTGCTAAAGCATCTCCGTTGATGTCACGTAGAACAATGTCAGATAATACAATGATTGGTCGTCTGAGTACATAAGCGAGCGCCAGCACATGAATTTCTTCCAAAGAGTCATATGTCGCATTTCCATCGATTGAATCTACACAAGAGAGTGAAGATTGCTTTTCAAGAACCATCGATCGCCTTCTTGCGCCGTTCTTATTATTTCTTGGTTCAGCAGAAGCCAACGCAACAATCTCGTCCCATTCTTTTGCCCATTCAACTTCACTAAAAACTAGACCAGCTTCCTTGTTGATTCGGGTCTGTTGAAATCTCCAGCGACGCCACAAAACTTCACGAAGATTTCCTTCCGACAGAATGTTGTGAAGAGCTTTACGTAACGTTAAACGTCGATCGTGAAATCCCCACATTGCGAGTGATGCAGCATGCAAAAGACAATTTCCATCACCCGACGTCGAAAGAGGCCAAACCTTACGACAAACGCCAACATCAACCCACCAGTTGAGTCTCTGACTATTTTCCAAACTATTCAAGGTTGAGCATTCAATCAAATCTTTTTCTAAAAATTTCCTACAAAAACAATTTCTTGCTAAAACGAGTTTAATAGAAAATGTGAAATTTAAACATACCGAAAGTTTTCGTCTTCGTGTACTGATAGATCGGGAAGCGTGAACGTGTAGTCGGGCGTATCAACAAAGGGCGAAGCCTGCTCTTGTTTCGCATGAAAATCCATTGCGAATTCTTTTCTTGCCTTAGTCACCAAACTTACGTTTTCATCATTTGCCCGCGATATTCCACGTCCAAGTTTTTTATCTACGAGAGAATCAGCCGATGTTAGATAGATTGTACTTTGAATGATTATATTAAACAGTAAACACTCACAATCTAAATCAATAGAGTCTGTTTTAGTTAAAAGGGGGCGGTAATTCACTGCCAGTCGCGAGTCTATGTCACTTGAATTACGTATGTCTTGATAATTTAATAATGACGATGGTTTTGCTTGAAGATGAACGTCCATCGAGTTGCTTAAGTGGACTGGGAAGACATCGTCAGTTTCATCGCGATTCGTTTTCGTTTTGCTCTTGAAATAGTTTTGAGTTGATGTGTCTGCAACAAGTCGAGAAAGAGAGAAAGGGGAGACGAAAATGAAAGTGAAGTGAAAAGCAGCGCAATGCAAGTGTGCCTTTTACCGTTGTAGTCTATGAGAGCCTTCTTCAAATCGTAGTTCCATGCGCTTAAACAACTTATTGCGTCCGCTCGATCACATTTTGAGATTTTCATAAATTCGATAATTAGATCACTTTCATCCATGATGTGCTCACTTCACCTTTCCAGATTCTCTTGTTAATTATCAAGTGAAGTTTAAGTTTTTAGTGCCGATTTGCGAAGCTGAAGTGAGAATGAATACAAACGGTGGAATTAATTTTCAATCTTGTTAGTGTGCTTTTTGTAATGGAAGAGCAGACACACAATGAATGACATCACTCAAGCAGGAAGTTTTTTTTTAACTCGAAGTTAAACGAATTTACGATAATCTTTTTATGTTTGCCCCCATCCACGAACTATTAAAATCGATAGCCTACCGATTCTGATGAACACGCAATTACAATCTATTATAAAGCTATATCAGAGAAGGTTTGTTGAACTCAAGTCTGCTGTTATGAAATGCGCCATGGCTTTCTTTCTTGTTGTTTACATTGCACATAAAAAAAATATTTTTTTGTGGTAACCTTGACATGATTGGCGATGAAATTGCGGAAAAATCTATTTATAGACCTCCAGACGAGTATTTAATCGAGGTAGTTGGACAGACAATAATTTTTGCTCAATTAAACTGAGATTCACACAAACAAACAACAACAAGTGGATCTGATGATGCGAGTGAAATATTTTCAGCGATGATTCACAAACATAAAACGCAAATGTTCTCGGACGTCAAGAAGTAAGCTCGACTGACACTACAATGGCTCATTAGTAGAGTGCATGATGAATAAAAGTGTCTTAACAGAAGATTACACAAGAACTCCAGAGAAATCGAAAGTTAAACTAAAATTCACTTACTTTCTTTCGCGATTCAAAACTCTTTTCATTCTTTTGTCATTTGCAATGTAACGATTCGTGAAGACCTCACGCTTATAAATGAAATAAATTCAACACAGAAATATGCTTCCAAAACATCGAAACGAATAGCTAATTTATTTTTATTTTTTGATGAAACGTTTTCCACGAACAAAAATCTGAAGTTAAAAGTTTCGACGCCAGTGGGAGCTTCGATCGTTTGATTTTTGGTTTCTGGAACACGTCGCTTGTTTATTTAATTTAAAAGGTTTAAAACTCATTTTTAATTCGTAGTTAATTATCCTTTTAGTATCCTAGAGTGTCATTAAAAAGTCGTCAAGATATTCTCGTCAAAAAAGAGCTCCATCGACTTGCAGAACATGGTAAATCCAAATAAAAAACAAATGGAATTCTTGTGCAACAAAAACTCTTTTGCAGATTGCTGCGTTTCGGAAGAAAAAGATCAAATCGTTTCCATTGCGAGTGTGTAGTTTGGATTCGTCACTTGAATTCAATCTCGATTACAATGCTACAGGTGAGTTTACAAAATATTATTTGCTAAATTTCTAAGAAAAAAAAAACAATTTGCGATTTGAAGGTGGCGAATTGTTTGAGCAAGTTTGTCGAGCGTTTGGCTTAAGGGAAGAATGGTACTTCGGATTGCAGTACGAGGACATGAAAGGCAACATTTGTTGGCTAAAGAAGGAGAAAAAGGTCATCGATCAAAACATAAACAAAGGAGAATGCATGTTAATGTTCATTGCAAAATTCTTTCCGGAGAATGTTCAAGACGAACTGATTCAAGAGGTGACTCAACACCTTTTTTTTCTTCAAATCAAACAAGCAATTCTTTCAATGGAATATTACACGCCACCGGAAGCTTCAGTGTTGTTAGCTTCTTATTACGTTCAAGCCAAATACGGAGATTACGATGACTCAATGACAGGAATGCTCTCATCCGAAGATCTCCTTCCACAACGAGTCATTGACCAGTATTCTATGACTCCACAAATGTGGTTCGAGCGTATCAAAACCTGGTATGCAGATCACAAAGGCATGAGTCGCGACGAATCAGAAATGGAATATTTAAAAATTGCACAGGATCTTGACATGTTTGGAGTAAATTATTTTCCTATTGCCAATAAGAAACATTCGGATTTGTGGCTTGGAATCACATCCTTGGGTTTAAACATCTACGAAAAGGAAAACAAGCTGCAACCACGAACAGTTTTTCAATGGAGTGAAATCAAAAATATTTCATTCGACGACAAGAAATTTACTATCAAACCCATCGATAAAAACAGTGAGTTGCATTTTTCAAGTCTTCTTCTTTAATTAACATTCTTCTTTATCTTCAGCACCAAACTTTGTATTCTTTTCAACAAATCTTAGAATGAACAAGTTGATTCTCGATCTTTGTATTGGAAATCATGAACTTTTTATGCGACGACGTAAACCCGACACGATGGAGATTCAACAGATGAAAGCACAAGCCAAGGAAGAGAAGCAACGTAGACAGATCGAAAGGAATAAATTGTCAAGAGAGAAACAGCTTAGAGAGCAAGCAGAAAGGGAAAAGTCTATGCTTGAAGCACGTCTTCTTCAGCTTCAAGAGGAAATGAGAAACGCCAATGCTGCATTGGTGAGAATTCAATTATAAAATTTTATCGATATGCTAATTCAATTAAAAATTTGTTTTTCAGAAACGCTCAGAAGAAGCTGCAGAGTTACTTGAACAAAAGAATCATTTGGCAGAAGAAGAAGCAATGCTGCTTAGTCGCAAGGCCATGGAAGTTGAACAGGAAATTTTAAAGCTCAAAAATTATGCTCTCAAAACGGAAGAAGAGAAAATTCATCTGGAAAGAAAATCAAGGGAAGCTGAATCATTAACAGCTCGCTTAGGTATGCAGTCGAAAGTATTTGAAATATTTATCTAAAAATTGTTTAAATTTTTAGTTGAAGAATCACAAAAGCGTGCATCAGAAGCTGAGCGCTTGAAAAATGAGCTGATCAACGCCCGAGTCGCGGAGAAAGAAGCTAAAGAAAAACTTCTTACATTCTTATCATCACCAATGCCAGTTCCTAACGTACAACTCATGACACCCGAACGCTATCTATCTGTGTCATCGCAGTCCCTCACAGAATCCCACAACGGAAATCACATCTATGACGATAATATTGAGATTAACTCATACGACCTAACGGAGAACCATGACATCAGTGAAATATCACTGGAAATTGAAAAGGAACGAACAGAATATTTAGCGAAATCGAAACAAGTTCAATCACAGCTCAAAGATCTTCGCTCGGAAATTGAAATGTTGAAGATCAGTGAATCGGAATTTGATCGTATCAATGCGGAACAACTCAAGCTAGGCGAAAACAAATATTCGACTTTGAAGAAAGCATTGAAACAAAAATTCTTCTTCCTTTGAGCCTCGGATATCAAGTTATTTCTAACACGGTGCCTTTTGTGTCCTTTTTAATCGTCATCGAAAGCTAGATAAAAGTTAATATATTAATTTAGCTAAGTGGCTCTTTGGTAATCACATTAGTTACATTCAGTGATAATTGAATAGTCTCTTTAAGCTTTGTGCCTTATGTAGACATTAACGCAAATTAATAAAAAACATATTTTCTTACAAAAAAAAAATAACGAACATTCCAATTTCAACCAGGCGCTTTCGTCTACACTAACTCGATAGTCTCTTTTTCGTCGTGCGTTGTTATTGTTCAATATTTGTCAATATTTGTGTCTACAGCAGCACTAGCCTCACTCGAAGTTAGACTCACCAACTGCACAGCACGAAGCAAACAAGAAAGTTTACAATTAACGCACGAAAAGGTAAGTTTCAATGCTAAATGCAAGATTCGAGTTTTATCAATTACGATCCGATAAGAAAATTCTGATAAACTTGTAAGATATGAGTCAGATGGTTTTTATCGCTATCGTCAGGTGTCAAATGTTTGTTCAGTCATGTCCAGGTGTTATAGAAAGATCTTTTTATCCGCAATTAAAGAATGTATTTTAAAAATTCGTTCCAGGGATTATCTGCTACACCCTTCGTCGATATCAACATCTAGAGCACAGCCAAGAATCAAAATAGGGAAGAACGATGACAAGACGGTCGAGAAGCCTGAGAAAAAAGAGAAGAAAATCAAAGAAATGTCGGAATCGAGAGTGAAAAAGTTCCAAAAACTGTTTGGGCAGCAGGTCTCTGCAGATGAGAAGCTCATCAACTATTTCTCTTGTGCGCTAGTCGCAGACATTTTACTGCAAGGTCATCTATATGTATCTGATAACTTCTTCTCGTTTTACTCCAACGTCTTCGGGTACGTCACGAAGCTGGTCATTCCAATCAGCACAGTAACATCAATCACCCGTGAGAAAACCGCCAAATTTTTTCCCAACGCTATCGCTCTTCAATTAACCGAGGCGAGACATGTTTTCGGAAGTTTTTTATCGAGAGAAACTGCATATCATTTAATGTCCTCGATTCATCGTAAGAATGAGGTGAACAGTGAACTTATTGAAGAAGAGGTTGAAGTCGATGAGGTTGATGCAGCAGCTCAGGTTGAAGTGTCTTCAATCGAGGACAGTAGTTCAATAAGCGGAAGTGAAGGAGCTAATCAATACAAAATCCCTGATGCCATCGACGGAGAACTTATTGAAGAAGAACCAGCACTTGAAATTAAGAGCACCCATGATCATGACATCATCCAATTGTCTCCAGCTCAACGAGAGCCTATTGCCAAAGTCGGCAGCTACAAAACTGTTAAACTGATGAGCGAATTTAATCTTCTTTTCGCGGGAATCTGCTTGACGATACTTCTCGCGTTCTTCTCTGGTCTTTTATTATTAAAAATAAATTCAATCGAGAAGCAACGTAACCCACCAACACTGCATAATTTTGACAGCAGCCAATTCACAATTGAAGACGCTGAAAGCATTTTAAACAAAAACGTACTCATCGTCAGGAATGTCAGGCAGCAGCTCGAAAGTTTACAAGAGCTTTTACAAAACTCTTTTGACAAAATACCGTCAACTCTGAGCGATAAGAGCGAATTCTAAAATTAACTTCCTACATACGACTGTAACTGTTGTGTCATTTATTTAGATTTAATTGAGCTTTTCCCGTTCTGTTTATGTTGTGATATCATTTCCCCTTCATGTTGTAATCGCTCTCATATTTCGAGAGCTCTGATAATTCAATTGAGTTGTGCAGAAACAAATTTTGTGTCGTTTAGTAGAATTTATTTTAAATTTTTATAATTTAGACACATGAGAAAATAAAATGTGGCTGAAGAAACTTTATGATGCATCGTCGTCTTCTTCAACTGCTTTTTCATCCAACCATTGTTGTACATCTGTTTTAGCTGGCAATCTCAAGCGCCACTCATCGTGAATAAAACTGTAAGGCTTTTCACCTAGCAAAAGCAGCTCTTGACAAATTATCTTTTCGTCTTTTTTGTATTCTCGACCAGGAGCAGCAAATAATTCCATGCGTAGCAGAGCTGTGATTGCGGGACTTAGATATCGTTTGATTCCGTTAAAAAGCTGAACTTTGTTTAACTGAGAGTGTGAAATGTTTGTGTCTTCTGAGTCCTTTCGAGACGAAGATGAAGTATCCATTTGACTCTTGCTCAACATTTCTTTGATTTCAGCTATTTGTCGTAAAGATTCTTCACAAATCGGTTTCAATTCCTCGTTTACGGAAGCTTTAGTAACTGTGACGGTTGGCTTCGATGTTACGACAGTTGTTTCAACTGTCTCAAAACTGTCGTCGGTTTCCTGAGGCGTTTCAACAATTTGTGGCTTGATTATCTGTACATTGGTAGATTTTTCTGGTTTGACTATCTTTCGGATTGTAAAACTTTCTGGTGAAATCTTCACAACCATTGGCGAGTTTTGTTTTAAAGTTGAAAGCTTTTTCACGACTTGCTGACATGAAACTTCACCCCGGAAGTTACCATTTCCGTTCAAGATTTTAACTACTGGTTCCACTTTCATTTTCTTAAAAACAGGTTGTTCGACTACTTCAGATAATTGTTCAACTATCGAGTCACTCTGCGAGTATTCTTCCATATTTATATCTTCCGATTGCGCGTACGTTGTGCTTAGTGCTTTTTCCTTGTTTTCTCTTACCCAATCAGTTGGATTTTCAAGCAGATCAACTTCAAGCTTTGTCTCTGGTTCGATGTAAATTGTTGGAACTGCAACGGTCTTCGTTAATCTTTCGCGCTTGTAATTCATGAAGTTGTTTTCTTTGAAATGAAAGTCGCAGATTACTTTATTGCGAATTTTACTGACGGGGAGTTCAAGAAATGGCATGTTGTTACTGTAGATTGCCCATTCGATGCATCTCTCTCGATCGCTAAAAGATTTCAAATGAATTGATTATGTTTTGATGTTAATTTAAGAACTCAAGCGAACTCACCGAATTGGGAAATGAAAGAAATGAGTTTCGCGGTCAGCATATAAATGTTTTGATGTTCCTGTCGTCAGTCCACAGTTATAGAAAGTGCACTTGCATCCGCCCATTTCCTGAATAATGAATATTTATCGGTTGAAATAAATATTTTTCAGACGCGAAATTTAATTTTTAGTTGGACTCCCTTTCGTAGTTTCCCGAGGGTTTTTCAAGAGTTTTTTCGTTCGTTCGTCCTGAAAGTTTTTCGGTGGAATTAAAAGAAAATTAAAGATGCAGGCCACACGCTTCTTCAAAAATATCGTAAGCTCAATACTATTCTTAAGGCCGCTGATTGTTAGAGTGTCAAATATCTTCAGGAAAACCTTGATTCAGTGATTTTTCATATTTTCAAGTTGCAAGCATTGAAAACATAAACTTTTTCGTTAATTATCGACTCCTCGCAGATTCTAACAAGAATTTTTGTTAGCAAATGGCGAGTTTAAAGATCTTATGAAGAATTTTCCACTTTTCTCCCGTAAAAAAAGACGAAAAGTTATAACATTGGTTGCGCAATCATTCGGCCTTAGGATTTTCCAACTCGTGTTCTCATCTCATTTGTTTAATAATATTTACACTTTAAGGTCACCGCTTCAAACACAAACGGCTCGTTGAGGACATTCGCTTCAGGAAATAGGAAAGTCACTTTGATTCCTGGAGATGGTATCGGCCCAGAAATCTCAGCTGCTGTTCAAAAGATCTTCACTGTAGCCAACGTTCCAATTGAATGGGAAACAGTTGATGTGGCTCCAGTTAGAAACCCAGACGGACAATTCGGTATCCCACAAGCTGCCATCAATTCAATGAACACCAACCAGATTGGTTTGAAAGGACCTTTGATGACTCCAGTTGGCAAAGGACATCGTTCTTTGAATTTGGCTTTGAGAAAACAATTCAACTTGTACGCTAACGTTCGTCCATGCCGCAGCTTGGAGGGTTACAAAACTCTTTACGATGACGTTGATGTTGTTACCATTCGTGAAAACACTGAAGGAGAATACTCTGGAATTGAACACGAAATTGTTGATGGTGTTGTTCAGAGTATCAAACTTATCACCGAACAAGCTTCCAGACGTGTCGCTGAATATGCCTTCCAATATGCCAAAGACAACCATCGTTCGAAGGTTACAGTTGTTCACAAAGCTAACATCATGTAAGTCAAAGTTTCCTTTAAAATGTGAACTCGAACTTATTCGTTTTTATTTTTCTTCTAGGCGTATGTCAGACGGTCTCTTCTTGCGTTGCAGTCGTGAAACTGCCGAAAAGTATCCTGAAATCAAATTCGAAGAGAAATATCTCGACACAGTTTGCTTAAACATGGTTCAAGATCCACGCAAATATGACGTTCTCGTCATGCCTAACTTGTATGGTGACATCTTGTCTGACATGTGCGCTGGTCTCGTCGGAGGATTGGGATTGACTCCATCAGGAAACGTTGGATCTAACGGAGCCCTCTTCGAATCAGTTCACGGAACTGCTCCAGATATCGCTGGAAAAGATTTGGCCAACCCAACAGCTCTTCTCCTCTCCGCTGTCATGATGCTGCGATACATGGAACTCAACAAACACGCTGATAAGATTGAGCAAGCATGCTTCGCCACGATCAAGGAAGCGAAATACCTTACTGGCGATTTGGGAGGCAAAGCCAAGTGCTCCGAATTCACAAACTCCATTTGTGAGAAGTTGAACTAAACGAACTTGTTGATGTATTTTCGAATTAAGGCTTCCGTTCGCGAGAAAGCGCCGGTACTTATCCTCCCTTTGCTCTTGTATTCTAGCGATGATACCAAAATTTACTTCTTAGTATTCTGAGCGCTCAAAGATAACGTATTCTCAACGAACTCCTAGTCTAACATCGATTGAAACGAAGAATTTTTAGTTAAAATCTCCTTTAATTAGTTTGCATCGACCCCACCAACTCTCATCTAACTCTCTCGCATCCAAAATCTCTGCAGCGCTTGATAGAAACTTTTCGTAGACAAAAGAAAAAAAAACCCAACCGATTTCTTGTTTTAAGTGAATCATTAATTTATTTTAACCCTTACTCGGCGCAATTACAACAGCAATTTAGATAAATGAAAAGTTTGAAATTCTGTTCTCGAAGAAAATTTGAAATAAAATCACGAGGAAAAGACAATAAACGAAAGTTCTTAACTTCAATCGCTTCTCTTTGAATGATCAGATTTGTCATCAACATCGAAGACTTCAACATCTTCATCATTTTTATCGCTTGGCGAAACTGATGCCGATTGATGTTTCGGATAGAATTTCATTGATTGATCATGGTTGTTAATTAAGTTCATTGCTGTGAAATTAGTGGGCTCAGTTGATCCTGGAACTTTGAAAGCTGATCCAACTCGGTTTTTGCTGATAATTGGATTGTTCCAAGTATTTGAATCAAGCAGAATGTTGTTGTTCTTCAATGCTTGATGTAAGTAAGCTTCCTTCTTTCGATCGTGTCCAGCGGAAACCCTCAGATCAATGAAGAAATGCAATGGATCGACATAAGGATAAAAAGCTGAAGAGTTTGGTTGTGAAACTGGCAAAGGTGGAGCTGGCGGAGAATCATCTTTATCGACGTTAATGACTGAGTCCTGACTGTTCTCATTGTTTAAACTTGGAGAAATAATCTTTGGATCATCGTTTTCATTTGAATCGCATGGAAGTTTAACTTGATTTTCATTCATCTTCTGTCTTTTCCATTCCGACTCAATTGGCTTCTGATACTGAAACGTGGGCTTCCTTGCCTTCTTTGGAATTGCCTTTGCTTTCATTGCCGTTGTGAGTTCATCAGCTTTGCGCTTTTGAACCAAAGAACGCAGCAACTCACTGAAAAAGAAGTTGTGACCAGCTTGCGGGGGAGTGAAGAAGTAAGAAGGAGTGGCGGCTGTTAAAGGAAAAAATTTGTTTAAAAATAAATTTAAAATTATTCGAAAGTCAATTTACCCATCAACTTGCTTACAAGTTCGCTATTATGCATCTCGTGTGGTAGAAGTTTCTTTATGTCTCCTTCCTTGTCAACCATCGTCGTCTTTAAACTGTAGACGAGTGAAAAACAGTGAATTTTAAAACTAAATCACGAGGGAGAGTTCTTCAATTTCAACTCCAGCTGTGCAGTCGTTTCCAAAAATCTTATTTCGATTGTCTGCATGAACCATTGTTTAAATCTTTTGTTTTTCCTTCTCGTCGGCAAAGATAAATTCAATCTTCTCTCGCAACTCGCTCTCATGAGAATTTTCCACTTGACAATTTCCTCGATTAAATTTTCTCTCGTCAATCTACGACAGTCTGAGTGTGCGATTTAATCTGTTAATAATGACGACGCTCGCTCATCCCTCACTTCGTTCTGATTCTTTCCACCCCTCCAACAAGAGTTTATTATTTTTAAATTGAGTCGATGGGAGTTGAGCGGGTTGGATCATTTTCATCAGCGAGAGTGTGAGAAAACCGCACAAAAAATAAAGCGACAATAATCATGGAAAAGGATTTTAATATTGGGAACGCTTTGTAAGTTACGAAAATAAACTTTTTCGCATAAAGAAACTCAGTTTATTAATTCAGAACTTATCAACGAGCCCAAAAATTCCTTTCGGTCTTATCCTCCCACAATTCATAATTTTATGAAGAAAATCTTTTCAAAGAGTGAAACGACAAGATTTTCCTCGATAAAAATATTTCTTTTCTTTCGTTAAGCGCTTCGGGGGTGGAGAGAAAATATGAAGAAGATTCAGCGAATTGCGACGGAGCAATCTGGCTAATTAAAACGTGAATAAAGAAAGTGATGAGGAAAGTTTGTCGCTGATGTTTGTGTTCAGTTTTAAACTGCAATAAAAAAAGTTTGTCGCTTGGAAGGGGAATGACGGCGAATGAGTTTCAACGTGTTATGTTCAAATTTATTTTACTTTTTTTTTGCTGCGAGTTTTTCTTGTCAACAACTCAATCAACATGTGTGCCATCTCGTTTTTCCTGAATTGCAAATCAAGCGCGAATGTTTTTTACGTCGTCGTGTACAGAATGTAATCAAGCGAAAGCGATTTTCAATTGAATCGTTTTGACGTGTTTAACATTTTCTATTCAAATTCTTTGCAACTGAGATACTTGACTGCACAATTCTCCAAATCGTCCGCACATGAATTTTCACATCATAATTCATTCATCATTGCGGACGAAGTTTAAATTGACGAGGGTGGAACATTTCGCATGAGGGACTCTCATATCATGACGATTTAAACGCTTGATAATTCCACTCTTCATCATATTTTCATCAGGCTTGCGGCTAAATCGTATTTAAACTCATGCCTCACTGCGGTTCGTTTTGTGAAATGACATTTTTAAGAATTGAAGCGACATTTGTGAAACAAAACTCTGAAGGCTTGAGGCTGAGTTCTTTTTAAATTAATTATTTTATCACAAATTTGATTTTTAATCTCAAACAAATTTCTCTAATTTCACTTCTTTATTCACGAGCACACAAATCATTGAAATATTTAATCAAATTCTTGTGAATCTTTTACCTCGAATTGATTTAAAGTCTTTTGTAATCCTCGTCGGAATCCACTTCCTTGAAACTTTGATTCTTCAATAAAATAATCAACTTTCTCAAATTCACCGCTTATTCAAATTCACGAACGACATGATCCGACGACAGATGATTCCTGACTGAAAATTTCCGCAGATTGGTGGTTTGAATATTCTTTTTTTCACTCCGTATCTGATGACAAAACACCAACTCATTCCATTTTCATTCCCTTCCCGATTCCTCTCACTCACTCGACTCTATTTTTCACGAGGATTTAAATTCTTTTTTATGCGGCTCGGTTTTATTGTTGTCATACCATTGAAAAAATCTGTGGATTTCAGTTTCGAAATGAGTGAATGATAAAAGAGTTCCCAGTCTGTTGAATGTTCATAGAATGAGGATGAAGGCGAAAATATGTGGCAAGGGAGCTGCTGAATGCTCATTGTTGACGAAACTCTCGACAAGCGACAATAGCTCGGGAGATGAGTGATGATTCTATGATTGAAATGTAGATTCACTTGAAAACGTGGGGACGATTCATGAGTTGCGTCTTAACTTTTTTATTTAAATTTTCATCAAGATATTGACACAAATGTTTGATTTCTTCTTTTGAGAGATGACAAACTTTAGGTACAAATCCTTTGATAGGAGGAAATTTTAATCACCCTCCGCCTCATCTCTCAAATTCTCTTTATTCTTTAACTTTTCTTCATTCCTCGTTTTAAAACTTTTTTCAATCAACATTTCCCAGAGGGAAGAGAGAAAAGCAAACAGCAAAGCGACAAAATGATAATAAAAAATTCCACCAAAGCTGAGCACAGAAGAATGACAAATTATGAAGACAAATCTGTTCGAAGAGAAATTTACATAATAAATTACGGAGAGGAAGACACGCGACTGAAGGCGATGCCGCCTAATTAAAGCATAATTTATATGAGAACGATGATGGAGAAGATAAATAAAGAAACAATCTTTCAAGCGACACCCCCGACCCACTTTCCGCGGCACCCGATTGTCGTCAAATTAAAATGAGAAATGTTTATGGTGGAGAACCGAGCGAAATATCAAGATTGCCATAAAAAATATTGTCGGGGTGTTTGTCACCCTCCGTCTATATCTAATGAAAAAACTTAAAGGATTGAAATATCAGTGAAAAGAATTAGTTCGAGTTGCTTGACTTGGAAATTTGAAGAAGAAATTTTTTTATAAATTAGAAGCTTTTTCAATATTTTATCTAATAAAATTGAAAAATAGTTTTTAAAAGCTTTCATTGAAAAATCTTTATTTCCCAAAGCTCATAAAAGCTCGGATAGTCTGAAATCCTGGCAAAAAATATTCATTTTCCAAATGAAGACTTCGTGGGAGATATTTTTCCTTCTGATATCAAAACGGTTCTGTTTGAATTTTCTTCTTTTTCTTCTAAAAGCGCAACAAGTGGAAAACAGATTTTCCAGATGTTTCAATGTTATTGAACAATAATTCGGATTATTTTTTGAAAGTAATCCGCACGTCCTTCAAAAAACTTGCAAAAGTTGGAAAAGCTCAATTGCTTCTTCACGATTACGCGCTTTGTCGGTGGCGGGAAAACTTTATGATCAAATTAATCTCAAAACGATGAAAATTAAATTTTCTTAAAATGTGAATTCAACAAACTTTAGTTTGATTCACCAAATCAGCCAAAAACCGGCTTAATTTTCATTCTACTTAATGAGTTACAAAGTTTTTGAATGTACAAAGTTTTTGAATGGCATCAGAGTCAGACCGACAAGTTTGCAAAACTTTCGATCAATTTTCACGGCTCGGAAACAAAAGTTCAAGTCAAAACAAAAAAATTAAAAATTGAAGTGAAAAATATTAACTGAGAGAGAAAGAAGTGAACAATTTATGTGAAAATGCATTAGAGTTACTTAGATTATCAACATTTATGTCGCAAGCCTAAAGTTACATAAGAATTTAGTGATTTATTAAAGAAAACAGCAAATAATGGAATCTCATTAAAATTTTCCAATAATTTTCACATAAAACCACTAAACCTTAATCTTAAGTCCATTAGAAGCTATCACGCTAGTCAATCACAAGCAACTAGTGATTCAATTGAATTAAAAAAAGAAGAAAATGAATAAGAGAGGAGCTTAAGTGAAAAACAATAATTGGAAAATTCGATTTCCTTGAAAAAGGAAAATGTGGCTGAGAAAATTCGAATATCTTGACGAGAAGTGGCTCAAGTGCAATCTCAGTGGAGCGTTAAAAGATCCTTATTATACTCGATCTGCCATTTTCAACACTTTAATTCAGGACAATGAACTTAGTGATGTTCGATTTAATTCGGTCGCAAATGCCATCGGGCGTGACTCATATCCGCGAAGTGACGGAAAATATTATTGCGGTAGAAAGATTTTGAGTTGTTCGTGTTGCGAAGGCATTTGCGGTCCAACGTCGTCTTGTGTTTGTGAAGCTTGTCAATTGATTCCCGGATCATTGGAGCTTGCCGAAGATGTTCAGAATCATCATGAGAAAGTCAACGATAACACCGCGACAAGCGAGTCGTGCTTTGAGTCTTGGATGTGGGGACCTATTCCAGGTAAATTCATTAACATTTGTTTGTTGAATCGTTTTCATTTCTTGGATTTTTGCAGACGACAATCAACTCAACACATGCATCAAGAAACTACTTAGCGAACAAAGAAAAATTTGTTTGCAAGCAAGTGATAACAGCTTGTCAAGTTTTTCACTTAAAATGATTTTGAAAATCTACGATCGATATTTTGAAGCCCTAGCAAGAAGTAAATCAAAGAACTCCGCAGGCAACAACCGTGAAAGTATTTTAATCGATGACAAGGGCATGAGTTTTGATTATGAGACCAAAGAAACGAATCTTACTCCAAGTGAGAAAGCGAGACTTGAATTGGCGAAAGTTGGATCTCGTACAGCAATGAATTTCTTCTTCGCAAGTTTAAAACGAGCTTGGAGATCAGGAGATACTGAGTTATGCAGTGAATTGTTATCAGACACACTGGAATCTATTCAATTGTCTCTCGAGCCTGGCGCTCTATTCGATACTTCATCACTTTCAAATCTTTGGCTCGAAGCGATAGAGAAGTCAATTAAGTTCTTGCGACAAATTGTTCTCAGCGACATCAGCAGCGAGAACGAAGCAAGTGGAGCACAACATCAAATTCCTAAAGCAGATCGAAATATCTCATTGAATTTATTATTGGAACTCGAGCTTCAAAAGGGAACATTGGCAGGATCGTTAGAAGGAGTTTTATTACTGCTAACAATTTCTGAGATGACAGTCACTGGAAATGACAACAGACAAACTCCTGGCTTATGGCAAACACCACAAACAGCAAATGGAATTCCTTTAGTTAAAATTCTCCGTCGCTACGGTGAAATCAACAAAAACATTTCTCTCCTGCCATCATCCGATCAACATCCTTTCAGTCCAACTGAATCTTTTCTGAGATTTCTTTCACTGCCTGACGGCGATGACGATGAGGAACCTTTAATAGATGCACAACAAGCTGCAGTTATAATCATTAGTCATCTCGATAGAATTTGTAGATCGCACCTTCCAAGTAAAATGTGGACGTCTCGTATTCAAAACTATCGTAACCAGCAAATCATCTCACTTGGATACAATGGACTTTCACCCGAGTTTAATGTTTTCTCATCAGAATCAGAAGACAAATGGATGTACGATTATACAAGAGTATCTAATTACTCAGCGCCAACAATCGACTTTGGAGCGAATATTATTGTTGAACAAATCGCTTGCGCTGAGAGCGTTGTGCATTTATTGAGTACGACTGGTGAAGTTTATGAAGTGAAACTGCAGTCAGATCAAACAAAGGCGATCAAAGTTTATGGATTCGAGTCTGCAACGATTCGGAAAATTACTTCACATTGCGAGGGTCGTCACTTCCTTGCCATTTCAACGACAGGAACAATTTTTTCTTGGGGCGTTGGAGAATTTGGAAGACTCGGTCACTCTGACGAATGTTTATCAAGAGAAGGACCAGCCATAATCAGTGCTTTGAGTGAAAAGCAAATCGTTGGAGCTTCTTGCGGGACAACTTACTCCGCAGTGATCACAAGTAATGGCGAACTTTACACGTTCGGTCAAGGAAGATTTGGTAAACTTGGTCATGGAAACTCAGACGACAAAGCAATTCCAACAATTGTTTCTGCTTTAAAATCTCATAAAGTTGTCGATGTTGCTTGTGCCGACACTCACACACTCTGCGTTACTGATCAAGGAAAGGTTTTTGTATTCGGCGATGGAGATTTTGGTAAACTTGGAATAGGACCAACGAACGGATCTCAAGTTCCCATTTTAGTTGAATGCCTTTCGAATATCAGCAACGTCTACGCTGGCCCACATTTCAGCATGGCAATCTCAAGTGATGGACTTTCTGTTTACACTTGGGGAAAGAGTGGACGATTGGGACATGAAAACGTCAACGAAGATCTTTATACTCCAAAGAAAATTGAAGGACTGAATGGAAAGAAAGTTGAGAAAGTCTCCATCGGCTCAGCTCATTGTTTGCTGTTGATGTCAAATGGAGAACTTTATGGCTTTGGAAAAAATGATTTCTCACAAGTTTGTCCGCCATGCATTGTCAAAGATTCGATCATCGCTAAACCAATTCTCACAACTCCTCCATTCTTAAAAATCAGCGGAATCGCTTGCGGTTCAACTCAAAGTATCATCTGGTCACACTCAGCCATGATTTGCATCCCGCCAAAAATTCCATTTGCCATAGATTTGACTGAACAGACTTTCCGTCTTCTCGATCAACTTCTCTCATGTGTTTGCGGTGCCAATTCTGCAGCGACGACATCAACAGCAAGAGAAAGTGATCACCCACCAAATCAAGAAGCAGAATGCATTGCAGTTGCATCACTCAACTTATTGTGTCTTCAGTTCCATGCAATGATTTGTAACAATGTCTCGCCTAAGAAAGTTGGACTGACAGGAGCGAGACTTAAAAACATAAAATCGAGAATTCTTCAACTCTCGGGTGGATCTTCAATTCTCAAGACAATTCAAGAGGCTGCTCAAAGTGCACTTCAAATCGGTTGGTCCATTCTTCTACCTACACCAACCGAACGAGCTCAAACACTTACATCACTTCTCCCTGACCCATCGCAAGCTTCAGCTCATCGCTTCATGACAGATCTTCTTGTTGGATCAATCATGGCCGAAGGAGGACTTGAAACAGCACTCAAGCAAATTATCAACTCGGAAAGTCAAGACTGCGAACAACTTCCGTTGCTTGATCTTCTGAAGCAATTGCTACACAACAATTCTACGTTGACCCAATCAAGACTCAATCAATTATTGATTGAAAACGTTGTGAAACCAAATGAAGAAAGTTCTTACGATGAAACATCATCTCCGAGTTTGAATCTTCTTCACAAGTTTCAACGACTTTTACTATCTCACATTTGCTGCTGGAGACACAACGATCTATCAGGAGCTGAAGCTCTTCTTGAGTCCTATATCATTCTCATGTCGTCGCTTTGCGTATCAACCTTAACTAAAGCTCACGATGTCATCGCTCAGAGCAAAGACGATGTAGCTCCGATTCTTCAAAGTGACATCTCCGATTCCCTTCTCTACGAGCTTCTTCTTGGATTGATTCTAGTTCAGAAAGATCGGCCAACTTTCCTCTCCTCATTCAAATGGATGGAACATTTACTTCCATTATTAAATGCCTTGGATAACTTGAATCGTCTCATGTACGATACGGAAGTGAAGAACTCTGATCACATGGGATGGCCAGGAATTATTTGTCGCGATAGTGATAACGATCGACTGAACATCACATCTGACACGCAACTGGTACGAAAGAATGATTTTGAGAACAGCTTGCTTGATGGATGTCGATGGATTATTGTAAACGGATGCATCTATGATGTAAAGGATTATTTGTAAGTTTAAAAATTTATTTCAAATCAACTTTATTTAATATTTCATTCTCTCTAAATAGATCGAGCAACCCTGACACGCAAATTTTGATAGAAAATAATATTGGAAAAGACTTAACGGCAGAACTGAACAGTCCGGAGCATCAAAAGACTTTAGAAGATATAAATGGCAATATCAATGGCAGTATTTTAATTGGAAAGTACGAAGGTGAAAGTTCTATCAAAACGAAACACTTCGTTCAAAGTTACGAGAAACTTTCACACTTCGAATCGGAAAAAACGCTGGCGTGGATTCTTGGAATGAGAGCGAATATTCTTCAGAAATCATCGCCAATGCAACCTGCTGAAGTGACTTGCAAGAAAATGTTGAATTCAATCATCTTGCGCGGTGGATTACAAACTCAAGTCACAAATCCTTTTGATGAAGAGAAATTCGAAGCGAGAAGCAGTGGATCAACAGCAGGAAGCACTCCAACGACTGACGCTGTAAATTTATTAGGCGAACCTATCCAAATGCATCAATTTCCGCCTTTGCAATATCGAATTCAGTCTTTCATCTTCGGACTCGCTGAAGGAAAAACAAATGAAACAACTGTGAGCGCTTGGATTTTATTATCAGAAAGATTCTGTAAAGAGAACAATTTGATTTGGCATCAAGAGTATGCAACGGATCATCCAATTATCGATGTAGATCGTCTACTCACGGCTGTGTTGATTCGTCATCAGAGTTTGGGGACATTAGTAATGGCAGTGATTGATCGAGATATGACGGGATCATCTGGAAAAGTTCCACAGCCGATTGTTGAGATAATCAAAATCGTGCACATGATGAAGTGGAATCTTATTAAGATTCGTCAGCAATTGAATCGAAGTTACAAGGAAGTTTGTACTCCAATCCTTGAAAAATGTCGATTCCTTCTTTACGAAGTTCGACCAGCAATAAGCTCAGAACAAACGGGGCTCAAGAAATTGTTTGATCACTACAAAGAACCAAGATTTAAAACCGTCGTGAAGCAAATCATCGAGAGCATTAAACCAAGCACTAGCAAAGATATCGACTCTGATAAGATTGACGAACTTCTGAACGCTTCTATACAAAGCACTCACAATTCAATGAGCAAAGTTGCACAATTTGTAAGCGAGCATTTTGAAAGGCATTTGTCGTCCGAGAGCTTGCATAAAGTCGATAGCACTGAAGCGATCAACACTCAAAATTCGTCGAAAGCTCCTTCAAATGAAAATCTTCTCGCGTTCGAATCTGCTTCGGGTGAAATCAATTTGGATGAAATTTCTGAACCAGATCTGAAGCCAATTAACTCAAACGATGAGTTTGTCAACAATGTTATCTTGAAATTGAGCGAGCGCTACAACCAACATGAGGACACTCGATTCAAGACCAGCGTTAACAATCAAATTGTTGACTTTGTGATGCAAGAAAATTATGACGTCGAGACATTGAGACGAGCAATGTTCTGTCAGATTCAGCGTTATCAAACACGACGTGAAGGACTTCAAATGTTTAATGAATTGATCTCAATCGATAACCTTCTTGACGCCGCAAAATACAACATCTACAACGGATTCCTAAACTCTGCTTACGCGGAAGAGAATGCCGAAGCTAATGAAAACCAATACGATCACATTTTGGAGAATCTAAACTTGATTACCGCTTATCAAAAAGCTGATGTGTTGATTGCTCATTCTCATATTCTCGAGTGGACAATTAAAGAGTTCCAGAAGTACGTCAATCAAGATCATGTAGTTGGAAAACAGAAATGGAATCATGGCGATAAGGATCAAACGAATCTCGGAACTTATGTGTTTCTGAAAAAGGTTTCACGTGCTCGCTTCCTTTTGATGATCTTCGGACTGTTAGCAAAGAATTATGCTGGAAATGAATTGAGCATTTTGATAAACTCTGGATTGTTAGGCTCGAGCCTTGGTCTTTTACATCAAACTGGAAACAACGAATTGCTAACAAACCAAAAAGCTGACAAGGAATTGAGCGTAATTTACGAAGAAGACATTAAGTCGCGAAGCAACTTCTCGAGAGAAGATGGTCTCATCAGTGGTCCTGAACTCGTCAAGCACATGAAGATTGGAACGAGAGTTGCTCGTGGCGCTGACTGGAAATGGTTTGAGCAAGACGGCAATGGAGAAGGTCGAATCATTAGTGAAGTTGGCGACGATGGCTGGGTTAGAGTAGAATGGGACACAGGAGCTACAAACTCTTATCGAATGGGAAAAGAAGGTCACTATGATCTAAGATTAGCCGACAGCAGCTTCAAGACAATATCACCAGATAAGGAAAGTGATAAAGACAACGAGTTGTTTGAATCTAAACTTCAACAAAACGAAATTCATCCGACAAAACTTCTCAAAACCGCTTGCATTAAAATGCTGCAAATGATCTCAACTTCTGTCGGATTCCACGGTGATAAGATTCAAAGCGACGCTGTTCGTGTTTTTGTGACAATGTTTTATTCGATTCTCACTCAAAAGAAGAATCACGCGACAAACATTGGACTTGATGCCTGGCGAACGATCTCATTCCTTCGAGGAATTCTTAAATCTCAAAGCGTTTCAAAGCACATCACAACTGATCTCTGGATAAAGTTGTACTTTGAGATTCTTCAGATGCCAGCTCAATGCGAAAAGGATATTTATAAGAAAGTTCAATGCACTCGATTGCTTCAAACAACGTTAACACTTTGGACCGAAGAAGACGCCAACAGAATCGAGTCCATCGTCAATCAATTATTCCTTTTGCTAGGAAATATAACAATGAACTGCCCTCACGACCATTCGTTAACTCAACTGCCAGTTGGAATCAAAACGAAAGTGTTGTCAAGTGCTTCTCATTCTGGAACAATCGCTGAAGAGTTGATCTCTTTGTTGCGCAAGCTACACACACTTCCGCTTTGGAATGAATCGATCAACGCCTATATCTCACAAAAAATGTGCGTCGCTGCTGATATGTGCATCGACTCAGAACGTGAATCTAACGTTTACTCAGAAAAACTAAATGTCGCTGCTGCTTTAAGTGTTATTGGAGGTTTCGATCCACGTCCAAGGATCGGCATCGATATTGTCTACGACAGTGTTAAATGTTCAATATTTCGAATGACTCGCAATGGAACTGTAATCTTAAGTGTTCACAGATCAAACGATACTAAAAATATTTCATTCACAAAAATGGAAAAGCTCGTCGAACAGGGAATTTTCAGTTTATCAAAGTTATCACTGAATGAAATGTTGTTGAACTCCTTAGCTGTTCTCATGTACGGAATGAGCATTGAAATTCCTTCAAGCTTCGATGTCTCTGCTTTGACTTATCAGCAAATTCAATTGGCATCACTGAAAGCGACTCAAGTTTTGTTTCGTCATCAAAGTTTACTGAAGACAATTCTTCGACAACGATCGCCGGGCATCAGCAAATATTGCTCAGACGATAGCATGTCTGATGACTCCAAGAATTCGAAACCTGATGAAAATGGTGAGAAGAAACCAGACCCATCGAAGCAAGATCTTCTCGTGCAAAGCATTTTATCTCGAGCGATTCAATCAAGTCCATTGAAAGCTTGTTATACTCAATCTGAAATGGAAATCGCTGCTCTGGCCATTTGTCAAACACTCTCAGCTCACTTCAAGAATGATATTCCAATTTCTCAAGTGAAATTCCAAAATGTTAAGCAAGCAACGATGATTCATGGAGTCGCTCATTACAATGAATTTACGCAAGACACATCGAATAACTTCAACACTAACAACTCTGAACCATCAAGAGCTAATCCATCAACTAAACTTGTAATTCAAATCATGGAAATGGGTTTCTCCAGAAAAACTGTTGAGCTCGCAATGAAGCAAATAACAAATCGAGTCGAGATTCTTCCAACAACTGAACAAGTTGTTCAATGGATCATTGATCATCCTGAATCAAATATCGACGAGGACTCGAAGGAGACATTAAACAAGATCAACAGTGGAAACGTTGTCAGTGGAGCTGACAGCGATAATGAAAGCACATGCTCAGAGAATTTGAATTCGTCTTCGATCAGTCAACACGACAAGCAAGCTAAGTTCGCTAAACGTGATGACTTTAAAAGCGCTGATCATTATGCAATTTACGTTCGAGGTCACATTTGTCCAGGAATGACCGTCCGATGCTGCAGAGATTTCGAAGAAATTCGAGCTGGCGACAGTGGAATTGTTCTCAAAGTAGAACCCGATGAGCTTCATGATCTAAATGTGCGTGTTGATTTTAAATCTCATGAAAGACCTTTCTGGATGTGCTTTGTTCATTTGGAAATGTTGGAGAACCCGAGCGAGGATATTAAACAATCAAATATTACTTACGGATCGCAAGTGAAAATTAAACCAACGAGTTCAATCCCAAGAACTCAAGCAGTGAAGCACGTCGTAGGAATTGTCACTGCGATCAATGGCCTCGAAGTTATTGTCGATTTCCCTCAACAAAAGTCTTGGTGTGGTCAGTTAGGCGATCTCGATCTTGTTCATCCGGCATCAACTGAAAGTGATCTCTACGACATTATAGAAGATTGGTCTCAAAGCCTGAAGTCACTTACAGTTTCATCTAATGAAACAGCAGCGAGAAATCTTCTGGAAAGAACAACTGCTTTCTGGCAAAGCGCAAACACGCAAGGTCGACCATGGATAAGAATTGAGATGAGAGAGAACATTTTGATTCACGCTTTGTCTGTTCGCATTGAACCAAACGACGGATCACATCAACCCAGCAGCATCATCGTTCGAACAGGAGACAATATCTCAAACTTGAAGGAGTTCAATTGGGTGACAATCAGACCTCACGATACTCACGTTGTATTGCTCTCTAATGTTCGTCAACACTTCACTTTTATTGAAATCTACATCAAGCACTGTCGCAATAATGGAATTCAATGTCGAATCCACGATTTGTATGTGATCGGCAAGCGAAAGCAATCTGATGTTGATGCGATGTTGTCAAATGCTTCTTTCCTTGCAAATGACGGAGATCTCATCGAGCCAAACTACACAACTTCTTCCAGCAATTATCCAGAAGATAAGTTCGCAATGTCACGAAATGTTCCCGGAAAAGACGAAAGAAATAATCCAAGTCGAGTTTATGTTTGGGGCTTGAATGATAAAGAACAACTCGCTGGTCTGAAAGGATCGAAAGTAAAAGTTCCAATGTTTTCGTCTATCTTGTCTAATCTCAAACCTATTCACATTGCTGGTGGTTCAAAATCGCTTTTCGTTGTCTCGCAAGATGGAAACTTGTATTCGTGTGGTGAAGGAACTAATGGTCGATTAGGCTTAGGTCATAGCAACAACGTTTCGAGTCCTCAACAAGTTCCTGTGATCAATCAATACATCGTAAAGAAAGTCGCAGTTCATTCTGGGGGAAAACATGCCATGGCAATCACTCTCGATGGAAAGATCTTCAGTTGGGGTGAAGGAGAAGATGGAAAGCTTGGGCATGGAAATCGTTTGACTCTTGAAAAGCCTAAAATGATTGAATCGCTAAGGACTAAGAGAATTCGTGATATTGCATGTGGCAGCGCTCACAGTGCCGCGATCACTAGTCAAGGAGAACTCTACACTTGGGGTCTTGGCGAGTACGGTCGTCTTGGACATGGAGATGAAGTTACTTTACTGAAACCGAAGTTGATTCAAAAGCTTGTTGGACAACGTGTCGTTCAAGTTGCTTGTGGATCTCGCGATGCTCAAACTTTATGTTTGACTGAAGATGGAACGGTTTACTCTTGGGGAGATGGAGATTTCGGAAAACTTGGTCGAGGTGGATCAGACGGCTGCAAAGTTCCTCAACCTATCGAACGACTCAGTAGCCTTGGAATTGTGCAAATCGAGTGTGGCGCTCAATTTTCTCTTGCGTAAGATTTTATTTTATAAATATTTTAAGAATATTTAATTTAATTAAATCAAATTACAGCTTAACTCGCTCCGGTGAGGTTTGGACATGGGGCAAAGGCGACTATTACAGACTTGGACATGGATCTGACCAACACGTTCGCAAGCCAACACCGATTCAATGCATGCGAGGAAAGAAAGTGATTCACGTCGCTGTTGGGGCATTACATTGCTTGGCTGTAACTGATTCAGGTTCGTTTGTTTAACTTCTTAATCCTAACTTTTCTAATCTAAATTCATTTGAAACAGGACAAGTTTTTGGCTGGGGCGATAACGATCATGGGCAACAAGGATCAGGAAACACAAGTGTAAACAAGAAACCGACTCTAGTCGTTGGGCTAGATAATATTTCGGTTAATCGAGTCGCTTGTGGCAGTTCACATTCAATTGCGTGGAGTCTACCCGAGTTTGAATCAGAGTTTGATAAGAAAGAAGCTGTCGCGTTCACAGTTCCTAAAGATCCTTTAGGCGGTCACAGCTTGGGAATGTATTCACTTGACGATCAAACAACTTCGTCGCCAGTGTTGCACAACAAAATTAAACATCCACGAAAATCTTTATCAGAAGTTGTTTTATCAATGGAGTCTACGTCGGCACTTCAAGCTTCACTTAGCCATATCTTGAATGCAATAAAAATTCTTCAAGCTCGTTCTTGCATAATTGCCGCTTTGACGAGCCATGCGCAAATCAAGAATCACCAAAATATTTTCGACACTGATAAAATCTTGAAGGAAGCAAAGTCTCAAGATGTAATCGAGATTGATAAGCAAGAGATGATGGCTCAAGCCAATCAAAGGGATCTCGTCAGTTCACAAATTGCAAACGGCGGTGGAGAAAGTTTAGCTGAAGACTGTGAACTTCCTGTTGAGACAGAGATCATCAACGATCCAGAATATCCATCGAATCCACTACCAAACACATCGAGCAGCTTATACCGAAGTCTCACGAATTCAATGTCAATGTCAGCTTCAAGTTGCAACAATGCGAATCCAAAACACTCGAAGATGTCGACAAGTGCAATGTCTGTCATGGCTTGCATTATAAATCACCAAGAAGACATGATTGGAGAGACAGCAGTCGTGAAAAATGGTCTTGACGATTTCCTTGTTTTGTTTGGTGAAACTGAATCAAGAAACTTACTCGAACTTTTGAAGTTGAGTGCTTGTGGTCGAATTCCTGGAGCTCAAAGCAACACAGAAACGATTGCAAATACTTTGATTGAACTTGGATTAAGCTCTTCAACTGTCGGAAACATGATAATTGAAACATGCATCTCAGAACTCGAAGATTTGACTTCGCGACATTGTTTGGAGAAAACACCAAAACCAGTTGTTCAAGAAAGCTCTCATCCTTACGTCGATGACATTACTTTAGTCGGTCACGTGAAAATTCCTGGCGCTGAGTCGCTTAGGATCGAATTTGATTCGCAATGTTCAACAGAGAAACGCAATGATCCTTTGATCATAATGGATTCATCGGGAAGAGTCGTAACAACAAGATCAGGCCGAGAGTTCGCTCAATGGGCACAAGAAATAAGAATTCCCGGAGATGAAATGAGATGGAAATTCACATCTGACAACAGCGTTAATGGATGGGGATTTAGATTCCTTGTTCATGCAATTATGCCAGCTTCGTATTTACAAGAACTTGGATCGGACAGGAAGATTCTCTCACAGCCATCGATTGATCTCGTAATGGTTTTGTTAGACTCAAAGCTAGCGCCTCAGAATCCAAACGTTCTCATTCGTTTGATTTCAGCGCTTTCACAATGCGCTCAGAAAGGAACTTTGTCTATAACACAACGAATTTGGTGTCTAAAGAAAATCCATCATTACTTGACAACATCTAAGTTTGCTTCGCATGCATCGGATGCATCACTTGTTGAAATTATTCATCCTCTCATCCCAATGATCCTTCGACAATATGAATACGAAGAAGGCCAAGTCCGAACTGGAGTTCATCTGATGCATTCTGAGTACTTCCAATGCATGATTGCGTTGGCTTGTGATTTGAATGTTGACTTCATTCTCCCAGCAAACGACGCTCACAAATGGTCTTGGTTCAAACGATATTGTTGTGCAGTGCGAGTTGCTAAAGCGATGATTAAACGAACAGCTCTTCCAAAAGCATTTTGTCTTGAAGTTCGTCGGAAACTTGAAGCAACAACTGGATCAGCTCCCGTAAATAATGCTCCGAACGAGCTCTCAAGTTCAATGACTTCATCTTCGTCTTACTATCAAACTTCGTCATTACAAGGCTCAATACAAAATGAATCAGAACTCGATGAACATTACGAGAAAATGCCATTTGAAGACCATTCGATCTTCACGCCGAATCATGATTCGCAATTATTGCAATGGTTTAATCGACGACCTGAAGATTGGGCATTTTCTTGGGGCGGCGGAGCAAGTACAATTTATGGCTGGGGACACAATCATCGAGGACAACTTGGTGGATTAGATGGCAGCAGAATTAAAATTCCAACGCCATGTGAAGCTTTGAGTATGTTACGACCAGTGCAAATTGTTGGAGGAGAACAAACTCTCTATGTGTGCACTCATGATGGCAAAGTCTACGCGACTGGATACAACGCTGGAGGTCGCTTGGGAATTGGTGGCACTGACTCCGTTGCAGTTCCAACTCTCATCGAAAGCTTGCAGCACATTTTCATCAAGAAAGTGACAGTGAATTCCGGTGGGAAACATTGCTTAGCTTTGTCCTCTGAGAATGAAGTTTATTCTTGGGGCGAAGGCGAAGATGGAAAATTAGGACATGGCAATCGTGATAGCTACGATCGACCCAAGTTAATTGAATCATTAGTTGGACTGGGAATTGTTGATATTGCTTGTGGAAGCGCTCACAGTGCAGCTGTAAGTTTGATTAAATAAATTCATTGTCACAGCTTTATCAATTCCCTTTTCATTTAACAGATAACATCAGAAGGTCAAGTTTTAACTTGGGGAAAAGGAAGATATGGAAGGCTTGGACATGCTGACTCTGAGGATCAATTGAAGCCGAAAGTTGTTGAGATGTTGCAAGGATATCGAGCAATTGATATTGCTTGTGGTTCTGGTGACGCGCAAACGCTTTGCATAACAGATGACGGTAAGATAATGAAGGAATTGTTCTAAATTGATATTTAAATAATAAATTTCCAGATAATGTTTGGTCTTGGGGTGATGGCGACTACGGAAAATTAGGACGAGGAGGGTCAGATGGCTGTAAAGTTCCAATGAAAATTGAAAGCTTAGCAGGGCTGGGAGTCGTCAAAGTTGAGTGTGGCTCGCAGTTTTCTGTTGCTCTGACTAGAAGTGGATCAGTTTACACTTGGGGAAAAGGCGATTATCATCGATTGGGACATGGCAACAGTGAACACATTCGAAGACCAAAGAAGATTGCAGCATTGCAAGGCAAGAAAATCATCTCGATCGCCACAGGATCACTCCACTGCATCGCTGTAAGTTAAATTTTCTCCTTTTAAAGAACGAAATTTACCTTTCTCTTGTTTAGTGCACTGACACTGGCGAAGTCTTCACATGGGGCGACAATGACGAAGGTCAACTTGGAGATGGAACTGTGACAGCAATTCAACGACCTCGATTGGTTAACGCACTTAACGGAAGACACATTGTTCAAGTAATTTGCGGATCAGCTCATACTCTTGCAATTTCGACTTGTCCTCACGCTATGGCTGCTCGATCGCTTCCATCACCTCCAATGGAATATGACTTGGTTCGAGATATCGAGCCAGAAGTGTTACAATCTCGTCTAGTTCTGCTTCATCACTTTTCGGAGTTGATTTGTCCATGTCTAGCAATGCTACCAATTGAGGGTGACTTGTCGCTTGGAGCTATTCGCGATATTCTTGTGTACAGCATCAAGGAAGCTAGTTTGAGGAAGGTCATTCAATGTACAATGGTTCGTGACAAGCCTCACGGTCCAACAATCGAACTCAACCGCATTCAAGTGAAGCGTTCAAGAAATCGAACAGGAAATGGTTTAGCAGGCGTCGATGGAATGAAGAGCGTCTTTGGTCAAATGGTTCAAAAACTTCCATTGCTGACTCAGGAATCTCTTTTCCTTCCACATCGAATTTGGAAAGTGAAGTTTGTTGGAGAAAGCGTCGACGATTGCGGAGGAGGTTTCAGTGAGAGTATTGCTGAGATGTGCGATGAACTGCAAAATGGAAGCGTTCCACTGTTGATTCAAACACCAAATGGCCGAGGTGAAGCTGGAGCTAATCGCGATTGCTTCTTACTCGATCCAACATTGAACTCAGTTCTACACATGAACATGTTCCGTTTCCTTGGAGTTTTAATTGGAATTGCTGTAAGAACAGGATCGCCATTGAGTTTGAATTGCTTAGCAGAGCCTTGCTGGCGTCAACTTGCTGGAGAGACTTTGAGACCATCTGATTTAACCGAAGTTGATCGTGACTATGTAACTGGATTGCTTTGCATTCGAGACATGGACGATGACCCAAAGATTTTCCAAACAATGGAACTGCCATTCTCAACTCCATCAGCGAAAGGTCACGAAGTATTTCTCTCGACCAAATACACACACATAACTCCTGAGAACAGACAAGAATATGTGAAACTCGCTCTGAGCTACCGTCTCCATGAATTCGATGAGCAAATCAAAGCTGTTCGAGATGGAATGTCGAAAGTTATTCCAGTTCCCTTGTTATCGCTTTTCTCAGCATCGGAACTTCAGGAGATGGTTTGTGGATCGCCTGATATTCCTTTAGGTCTGCTCAAAACTGTTGCAACTTACAAAGGAATTGACTCAACATCTCCGCTTGTTCAATGGTAAATTTATATTTAAAATATTTCAACTTTTATTTCATTGATTTATTTTTCAGGTTCTGGGAGGTAATGGAAGAATTCACGAATCAAGAACGATCACTGTTCCTTCGATTTGTTTGGGGAAGAACTCGTCTGCCTAGAAACATTGCAGACTTCCGTGGAAGAGATTTTGTTTTGCAAGGTAAAAAAGAAATATTTCCAAAATTAAATGAAACAAATCTAATTTTATTCAATTTTTAGTGCTCGACAAATACAATCCAGCAGATCATTTCCTTCCCGAAAGCTACACCTGCTTCTTCCTTTTGAAAATGCCGCGGTACTCGTGCAAGGTAAACTAAATTCGATTCAAAGTTTAAACAAGTTTCTAACTCTGATATCTCACAGCGAGTTCTGATGGAGAAACTAAAGTACGCGATTCATTTCTGCAAGTCAATTGACACTGACGACTACGCACGAGTAGCAATGGGCGACCCTACAAGTCCAACTGCCAGCGAAGACAACAGCGACATCGAATCGGTAATTTACAATCCTTTGAACTCTTTAAACTTTTTCTAGATAGAAAAAACTGTTTGTGCTTAAATCGCAAGCTTCCTTAGCTTTATTGTTTCAACTGCAGAATTTTTCTTTAACAACTGAATTGATTTCTCATTCCAGATCGCCTAAAAATCTAGTTTCATAACATTCTCATTAGTGGATGATTTTTAGATCAGAGAGATTAAATTACGCAAGCGTTACGAACTTTTTAAATTCGTGTTCTCAGCTTATTACTCTTAGTCGACGGTAGCTGAAATATCAAAGAAATTTAATCAACAATGAAGCTAAAACTTAATGTTTCATTTCATTCGCATTAAACAATTAGACAATGCAACAATGGAGTGTCATTCGTGAAAGATAATTGAGCTTTTAAAAAATTAAATAATAAAGAAAGTGCCGTCGCTTTCGAATGGCACTCTCAGTATTATAGACAAAACCCTCAGTTCATATCAGGAGTAAGCAGCTTTCATAATCATTTCAGTCAGAAAATCTTTTTAATAAACTAGCAACTAATAAGTTTTCTTTAGCGCAAATGTTTTTTCTTGAGTTGGTTTTCGTTTCCTAGTCAAACTTCAGTCAAAAAGTTTTTATTCGCGACACAAAATGCTTCGACAAAATGCAATTAAGCGAGAACAAATTAACATATATGATGTCATTTTAAACACTTTCAATGCAAAGAAAGAAAATGAAATAATAAAAATATTTTTTAATTCACGAAATAAAATGTTTTTATTCTTTTCACATTTAAACTTTTATTAGAATTTTATTCATTCCGACGAGTTTTCGACTTTGTTGTGCCCTTCACTGTGAAATGATTCTTTTATTTGTGAATATAGATAAAGAACTGCAACAAAGTTAGTCGATAAACGATTTCCATAACGTCATCAATGAGGTCGATGAGCTCAAGATTGTAATGTATGCCGGCAAAGTCGCTGTGTAAAAAGCTGAATTAATTTTTGCTGTTTTCTGAGCTCTTGCGATAATAAGAACAAAATCTTTGTCGGATTCAAAGAAATTATCAGCAACTGCTGAGCTTCTCTCGATGATTTGTTGTCCTCCGTATGCGTAGAAGAAAAGCTGAAGACAAATCGCGAAGCCGAAGATGCAATCGATGATGATTTGAATAAAGTTGTCGTGCATGAATATTTGAAACCAAATAACGCAGAGCTGCATTGAGCTGATTAGAAACTGAGCAAAGATTATTTGCTTGATCAATTGATTAAGATCTTCGACCAGGTCCAAGATTGCTTGATGTCTTTCCACAAATTTCTTCTTATCTCCATCAAACGATGATCGCAGAGAGTCGAAGCAGGCGCAAATGCTTACACTCAACCCAAAGAAAGTTGAATCGACTCCATTCTGAAAATTCCATGAATTGAATAAATTATTTAAAAATTATATTTCAGGACTTACACTTGTGAGAATAGCAACGGCACTCGATAAACTTATTGCAGCGTATGTCAGATGATAAGCTGGGAAAGTAGAGGCGTCGTAGAAGAATGCGCAATTGAATGGAAATTCAACTCTCAAGGAGGTCCCGTAAAAATAATTATCTTTAAGATTCAAAAAAATTGGACGAGTGCAGTAACCAAATGACACAAAACCACAAGAACTCAAATAGAGAATGCTAATGACTCTGTCCATTTTTTTAACTGCAAGCAAATTCTTCTCATTCAAAAGATCACTTGACATTCCTCGAACTCGTGCAATCAAATCGAAAAATCTTTTCTTCCGGAAATAAATCGACAAAACTTTTGCAGTGACGAGGAAACTTGTTAGAAAAGTTGCTATACATTCTGCAGTTAGCAACACATTCTGATAATTTTTCGATACGAAAATTACGTGCGAGAGATCACAAAATATAACTGCACCGATGCCAAGTAACTGAATGAAATGAAGAGCATGCCGAGTCTTCATGTCGTTTGAGCGATGATATCCAATGAGTCGAAAGCATTTCATTTGAAAATCGAACAAAGGAGCGTCCATCGTTGATTTGAAAAAGCTTGTCAACGCAGCTAGAAATTCAGAAGATAACTAAGGCCTCGTCACAAAGAAAATAATTATTTGTGTGCTCTGCTAAGTTGCGTGTGATTTATTATTAAAATATCGATGAAAGTTTCACATCAAAAGTTTACAAGCCTACGCTTGAAAAGATTAAGTTTCTAAAGAAATGACTGTAAGATTGTTATGAAGGACGCTGTTGAACTAAGAATTGCTGTAAATGCTGGTAATGTTGCGGTGTAAAATGCTGATGAAATTTTCGAAGCTTTCTTAGCTCTCGCGATGATAATTACAAGATCCCGATCGGTCTCATAAAATTCGTCAGCAACTGCTGAAGAGCTTTCAATTATTTCTTGACCGCTGAACGAGTAAAGAAACATTTGAATGGTGATTGCCGAAACATAAGACGTATCAACGATCCATTGACCTGCATTGTCGTGCATGATAAGAGAGAATCCAATCAAGCAAAGTTGCATTGAGCTAATGAAGAATTGAAAGAAAACAATTGGCTTCATAATTTTATCCAAGTCCTCGAGAAGTTCAGTGAGTTCTCGATGCGTTTCGACGAACTTCTGCTTGTCGCCATCGAAGGAGTTTCGTAAAGTTTTCAAATGACCGCAAAGGTTCATTGAGACATTGACGAAAAGCGAATCAACACCAGCCTAACAATAAAGTTTTTTTTACTCCTCGACAATAAAGAAATAAAAAACTTTGATAACTTACATTAACGCAAACGTTGTTACAGATTGCAAAGCAAAGTCCAAAGTATGACATTGAAAAAAGGAAAAACCCTGATGGTTCGTAAAGGAACTCAGCTTTGACCGGCATGCCGGGAAGAAATTCTTTCCCTTTGAAGAAAAATTCGCCTGCGCTACTGAGAATCGGAGCAGTTGCGTAGGTCGTTCCTGACATGATTGCAGAGATCAAATAGCAACGAGTGATATACTTTCTGAGTTTATCAGCTTTTTTAAATTCTGGTTCGTTCACGTTTTTGAATCCCAATTCTTGCACTCGATCCATGAGCCTCAGAAACTTTTCCTTTTTGAACAGATAAGTCAAGAACTTGGTAGCAGTAATCAATCCCGTGAAAAGCGTCGCAGCAGCTTCAGCGGCTAAAGCGACATCGTTAATGTTACTCCAAGTAAACATTGTCTGAGAAATAAGCGAGAACAAGTGACCGGATATGCTACACAATTGAAAAACTTGAAGTTTTCTATTTTTTTCGCGACTAAAACCAACTCCGCGAAGACAATTCAATTCCATATTGAAATTCATTGCGCTGCAAGTAAACAATTCTTGTTTGCTTAAAACTTAAACTTACAATGAAAGCTATTGTGCCTTAAGGACTTGATTGTAAATCTCTAATTAAAATGGTAATTGCTGATTGAATTGAATCCCACTTCGAATGAAATCTTTTAATTAACGGTTAGCTAATTGAAGAAGCTTAAGGCAAACAAAACTTTGAAAGCTTCATAATGAATTTTTAATGAAAATCGTTGAAGCATAACAATCAAGAGGAAATACAAAGTTTCATTCAAACTACTTAGCTTTGATTAACTTATTCATGCTCGGATTCCAAGAAACTTTTGAACAACGCACTTTTACTAGGAAGCGAACAAAAAGTCTCAATCTAAATGAACCGAGTTAAATTCACGCAGAATGATAATCGAAATGTGACAAGTTCCCAGACATTAAACAATCGATAAGTGATCACGTACTCGTTATCAAAACGAGATAAATAATTTAATATAAAATAGCGCGCAAATAAGTCATTTCAAGTCAAACACATCTCATATTTCTTTAGTAACACTTGTGAGGTTCAGTTTATTTGGAAATGACTGTGACAACGGAAGTTAAACAATATTCGCTTAGCGAAGTTTCTCTTAGAAACGGAAGAGATTCAAAAGAATGCTGGATCGTTTATAAAGACGCCGTCTATGATTGCACAAACTACTTAGATGATCATCCCGGAGGTGGCGAATTGATTCTCGAGTACGGAGGAAAAGATTCCACGAAAGCGTTTAACGACGCTGGACATTCGATTGATGCGATGAAAGATCTGAAGGCTTTAAAGATTGGCGAGCTGATTGATGTGAGTTCAAGATTTTGTTTCCAGTTTTGCTTAAATAAAAACTTTTATTCACAACAGGAGGACAAGAAAGCAAATCGAGGGAAATCAAAGGCAAGCAAAGGCGAGAAAATGTCATTTGGAGAACAAGTGAAGCAAAAGAAAAAGTTGGGAGGTTTCCTGTTCTGTTAAAGATTCGAGCAATCGCTCGACAAATAAATTATTTTCATTTAGTTTTAAGTTGTAAATTTGCAAAATTAATAGAAACATTGTGAATTGATAAATAAAATCACGTTTTGAATGATAAGATTGATGGAAGCTTGAAGTGCAGTAGCGCCGAATATCTTACGCCCGATAGACATACTCTCATAATTTTTTTTATAACTTTCTAATGTGATGGCTAATTTTAATGTAAATTAAGTTATAAGAGATATTATGAAGGTATGTCTATCGGGCGCTAATGTATTCTCAGAAAAATGACTCAGAAACCTTTGTTTGTTGCAAGTAGATCTTCACAGCGATGATGCGTATTTCGGCGAACGTCTCTTCAACAAAATTCTTCTTCTTTTCTTCGCCAGGTAACGGGACGCTGTTTGCAAAAAAAATTCAGCGAAACATGAAATACAACTCACAGGAATTTCGGTCGCTGACTAAACAAACTGAGAACAAAGCGCACAAGGACCTTAGTTCGTTTTTAAATATAGATTTCAATTAAAAGCGTTGTTCATCGCGTGACTACCAATCCTCCGAATTTAGGATGTATTTCAAAAAGTAAGAAGATTTATAATAAAGATTCTTGACTCGTAAAGGAAAACCTTTTGAATAATTATCGGAATATCTCCACGAGAAAAAACAGATTTTTTTATTAATTCGAAAATTAGATAACAAAAAAAGTGCGCGCCTTCCAAAAGGAACTAATACAGCAGCAAATAAGAAAATTTCAGGAGATTTTGATGTAGGAGTTTCAAGTCTATTTATGACTGTGAGCACATTTTTGTTTTATTTTGTATAAAAAATTCAGTTGCTCTTGATTCTTCGAAGGAACAACAATTAAAATTTTGCAAAAAAACAAATTATTAGTGAAATTTTGCAACAAAGTATAAGAAAATTATTGACAGCCGATGGGAAAGCCTAAGGAATACTTCAACTTCGTTATTCGTAAGAAAAATCGGTTCACTCAACCGATGAAAACACGCTTGTTCAGTTACGTCGTCTGTAGTCCTTGATTTTGATGAATAATTCACAAACAAGATGAGCTAGCGAGTTAATGTTTTCACCAGTTTATGGAAAATTTTAATAAAAAATGGAATGTCAGAATTTCGTAAGCACGTCAAGTTCAGGTCCACGGCCTCAATAAGTGGAGTTTTCATACAAAAAACTGCATATTGTTACAATATCTCAAAAACGGAAGGCGCTGGCTACTTCTGGTTTACGCAATTCTGTTCATTTTATGAATAGTAGCACCAGCAAATTTAATTATGGGCTTGATAGTTCAATTGGTTCAGGTCCACGGAGTCTGTGTCTGGTGAACTTATCTTTAAATAAATTCAGTTTTGTTAACGTTTCCGCTATGTCGCAGGAAACGCTCTGGAGGTCGAGAATGTGCATAAGAGCGAAAAAAAACTGTTCATACGACTTAGATTGCATTGACCCACTTTTTGTGCTAAGGGATCCCTCTTTCCATTTAACATTTCGACTTTAACGTGGTCGGTTTGAGCCAAAAAGTTTCTTTTCTCAGAGCTGACTAAGTAGATCCGAGATCACCATCGAGCGGCACCACCGCACGGGTAAACCCAGTAAACCAGTCCAGCTGATGAAAAAGCTACAGTAAGCTCGTATTACTGCATTTACTTGTTATTTTAATTCAATTTAAATTGCATAAAAATTTTGATAGGTTTCGTGCTGGAAAATAACTTCTAATCTCTTTAAAAAATGGAACCTAATACCTCTGCAGCCCTATTTCAAGATTCCGATTTTTTGCTTTCTAATGAGTTACTGCCAGTAGATATCATCAAAAAATATAAAGATCAAATCAAATGGATGCGACCAAGCGAAATATGCGACACTCCTTGTTTCGTGGTTGGAAAATTTTCAAGACTAAATGTTAATCAAGGTGAACTAGGTGATTGCTGGGTACTCTCATCTATCGATGCTTTGCTTTGCAACTGCGATGCCTTCAAAAAAGTTGTGCCGCTTAATCAAACATTCGAAACTGTTGAAGGTTATTGTGGAAAATTTCGATTCAAGTGAGTAATTTATTAATCAAAAAAACTATGACTGAGCTTAATTTTCTTTTAGTTTTTTTCGAAATGGCGATTGGATGGAGATAGTCATTGACGATCTTTTGCCAACGTTTAAAAAAAACCTCATTTTCGCCAAAGCGACAAAAAACAATTTCTGGACACCTCTATTGGAAAAGGCTTATGCCAAATTTGTTGGATCGTACAGGGATCTTAATGGTGGACATTCAGCAAAAGCATTGTTTGCTTTCTCTGGAGGAGATATCAAACGTTTTATATTAAGTAAATCATCGTCTCATCTTTTTGAAATACTTTTAAACTTGAAATCGAGTGTTATAGTCACCGCATCGATCTTCAAAAATGAAAATGATCATGAAGTTGAAATCATGGGTTTGAAAACACTTCACGGCTACTCTGTCACGAGAGTTGAAAACGTAATTTATCAGGGACGAATCGTAAAACTGATACAATTGATAAATCCTTGGGGCAAAGACGAGTGGAAAGGAGATTTCTCTGATAATTCAACTAAATGGGATGGCGTGTCGGATCATGAGCAAAAAAGGTTGAATTTTGTGAGAGAAGAAGACGGTGAATTTTTTATGCCATTCGAAGAATTCATTAAGTTTTTTGATGAACTTGTGGTTTGTCATCTCAATCCAAAGAAACCGCTTAACAATGAAAGTATCGAGGAAACAGAAATTCTGTTAATTTTTGCCGTTTCTAAGATTTTTGCTATTTTTGGATTAGCACTCTTCTCTTCGAAGGAGGAATAAAAATTAAAAGTTTTAACTAAAACATCTATATCATAATCAATGTATGCATTTCTTGGATATATAAATTATTATTAATTAAACAATGAGATCAATTTTCGTTTTATTTCAGTTATAAATATTAAATTTTAAACCGTCGTCAGTGTTTTGTTGCCAATAACTTTTTGCTTCAGCAAAGATACCACAAAGATCAATTGATTGTTGATCATGAGTTTAAGAGTTTGTTTTCAGTAGAGGTTGCTTTAAGCAACTCTCTCGAATAAAGAGATTTATTTAAAACAAGAGAACATCGCAAATCAACGGAAATCAAAGGCGGTAAAAATTATGGTGAGAAAATGTCTATTATGGTGAGAACAATTGAAGCAAAAGAAAAAGTTTGGTTTCCTGTTTTGTTAAATGTTCAAGCAATTGATTAACAAATAAATTATTTTCATTATGTTTTAAGCTGGAAATTTGCAAAATGAATAATCGACTCAAAGCAAATCGATTGAAAATGTTTTCTCAGAAAAATGATTCGTCAAATTTTGTTTCTAACAGCGCTACAGATTCATCGTCAACGAACATAATTAAAATTCTTTTGTTTATTGTTTTTAAGAGAAGCAGGGATCAAGTTACATTTTATTTTAGTTGTGTTAGTTTTTATCACTTCGTTCCAATTCCTCGCTCGATCGAATCGCTCACTTCAGTTGATGTCTGTTGCCCTCTGTGTGAAGATGGATTTTAATAATTTGAAGGGAAATTGCCTTTCGAGTGAAGACTTGTTTGTGGATTCCTTGTTTCCACCATCAGCTTTAATATTGTCTGCTGAAACAAATCAAAAAGTTCAATGGAAGCGACCGAAGGAACTTTGTGATAAGCCACGTTTTGTTATTGATGACGTTTCAACGTTTGCTGTCAAACAAAGGTTCTCATGCAATCGCTGGTTCTTCGCAGTTATCGAGACTTTGACACAAAATCGTGAGGTCTTCGAGAAAGTCATGCCACTTGACCAAACATTCGACAGTGATTACGCAGGAATATTTCGTTTCCGGTGAGTAGTTAAATGATCTTTAGAAAACGAAACTAACAACAAAAAATTTTCTAAAGATTTTGGCGTAATGGCGAATGGAAAGAGATTGTTATTGACGATCGGTTGCCAACAGTAGACGGAGAACTCGTCTACATGAAAGCCCCGGATTGTGAATTCTGGCCAGCTCTTCTCGAGAAAGCTTATGCAAAGTTTTACGGATCGTACGGTGCGATCAAAACTGTTCCACAATCAGAAGCCATTGTCGACTTCGCCAGTGTAATCGTCGAAAGTATTCGATTACAACAACACTTTACTGAGGTTCTCAAACAAATCTCAATTTCAAAAGAAGCTGGAGCTATTGTCACTGCTTCAATCAACAGAATTAACCAGGCGCGTTTAATTTATTCTGTAATGAAAGTTGACAAAGTAATGACGATTCAAGGAACAATCGATTTGATCCTTTTAAAAAATCCTTGGGGCCATCATGGTTGGACCGGAACATTCTCTGAGAGTTCATTGGAATGGAATCTTATCTCGAATCAGGACCAAGAGAGATTGGTGAGCGAAATAAAAGATGATGGAGATTTTCACTTAAAATTCGAAGATTTCCTCAAATATTTTGATCAACTTGAGATCGGTTATCTCAATCCGGATGCTTTGAAGATTAAAACCGTTCGCAAGTCATTTTACGAAGGAACTTGGACCGATAGTAAATCGAAGAGTCCTCAAATCTTTATTGAGGTTCAAAACGTCAACAAAGGAAGCCTCTGCACGATCATCGTCGATTTATTGCATCGACGAGATGCGAATGCTGAGCAGCGAAAGGTAAACTTTGAAATATTCAAAGTAACCAGCGAAGACTTCAAAAGTTGTTTCATCGAAAGTCAATTCCTTACAAGAGACAAATCAATCAGGAATAACTTGCCTGATCAATTTCAATGTCAGCCAGGTTTCATTGTCATCGTTCCATCGATCGACCCAGCACCAGGTGGAGAGTTTTTACTTCGTGTGAATTTCGAAGAACGTGAAACGATTCTCAGAGTTAATGAAGGCAATCGAAAATCCAAAGAAATTGTTGGTGATCACGTTATCGACTTGAAAACAGCAAACAATCATGTTGTGGCGAAAAAGTCGTCAAGAGACAAAAAACTCAATGCGATTTTATTTTGCGTGGCATTCTTTCTAATGGTTACAATTCCAAAATTTTTGGTCAAAGCTGCTATTAAGCAACAAAATTACCGAAATCACTGATTCGATATCAATTACTTACAAGCATTAAAATAATTTATTAATTACAAGCAATCGAAGTCTTTGTTACAAATTCAAAATTTCCCTTCCATCCTGTCGAGCGATTTAAACGAAGAAAAGGAAAATCCCATTCAACTGAGCTCATCTCATCCCTTTCTTCTGCCAATCGCCTCCTCAAACCCTCGGAATCACATTCACTTATATTCTTAATCATATAAATGGAAAAACGAATGACCATCTTTGGCACAGTGACTGGGAAGAAGAAGATAAAAAATGGATGGGAATTTGAGTTGAACATTAAATTGAATTTTTTCATCATTTCCACCCTCGGATCTCAATCTGATGGAAATTGTGTACATTTTTTGTGCTGCTTCGCTCATTCGGTCGGTCGCCGGCTCGTGTGATGAGGTTGATGGGAAGATTTCATTCACTTCAATGAGTTCACTCTCTTTCTCTCATTTTCCTTTGCCATTGCTCTCGGAGAGTGAATTTTCCAATGAAACGATGAGATTTTCCAGTCGTACAATAGTTGTCATTTCAGAATGTGACTTCGTGTGGATCAGGTGGAAATTGTTCTCGTCATTTTCAAACGAAAACAAATTGTATCAACACAAGATAATTTCATGGACATTTAAACAACTGTACGCCACTTAATTAGGCGAATTGAATGAGTTTCCGTGGACAGCACTAAATTAACTCAAACCCTAAAGCACTTTTGAATTTATATCAAGAGGAAAATTATGAATTTCCTGATGCTCGTCTCTGTCGGAAATAAAACATCAAACGCTGTTTCTCCTCGAAAAGAAAATTGGATGCGTTAACATCTGTAGAGCATGTGAAATTTAATTGAATTTTTTTTACTCTCAAACACACATTTATTGGGCAGCGGGCGAGATCATGGCCCACCTCACACTTCTCGCTTTATTTGTTGTTATTTACCAAAGCCGGGCGAAGAGAAGAGAAAAAAAAATGTATTCAGTGTAATTGAAAAATAAAAAAGCTTGCAAATAATTTTTAATTGAAAATCATTGGAGTGAAAGTTTATTGCAGGGCGGCGTTGGTTTGATGGAAAATTTTGTGGAAAATGCCATTAAACAGTGCGGGCGGAAAACTAATTAATTTTGGATTTAATTAAAAATATTTCGCTCGCAATCTCGTGCAGAAAAAAAGAAAAAATCTTCCGACTCACTCGCATTTCGCGCTTCGCACTCATTCGTCAATCTATAATTGAGTGAACGCGTCGAGAAGAACTTTTAATTATAATGCGAAATTGGGAGGAGAGGAGGAAGAACATGATGAGAAGAAGTTAATTAATTAATTAAAAATGTGTTTATGGGCCGAAACTGGGAGATAATTAAATTCATGCAAAAACGAACATTACACCAGAGCCGATCTCATTTTCCCTCTCGTTGGAAAGGCGACAGAAAAAAAGGCAATTAACGAGGAAAAGCGGATTATGGTCGCGCTGTAATATGAGCTAGTGGGGTGGCTGAGGTGAAATTCTTCGCGCTTCTAAATTAATTAATTAATGGAAGTAAACATTGTCTTTCTCTTTCTCTCTTTGTTATGTCACGCTTGGCAGATGGTACAGCTTATGATGCCAGTGAAATGAGATAACAGATTAAAAGACTAATTTCGAGTGACACAATTTTCTCGTTACAAGCAATTGTAATAAACATCATAGCTTATTCTGTCCTCGCCTCTTCGTTGAAATGAAAACTTAATTCAGTCTTCTGGTGGTGCATGAATATGCAAATTAATAAAACTGATTATTTATCGGATAATGTCAACGGGTAAAGAGAGAGGAAGAGAGAATGAGAAGCGATAGCATATCTGATGATATTATTACAGTCAACACACAAGGAGCGGGATTGAGAAAATGAAGATTAAACTTAGGATTATGCTAATGACTCGAGTGTGTTTATGTTTCCGTCACAAATTTTAAGAATGGGAGGAGAGATGATTAATAGTTTATGGCCTCCATGACTTCAAAACCTTCCTTATTACTGATGAACCTTCCTCCTTTGCCTGGTATCGTATCATCACGAAATAAATTTGTTTCATGTCACCCCTCACTCCTTCGCTTCGCCTCATCACAATTCCGTCAGTCGTCACCAAACCGACAAATTCAATCAATCAACCGAACATTCAACATTCAATTCTGCTTGGAAACTTGATAATTAAATTAATTTGAATAATTAATGGGAACGTGGAATTGCAATTATGCTAATGAATTCCAATTTGATGTGGATCAGGAATCAAGCGAAATCGCTATTGTGTTTGTTAAGAACAACGAAACGGATTAATAATTGAATTCTCGATTATAATGTCCGAGGCTTGGAGGCGACTAATTATTTTGAATCTCTTGTTAGTATGGAAACATTTTTGTTTCATTCCAAGCCAACAGCAAGTTGCTGAAAGTCAAACAATAATTTAATGAGATATCAACAAAACGAAGTTAAAGCGAACTCCGAGTGATTCGCCGCTTAGGGCTGTGGAGATCTGACAAGCTTTGAATCTGATTTAACGAGTTGATTGATTTGCTTTCATATTTAAGTAAAAACGGTTAATTCAAGGCCGAGCATAGCTCTAGCAACAGACAAAAACACAATCAAGTGTCGTCTACGTCTTTTCTCCCTCCTGGTGATCTCTTTTCAAACGAGTCTGAGTACACAAAGACTTGACTTCAATCGGAAAAAGATTGGAAAAGTTTCTTCCGTTGCAAAAACACCTGAACACGACGACGACCAGGAAAAACATTTCTTCTCCGTAAAGAAATAAAAGGAAAATCAATTTTGCAAGTGTAAATTTATTTTATGTTTATGTGAATCTCTCCCGTGAAAATCCATAAATTTTCCATTTCTTTAAAATATCCCTCAGCGCGAGGATTCCGGATGGAAAGAGACGAGCTCGTGGTAAGAAGAAAAAGGCAAAATCCATTTCGCTTTCTCTCCAGCTTTGACGGCGGAAGTGAAGTGGAAAATATTTATTGAAAAATAAACAATCTTAACGCCATTAAATAAATCACTGTAGTCGAACGAAAGTATAACATTTCGTGAAGTAACTGCTGTTTCGATTTAAAATAAATCATCCTATTATGCGATAAATTCTCTATGCCGTTCCCTAGCATTTTTCTTTTGCCTTACCAGGCACTTGCCGCGTCCCATCAAAAGATTAAGCGCTGCCATTTATTCCGTTTATTGTTTACTTTTCTAGCAAGAACTGCTCAGCTTCTTCCGACTCAGTTACGTCGTGTGCACATTGTAAGCGCTTTGTGTGTGCTCAAGTCGTCGTGAAAAATCACCTTCCCTACGATGACTAATATGATGTTTGCTTCTCTTTATGGCTTCAAATGGTGTAACGTTGCATTGTGAGCGAGAAGAAGATTCTTTAACGGCTGATAAAATGATTATAATTTTATTATGACTTATCAAGAAGTGGCAGTTTTCACATCACTTCCCATTTTACAAAGAGCGCTAATGTTGTGTAATAGAGTAAATAAGCTTCTTTCTTCCTAACCCTCTTGACTTCATCATTCTGTTCTCTCTTCTTTCTGTTTTTTTTAATGCTGCTGGTGCTTCTGTCGAGTGGGAGGAAGAGTCGGTTGGTGATACTTCCAGTTGAGGAAAAATCTCTCTCGACTCGTCTCGCTTCGCTAAGCTCTCAATTGCCCTCTTCGGGTGATGAAGAGATGAAATCTTCTCCTTTCCAAACAGAGGAATTTCATTATGTCGTATGTAGAATGCCATTAGCAAACAATAAAAGACATAAAGATTAATTTAGTTATTTAAACAAGATATGAATCTAAAAGTGAACTTTTTTAGCGAAGCCGAAGAAGTTTTCCATTGAAAAATTGCATAGAAATGTTCTCGTGTCCTTGACACATCAAGACGTTTCGAAATCACTAAAATCTACTAACCAGAAGTTGAGAGACGATGACAAATATTCGCTCGATCCCAAATAAACCGAAACTTGATCAAAACTTTTTAAATCATCTTCGATGTTCTTTCGGGTGGGTCGGCATTAGAAGCAGAGACTGTGCCATGTGCTGCTGAAAGGAGGGAAAAAACTGTATGAATAAAAGTCTCGACATCAGCACAAAAAGTGCATTTATCCTTTGTTCACATTTGCTTCTAGAGATGAAGAAAAAAAAAGTCCATTAGTGAGGAGAAACTTTTTCCTTTCAATCCTTTTCGAATCGTAGAAGGGAGAGCAGAGTGGGTTGGTTCGCTTTCAATTGGAAAGGACAAAAATCATTCCGAAAAAAATAAATAAATTGCTCACATTAAGTTTCAAAGCCCAGAGAGATGAGCTTTAAACTAAATCATTTTCCATTCTATCCTATTTTGGATCCTCACGACCTCTTCTCCCCTCTCCACAGTGTGTTCGTAACATGAGAAACTAATAATGAAAATAGATTGTCCTTGCGAACATTTTTCTGCCTTCTGATTCAATTTGGAAAACTACATAAAAAATACATTTATTTCGATCCATGACTTTGGAAGATTGCGGAGACGAGGCGAGTGGAGTGGTGCGGCAAACGAAACGAAAATTTCTTTATGGAATCGGACATGGAAACGGAAAAAATCTCCACGAAAATGGAGACAAAATTGTAAATAAATAAATTATGTTGCTGTGCATTGGATTTCGGTTTTGCCAGCTTGCTGTGAGTCCGGGAAATCTCGACGAGGGGAAAAGACGAAAAAAAAGAAAAAATACACAAAATAATAATTTAAATGTCAATCATCATTGATAGAGATAGAAAAGACATAAATGGAAATTGAAAAAGCAGCAGCAGAAAAAGGTTCGGATTTGTCAGCGGCAGCGAATTGTGATAACGTCTCAATGAGATACAAAATGACTCCACCACTGAGTCAGGAATTCGTGAGCTTCGCGTACGTGTGGCAGGCAAATATTGAAAAAAGAAGAAGTGAAAAGTCAACAATGTCTATGGACTATAAATGACTATAAATGAAATCAACCCAATTTCCCTCTGATCTGCGTCTTTCTATAAAGATTTATTTGAATATTACGCAGAATTCTTCAAAATTCTAAAAAAATCTGTTGCTCGGCTTGAGCTTCTAGCAAAAATGTTTCCCGATTTTCCCCTCTCTAACAACTTCATTTTCCTCTGATCTCTCTGTTCAATTTACATTCGCTGCGGATGTATCAAACCTCGTTTCATCTGCAAAAATTCAATTATGTTTTTCCTTGCCTCTGGTCGTCGCCCAGTCTCACTCGACATATCGCCGGATCCGTTTTGATTAATTAAACTCACGAAAAAAAAGAGAAGAGCTCGCCTCATGCATCATTGCGACAGGGAAAGCTTCTGAAAAATTAGATATTGTCTCGTGGAGAAGTTGAGAGAGAGAGAGAGCAAGCGATTCTCATCAGCAGAGTTGGTAAACAACGGGGACAGCCAGCTGATAAAAAATGAATTGAATTTTATCACAGGCGATTTAATACAAATTTTTAATTAAAAAACTTTTTTTCATATTTCCTTCTCGCTTTCGCTGCTTTTTGCTGCTTCTTCCCATCGTCCGTTCGTTCGTTTTCACGCTAAATAAAAAATAAATTATTTGCGTTAGAATGGAATGAGGAGCAAGAGAACTTGATGGATGTGCTTTCTTAGCAAAACTATTTCCTCCTCTTCTGAAATTCCGGAAGTTTTCATTACTCGAATTTTTCAGTTAATTAAAAATTGTTGTTTAATTATCTTCGTAAGCCCCGGAAAATGAGAAACTTCCTTATCGTTTTCTTCGTTGTGGTTTATATTTGTTTTCCGAGAACACTGAACCTTATGAGTTAGGTAAGAATCGTTGTCGTCACTGACGATTCTCTCTCTCATCAAAAGCTTTCATCGCCAGCTAAGTTTCAAGCGTGGGCGGGTTCATAATTGCTTTTAATTCCAGTTTGGATATCGTTTAATTAGATGAATTCCCGTCGTTTGTATTTCTGTTTGCTGTTGCAGAGGCAAATTGCTTAATATTTTCAAGGGGCGGGTAATTAATTTGAAGGGTTCGAGGAACTTTTTGCTTTAGCTTTTTTTTGTGTGCAGCAAAAAGGCTAATTAAATGTAGAAAGTTTACTTTCATCGCTGACGCTGCTAGCAATTTTCTTTTTTCACCCCTTTCTCGCCCGCCCAGAGAAGCATAATTAATTAATTCTTGCAATGTGTACATGAACCATCGTTAGGTTCATTTCACATCGCTCAACGGGATCTCATTATAATTTTAATTAGACTTTTTCTCCTTTCTTCTCTTCGTTTCCATTCTTTTTATGTGCACATGAAGTTTCTTGTTTCGGCACCTTTTTATTACATCTTGAATCTTTTGCGTTCGTTCGTTCGCTCGCTCGCTCCCGAGAACAAAATTAAACTTGCGGATGAAAAATTCATTAAAATGCTCGGTAAAAGTGGAAATTAATTCTTTTTCTGGTTGTACTGGCGCATCATAGAAAAGTTTGTGTCGTCGCAATACGTCTCATTCCTCTCGACCGCTCTCTCTCGACCCCCTCACTCCTGTTGAGGTTGCAAGAGAAAAGTGTGATCGCCTTGAAAATTATAATTATCAATGCTCTGGAAATCTGCATAAGGGAAATTAAAAAAGTTTTTTGTGCCGAGCTTCTGCCAAACGGAAAATAAACATGAACAGATTTTTGCCTCTTTTCATTATTATTTTTCTGAGTTTTTCGAGAATTTTAAATTAGTTTTATGAGAGAATGCAGCCCCGTTGGTGTTGAAGAGGGTCGAAACGACGATGAAAGAAAAATGGAAAATTAAAGTCATTTCGAATGACATTTTTGACTAATGGCTTTGTGGAGTTAGTAGAGCAACCACTTCGAGCGGTGAGTGTTCCTCAAACCTCTGAATGAGACAATTAAACTTATGGTGCTTGAGCATTCATTTCTTGCTAATTGCAGAACTTTCTGCGAAAAGTAAAATTAAAAGTTTTATCATCAAGAAGCTTCAAACTTTTTGTTAACAAATCTTTGAACTTTTAATTTGAAAGCTTCATCGAAAATTCATGCAATTATTTCGTATGAGTCGCCCAAAGAGGCAAACCAGGAATTCGAATATGAAATAAACAAAACTATCCAATTGAATTGATCGAAAAGGTCACTTTGCCTTTTCCTATCAATGATTTCCGTCTTTCTACAAGAAAATTGATTTTACGAAAAAGCTTTCTGCATAAATTGCTTCATTATTCATTTAAAATCTGCCCCTTCGAGTAGGTAACCTCTCCCTCTCTCTGCTCTGCTATCCCAGTTTCTCCTTCATGAAATTTTCATTCAACACAAGGATTCAAATTTCCTGTTATGAAATCAGATTTAATTAAATTAATTGATTCGAATGAGGTATTCGGATCGAGGGCGGGCGCTTTCACAAAATTCAATTTAAGTGATAAGGAAATTCAATACCTTCTGCACAAGATCCCAACTTCACATGCAATTTTCAGCAAACACTCGAACTTTTCAAGGAGAGAGAGAGAACATGTGGAAATTGAACAATCTTTCAAACGCAATAAATTGTTTTGGGGAAAATGAAAGCAAACAAGAATTTTCATTTGATATCTTCGGCTACTTTATATTGAAAAGTTGTTTGAGAGAAGATACAAAGTTTACGAACGTTACCTCGAGCCATCCACTTTCCTCCTTTCAGGAGGAAAATCAATTTCAATAAAATATCCATTTTGTAGCCCGAAAGAAAAGTCCATCAAAATTAGAAAATTTCTCCTTTCTCCGAAGCATCAGCTGCAATGTCTGAATATATTTAACATGTCAGTGTAGAGTGGAAAGTCATTGACGAAAATGAAAAAAGTTTCTTCCAGCTGCAACTACTAAACGAACGAGCGAACATTGCATTTGCTTTTGCGAGAAGTCTAGATTTCACTTTGTCATGGCTGAAGCTTTTGCAAAATTCCTATTTTATTAGAACTGACCATTTGTCATTTCTTTACGTATGCATGGAAATTTTTCTCTCTCGGAGATGCTTTTAGAGAAGAGCTTCTTCAATAAAACGATGTTTGATCGAGGGATAAAAGTCTGATTGCTCGTTGGGCGAGAGGGAGCAAAGGAGAGGAATTCAATTAAGTGATTTATTTAAAGGAATTCAACTTTTGAATACAATTTTCTTCGTTGGAAAGGGGGAAATAATATCCTCGAGTGGTATTTTTCTCTATTTCGCTGCAAAGCGGAAAATGTTTATAGAAAAGAAGCTGGATTGAAGTTGAAAGTAAGAGGGAAAATGTATTTATTGAAAAATAAACAATCTCGATGTAAAGCGCCATTATAAATAAATCACTAGTAAAGTACAAGCAGTCAAGCAGCGCAAATTTTCAATTTAAAATAAATCATCCCTATTATTGCGATGAATGCGAGCTTTACGATGCTTCATGAATGCGATCTCTGGAGCTTTTTTCTATTCTTTCCCTTAAAATCACTTTTTATTAGCTCTCGAGAATGAACGCGAGAGGAGAAAGAAAGGATTTCGTGGAGTGGCATCACCTCAATGCAACATTATGTGAGCATTTCAACTAATGTGCTCATGCAACGGGACGTAAAATAATGGAAATGAATTATCCTCTCGAGAATATTTCGAGAAAACATTAAAATTTGCATTTTTAGTTCCCATAAGTCGCTCCAGAGAAAGCTTTTAAAAGAAGGAAAAACGTTAATGGAGTTGATGTTTGTACAATGATTTTCTTCAACTTGAATCTCTCGACAATTGCTCTTACGATTCAAATATCTCAATTTGTTGAAATTTGTTTATCAAACTTACCACGTGCGATCAAACTTTCCACTTATCGAGTTTCATGTTGATCCGAGCAAACAACATAATTCCATAAACTTTTCCTTTCAATAAAATAAAAAGCTTCGCCAATTGATCAACCAACGCTGCAAGCACAAACATTCGCATTTACATTATTACATCAAATTGTTTCGAAATTGCTGCATTTACATTTCACATCACATGAAAAGCACATAAAACGGGAAATTTCCCTTCTCTCACATGCCGTTCTGACACGAATAAGAAGGATGAGGCAAGCGAAGAAAAAAAGAATGAAACAATTTGGAAAATTAAATTTCATTGTTGGATTTTCTTTCTCTCTCTCGAATATGTTTCAGTTTGAGTACATCTGACTTTATCGTACAGAAGGAAGGTCTATTAACTAAATTACAAAAATGTTTTCATTCTTTTTCTTCATCTTTTTTTTGCACGCTGCTTCCGATTTTCCCAAATGGTTCAGGTCGATGGAGAAGGCGGGATATCAATTTATATTCAATTTCATCGAGTTTAATTTAATTTTTGATGGCTCTTGGTTTTATCCATTATGCGTCGCCAAGATTGATTCAATTAATATCGATACAAGCAATAGCCATTAGGAAAATGAGCAGAATGATCGCCGTAGCCGCCCCACAAAGCTCTCAAAGTCATTTGTGGGATGAGTCGACGAGGGAGAAGAAAAAGGAAAATCCGGAGAAAAGAAAATTAAATAAAAGTAATTTCCCAGTCTCGAAACTTTCTTTTTCAATTCCCCCTCCTTCTCTATCCAGCTCGACCAGCACGAAAAAAAAGGCATTAATGAGAATGGAGAAAAAGACAAAAGCAAAGTTTTTTAATTAAATCTGATTTATGGGGTCGATTTGATAGGCGAGAAGCAAGTTTTCTCTTTCCATCTACACTTCGAATCCAATTTTCATTAAAATCTCACTTGTTGATTTCCAGCGTTTCTTTTGCTCATTCGACGCATCATAAGGTTTCAATTTTCCCCGCAATTTACATTGAAACCAGAGGGAAAGCGACGAGGAAAAAAATTGTTTGCAAAAATAAATTCAGCAGAAAACTTTTTTCATTTCTCTGCGTTGCTCTTCGCCCCATTCCACTTGATGGTTATGTTGCAGATTTAATTCAAATTTTCTTCTTTTTGCGCTATTTTCACATTCATTTAGGAAATTGTTTTCCCTCACACTCCATCACTTCGCTCTTCTCTCTCATTTTCCACGATTTTCCAATGAAAAACTCTCTCACGACGGTCTCGAGTGAGCTCGAAAGCAGATTTTGTTCATTGTAGTTTGTGCTGTAGTTCGAAGCAGTTCGCTTTTCTGGAGCTGACTTGAAACCTTGTCACATGTGGCAGACAAAGTGATTATTTATTAAATCGAATTGCTAACGAGGAAAACTTGCTTGTGGATTAAAGGATCGATTGATTATTAGTGAAGTCTCCTCATTAAATTTCTCGTACGAGGGAAAAAAAATGTCTTTCCCTAATTGATTGCTCTGGCGTTTTAATTATAACGGAAATCAGGAGTTAGCTCGTCTTTGTGCATCTGTGTTTCAACGTTTCGCAACGACAAACGATAATTAGAAAAGCCAGAACTCACTCACTCACACACAGCAAATGCTAATTAAGTAAAATTTAATAACAATGCAGCAGAAGGGTGTTATTACCGGAGCTAGTCGCTTAATTAATTAAATTGTGCTCGTTTGTGTACACAAGAGCGGAGACCTTCGTCGTTTGAGTAACGAAGCTAATTTATCGTTCCTAAACAACATTCGCACCATAAGAGAACGAGAAGAAGTCGAAGGCGGGGGCGAGAGTGCGACGAGTCTCGTAATTTGTGCGAATTTCAATTAAAATGAAAGCCGGATTATTGTGACGTTGAGGAGTGTGAGAGGAGAGCTTGGGAAGAAGACGAGCAGCAGAAATTAATTAATTAATGAAAAATACATGAACCGTTTTCTTGAGTGTTATCGTGTGTGAGGCATTAGGAGGAGCGCTTCGTGTTTTTGCTGGGAGGAAGGGCAATGATTTTTGCCATGACAACGCAGCCAAATTGAAGACACGTATGAACATCGAAGAAGACGAACGAACATAAAAGCCCATTAGAAATGTAATTTGATGCCCGATATCAATTAATTATGATTAATGAGTTCGCTCCATGCTCTTGCTCTCTTGTGACGGTGATACTTCACGTGAAGTGAGTCGATTTCTCTTGTGATTCGAATTGAAATAACATTAAGAAACTGATTGAAAGTGAATATAAAAATAGAAGAAAGAATGGGATTGACAACGGTTCAACAGCAGTCAACTGAAGTTGTTACGCATCACTCGTGCACGATACAGCAGCCATGTGAGCCAGCGCCAGTGGTGGCAAAGGAATGCGCTGGCTGTGGAAAACGAATTGTCGAACGTTTTCTGTTGAAAGCTTTAGACATATTTTGGCACGAGGACTGCCTTAAGTGTGGCTGTTGTGATTGTAGACTAGGCGAAGTAGGGTCGACGCTTTACATCAAAGCAAATTTGATATTATGTAAACGAGATTACTTAAGACTTTTCGGAAACACGGGATCATGCTCAGCGTGCAACAAAATGATTCCGGCTTACGAGATGGTGATGAGGGCGAAATACAATGTTTATCATTTGGAATGCTTTGCTTGTTTCGCCTGCCAACACAGGTTTGTTGTTTGTTTCTCATTCTCTCTTCACTGCTCCTCTCTTTTTTTCATCCACCCATTTGATTATCGTAATACGAAAGCGATCTACATCTCCCACTCCACCTCCTTACAAAAGCCAACTTGTTAACTAAAGCCTAATTGAAACAAATCTTCTGTGAATTACTCTCTTTAGGTTCTGCGTTGGCGACAAATACTATTTATGTGATAACAAAATTCTCTGCCCGTACGACTACGAGGAGCGTCTAGTGTTTGCGGGCCTTGCCGACAATCCTAACTTGAACCTGGCTCACATGAAGAGGCAACTGAATAATTTGCAGGTAATACTTTTTCCATGTTTCACTTCAATTCGAATGCATGAGAGTCTGTTGATGTGATTGATGAAAGCTGAGTCCAATATCCTCTTTCGTTCTCTATACTGAATACTTATAACACACAAACTCCATTAGCATACATGAAACGAGAAGCTTTGGTGAGAGTGTGTTTGGAGAAAGTTTCCTGATCGAACAAAAAAAAATAAAATCGAATTATTCTCGTTCGAGGAAAATCTTTGTGTGAATGTTTTTTTTTGTTGCTTGTCGCTGCTTCAATCCAATCCATTTAAGCATCAAGTAAGTGAATTTTATCGATTCGAGATTGCTAATAGAAAATAATATTGAAAAATACGTCTTGATAAACATGTACTTCGAACGTAAATAAGAACAAGAGTGAATAAATTTTTAAAAAGAGGTTTGGGACAGTTTGTAAGTTAAGTCGCTTCGAGATGGATCTAAATTAGAATAACGAAATTCCCTAAACATTCGAAAGAAATCTTTACCTCGAACGACTCAATTTATGACTCCGATGGAATTCCCTTATAGAATCATTAAATTTATCCGCTTAGTCTGAGAGAACATCGAGAACTGTTCTCCATTAGTGAAAATCCACCCTCCCGACAAATGGCTTCAGATTTTCTTCATCCAAAGAGTTTCCTTCTCTCCTTTTCCCAGCAGTATCGCATTAAACAATCTCAGTAGAAGCTTATTACGAATTCAAGAGCTTTTCGATCTTTTTTTCCGCTTTGCCTTTTTTTTCCCCCTCTCTCAGTCTCGATTGTAGGCCGGACGGCAACCATCCTATTAAATCGCAAAAAGCGAGAAACAATTTCACACCATGAGCAGCACTGCACCCTCTCGGAAATTCCATTAAAAGCTTGTGAAACGTGTGAGAAGGAAATTTTCAAATGGCACATTGCCTCATAATATTTTCATTGAATGCACATTAAACATTCTAAATCAAAATGTATCTGCGTGATATATAAAACGAAGTTTAACAATTATTGCTCTCATGCTATTCTACTCGAATCGAGTGTGAGTGGGAGTGTGTGTGGTTGTGAGATTCGACAACAAACTTTATAATTAAATTAAATTAATTCAATTTAATTAATTACTTTTATACATGTTCCGTGCTAAATATGTGAAATGAAATTTAATTCCGAGAATGTTTGTCGTTCGCCAGAGGATAGAGGAGTGAGGGTGGTTGAGTGGTTTTCCCCTCCCAAACATCATATCTCTTACGATCCCTTATGGCAACACTAAATAGCAACACATAATAAAATGTTTTTGCGAACATGTTCTCACTCCCCAAACATTTGTTGAGAAAGAAAAAGCATTAAAACAATTTCTATAATTATATTTCACCCATCTCCTCCTGGCAGTATGCTGCAAATTGGTGGCGAAGAGAGAGGAATGGGAAGAATTCCTATTACATAAATTACATTTCTGCCTTTACGAACCGAACTCCTCCGATGGGTGGAAGACAATTTTCTTCAGCTTTTTGTTTCCTCTGCTCCCCGAAAAGTTTCTTCCCATGCATGCCATTCTCATAAGCGTAATGGAAATTCATCAAATGGAAAAACTTTCGAATTTATTTCGAGGAAAGTTAAAATGTTCCGTGAGAGATTGAAATGTTCTCCTCATGAATTAAAGATTAAAAACTTTTTCCCTCGCCTTCGTCCAGCATTTGAAGTGAAGGGTTCAAGACATTAATCTTTAATTGTCCCAACAACAACATGAGATTTAGTTTTTTCCGCTTCAGGAATCAACGTTAATTGGCGAGTGTAATCAAACAACTTTTTCTGATATTTAATGGCTGGAATGCTTTCGCTTTCTTGCAAGAGAAAAATTTCTACAAAGAGTTTATGATGCGGAGGGAGAAATTGCTTGTTCAACTTTCTTCACAGGAGTTTCAAATGAGATTAAAAGTTCCGTGACTTTTACAAAGTTAAAAGAATGATTGAACTGTGAACTTAACTTACGAACTCTCCCATTCATCCAACTAGAGTTGATTTGCTCTAAATGACTTCTCCCTATCTTCCTCATCTTCTCTACCCTCTGACGATCTTGAAAGTTAAATGGAAAATTATAAAATTTATAACGATGTCGGTTGAGATTTTTCTCAGTTCTTCGACTGCTTAATAAGTCTTGTTACGAGTAAAGCATGAACTTTATAATAAAGAAGGGAAACAAACAGAAACTCAATTTGGGATGAGAGAAGGAAAACCAAGAAAGCACTTAAACGAGAGACTTCTCAGAGTGAAGTAATGCATTAAGTTTGGTCAAACTTTCTTCTCCGAGAATAAGACTCTTTCTCTGATAATTAATGAAAAATTCCCACAACTTGTTCTAGCCAGCCACAGAAAGTCGAAATACCAGCAGCAACAATATGCCTTCCACTTCGAGTTTAGCGCGCTTCGGATCATCAGACTCAACCGATGCACCAATGATGAGCTTTAGAATAAGACCCGATCGTGACGACGCATCAAGTGGCTACGACTCTCCAGATGATACAGAAACGTTCGAGAAGCCTCCTCAGCAACTTGTTCAACAATAACCATTCTCATAGAACTATCGCGACACAACGATCGCAAGCCATGAATAAATTTGCATGTTCATGACAACGGCAAGACGCAGCATTCAATGGAGTTTTATCGATGTACTTTTTATTGGATGAAAAGAAAAGGAAAGAAATAAACGAAAGAAATTTAAAAGAGTTCGTCAATCAAGTTAGATGAGAACTAAAAGAAAATTATGAAGAAGAAAAAATATCAAGAAACTTATTTTTTATTTTTGTTATTCGATGTGTAAAAGTCGCAAGAATAAAAAAAAGTTTTTCTTTGGAATCGTAAGTCAACGTTGAGCGTTATTCAATTTATTAAGCACACCATTCAAAGAATAATCCGAAAGCACTTTACAGACTTTTAAAAGCGCTCTTTTAAGCTCTTTTCAGGAAGGCAAAGTGCGATTGACAAATAAATGGCGTTGAGACTTTCTCAGTCCATGCGACACATACTTTCCATTAGCATAACTCACATAATATAAATGGAAATACATTTTATTCAATCCTCCTCCTTCTCCCCGATGTTCCCCCCCAAAAAAAAGAAATGTCGGCGAAGGGAAACCTTTCCTTCGTCTTCAATCTAATCCATTTAAACATCAAGAAAGTAAGGTATATTGATTTGAAATTGCTAATAGAAATCCAATGCTCGACGATATTTTCACACACGAAGCGTTATGGAGAATTTATACAAGACGACGAGGACGACGAAGTTCGAGTCGCCCAGTTCAATATCCACAGATGAAGCATATCGGTCGAAACAATCTCGAGAAAGAAGCTTATTACAAATTCACTTAAATTGAGGGAAAGAAAATCAGTCCAGCTCCTTTCAACTTATTTCGCTTTTATTCTTCTTCCAATGATTGTGAGTTTACTAACAAGAGACAAGTTCCCTTAAATCCTAATGCTCCATTGAACGTCGGTTAAGATTGCAAAGGCTTTGACTTGTGGAAGAAGCTTGTAAATAACGTCAATGAAGTGAAACTCTGTAAAATTATTTAAGACTCTTTGAAGCTTTCAGTAAAGTTCTCCTGAAACTATCAATCGATTAAGTTTGAACAATAGAAAAGAAGAGATTTAATGGAATCTACGAAAGTGTTTTAAATATTTAAAATATTTCCACTCAAATTCTTCGACAATGCATTGCAAAATGAATGTAAACAATTCAAAGCAAATTAAATTCATTCGTTCACTGAGGTTCGCAGTTGTTTACAATAATTTGTGACCGCGGGCACAATCGCAATTATTTTGCTTTCCTCCTCATCCCTATCACAACATAAAAGACAAATATCAAAATGTTTAAAACGAAATTACCTCACAGTTCAAACATAAAGCAAAATCTATGCGAAAAGAGCGAAGCCTGATTCGTTTTACAGAATGAAAAGCTGCAATCATCAAAACTCGAATCTGATATCTCATTCCCACCTGACAAGCTCTTTGTTCCGAGTTCATCATGAAATTTTCATCGTCCAACCATACAAAAAGCTTCGAGTTAACTTCATGATCATTATTGGCCGTTAAATTGCCTCATATTTCAATTGAGTTTTTTTTCTTTCTTCATCATCGCCCGATGCATCGCATCGTTCACAATTCATCGCGTGGTAAACAAAGCATGAGCGAGATATCAGTTTCGATAGCCGAGATTGAGCACCGTTTCAATTTGTTCATTAAACTGGCGAGCCGCGATGACAAAAGCAACGAACATCGAATGATTTATCGCTGCTTTACAAAAGGTTTTAATTTTCACATTAAACTTTCTCTATAGCAACGCTCTTTGTTCCAAAGAATGAAAAATAATTGTTGCAGCGTCATCAGGAATGATGCAGATGTAATTAAAAGCGGTGAATGTCTCGAGGGAAAACAATGAAAAGCTCAAAACAACGGTAAATGATTGTCCCAGTTGCATGATGCAGTGTAATTTACCGGAAAACCCTGGATGGGTAATGAAAAGTTTTTTTTTTCATCTTCTCGCCGAACGTCGAGTGGATCTCGTAATTGTAGAAAACAAGGAAAATGTTTCAATGCGAGTCTCTTGATGCACATCATTCAATTTATAGTTTCGGGAGTTGGCTTTTTTTAAAATGAGGAAATGAAGTCTCGTCCTCGCATGAACATGCAGAGGAAGAAACTTTGTTTCCTGCTAATGGATAATTTAAATTAATTTATTTGTCACTGCTTTAGTCATTACGAAAGTTTATAATAGAAATTGCATCTCAGGCTGTGGCATGACGACAGTAGATGCGATTAACGGCTTAGCGAAGCCATCTCTCAATATTAGAACTCTAATTATTGAATTTTCAATAGTCAAGTCGTTAGGTAACAAATTGTCCGATGTCATTCGAACCTTCACTTGAAAATCCATTATCAAAGGAATTCCTGGCATCAAAGGAGTTAGCTCAACGTATCGTTTGTTTATTTCATAATGATTTGGATCTGCGTGAAGAAGAATTGCAAGATGAGTTGCCATTTTCGCTGCTGAAATGTTCTCCAAAGTCACAAGAAGAAGGAAATCAGGACCTAAGCCATCGACTTGAGCTAGAAGTTTCAAAGGCGTTTGATGATCGCTAGAGAAAGTTGAATCACCCGTTCGAAGTATTTCCACGGTTGTCTTCGCTGCTTCGAGTCTCATTCGCCAAAGTTCTGACTGGAAAATCGAATGAATCGCTGAAGAGTTTTCTCTCTCGCGAATCGTTTGTTCAATAAAGATTTTTGTTTTCTTCGGAATTGCCAAGCTCATGTTTGATGGCACGAGTTTCTCGCTTTTGATTGATTCCAGAGGAGTTGAGAAGTCAGCTGTTCTCTTCAGAATTTTTATCAACAGAGATCCATCTAAATTGAAATAATTTCAGTTCATGGCTATTCAAAGATTCAAGAGATTTTCTTACTGTTCGTCACGAGGATCAAAACGTGTTCTTCCTGTCCAAGCTTTCCAAATGTCATCGCCATTACTGAATCTGAAATAAACTTTTTTCTTAGAAAGAAAAATCAATTTAAAAATGTAGGAAGCTCACCAGAAACTTGAAATTGATCAATTAAAGTTTTTTGAGAATAAAGCTGAACGAGTCCGCCCTTCATTCCAACGCAAACCTAAATTAAATTTAATTACGTAACGATCGATTTGTCAATCATTTAATTTTTTACCAACGAGACTCCCAAGTGAGGTAAGGACACGGGCGTCATGCAAAGAACTGTTTCATTCATTTTCATATCCCACAGAAGTTTTCCCTTTTTAGAATAGCACATCAGTGAGTTACTAAGCACGACGATGGTCTGATCAATTTGAAGTAAACTCATTGCAGTCGCTGGCTTGTGAAGCTTAACGATTTCACGCCCTTCAAGCCAATTCTTTCGGAGAATGCAAAGCGATCCTTCCCTCGTTGCGATAACGATTTTGAAGTCGCTGTGATACGACCCACTTGCTGAAATGAGATCAGGCGTTGCATGGAAGTTGCAAACTCTCGCTTCGTGGAGAATATTGAATGATTGTGCATCCATTATGAGAATATCGCCTGCTTCAGTTGCGATAATCAAACAGTTTGGCGACTTTTCGTCCTCAATGCTTTTGAAAATCGTCGTCATAGCAACGATAGTCGGCAATCTTTCTAACTTTGGATCTGAGTTTTCCTTCAAAAACGCTTCGACTTCATCATCTGGGAGTGAAATTATTTTTTGAGAGAGCGACGATAATTTCGAAATATTCATTGACTTTAGATCGTCGATGTGCTTCTTGTAGTTTATAGTACGATCACTCGGCAGCTTCCTCCAAACTTCAGTCTCGAACGCATCGATCATTTGACTTGGGACCGTGTATTTGAAGTAAGGCTTCATGTTGCGATAGAACAAAATCGAAGGACCAACAGAGACAGCAATGACTTGAAGGGAAAGTTTAATTAAAATTTCAAAGGAAAATTGAAACAAATTTCCTTACTCGGCATTTTCGGATGTGATTCGTCGATGTACAAGCTTTGAACTGACGAAGGAATTCCCGGAATTCCTTGTTCGTGGATAATTTGCGTTCCTTTGTAAACACGAAGTCTTGGTTTTGTGTCTAATGAGAATGGTATCTCTGCAGCAATGAGCTTGAAGTAGTTGTCATTTTTTAAATCGCAAACGCTCATGCATGAAGTGATTGTTTTCAATCCAGCAGTTCCATCGGAGAGTGCATCGAGCCATCTTGTTTGACTAGGTGATCTGTAAGAGCAACGTGACTTAAAGTGTGTGTCGAAACGTTTATTTCACTTCTTACTCAGAATCCATCGTTTCAAAACTTGATTCACTTCAAATTGACGTACTTGCTTTTGTTATTTTGTTGATTCGTTGCTAAGCAACGCTTGTGCAATCAAAATTCCATTTCAACTGTCTCGAATGCTGTGCAATCAACCTACAGGCTCAGCTACGCTCCACTGATTATCTTATCTTGTGCCTGAGCAAACATCAACACAAGCAAAAAGAGATTGAGTCATCAACTCATTTTAATTAAAACCTGGCGTGTCATGAGCAAGGGAGAAAGCTCAACACAGAAATTAATTCAAATGTCAATCATCAACAATGATTGACGCACAAAAAAGCTGAAAATTGGGAAGCTGAAAGCATTCGTACAATGCAAAATATTCGAATATCCAAGCATTTTTTTTCCCATTTCGACAGCGAAAAGGAACGCGACGCTGGAAAATTCATAATTCACCTTCATCGCTAAACAATAAAACAATGCGCGACGACAAGAGAAAAATGCTGGAAGGCACAAAAAAATTGAAACTCCCGCATCAGTCTGACACGACATGTTATTAATTTAATTTGTTCGTTTTAGAGTTAAATTGAAAATTTCTGTGTGACAAGTGATAGGTGTGTGAGAGAGGGAAGAAATTTCTTTTTTTGCTTCAGGATCCTTCCACAAACTCCCTAGCACAAAAGTCATCAATTTCCTCATCTAATCCAATTATGCGGACTAATTAACGCAGAAATTACTCTCCGGCTCTAAATGAGCTTCTCAGATGCGAAAGGAAAAATTGTTTTGAGAGCAAATAGACAAACACAAAGTGAAATGTACAAAGCTCACAACTTCCGGGTTTGATGTTTCCGCAACTCAACGATTTAGAATTTTCTTTTCTATGTTCAAATAGCAAAAAATAAATAAAGGCTTTCGTTTCTTCACAGAAGGATTCTCCCTCGACGAACCAATTTCATCAAAAAAAATCTGTTTTCTTTAATTGAAATTATAATTAATTAATTTTAATTACACTCTTACAATTTCTCATTATAATTTTTAATTAGACTCTGCTGGAGATGCACAATGGAATGTTCTCACCACATTCTTCTTCGTTCGTCCTCGTTTTTTTTCGCCCTAAAACTTGCTCGTTTCCTCACGAGAAGCTCAACGAAGTCTTCCGTTGAATTCATCGAAGAACTCTTTTTTTAATCGAAAGAATTGAGCGGAAAATTAATTTTTTTAGATTAACATTTGCGTTACTGTTGGTCCTTCGAATAATTAACTTTTCTTCGTTATTCAACTCAGTCAACTGCTTGCGGAACGGAAATTGAAGCAGACGAAAAGGATTAAAATGATTTCCCCCTTCGGGGCTTTGGAGAATGTAAGCTCAGTCAAACAGTTTTTCTCAATTTCCCTTTCAATTGCTAAGTAACGAACGGAGATTTGGTTTTATGTGTTTAAACACATCGTTTATCCGCCACCAGCTCTCACGAAACAATAAAACTAAGTCTTCTTCCCCTCAAAATAAAAAGAGAAGAAAGTACTAAAATGTAATAAGCGGATGGGGGAAGAGAAAAACTAATTATTATTTACGTTAATGAGATTTTTTCGTCTGCTTAATTAATTTAGATTTTGCCATTCCGATAAGAGTAAACGAGGAAAGTCTCGGGACGAAGCGACTTAGCAAAAGACGTAGCGAGGCGAAAAAAAAAGAAAGTTTCATTGAATTTTAATAAAACGAACAATAACCATTAATGAAACGAGTCAAGATAATCATCCGCAACCCGAAATGGGAGAAACGACTTGCACAGGAAAAAAAAGGAAAAGTGTGTCTGGAAAAGAAGAAGACTTCCGGAAGAGAAAAATCGTTAAAAAGAAGACACAATCAGAGCAAGAGCAACGAATTGAATGAAACAATAAGGAAACAAAAAAAATGAGTGAAGTGAACTTTTTTAATTAAAAAATAAGTTGTGTTTAACTCAGAAACAGACAAGAGCGTTGAAGGGGTGGGAAGAAGTTGTTTAAGATTATCATATCCATTCCGCAGTTTTATGAAATTGAAAGAAAATGGCAAACGCTTACACGAAAGTTGATGACGAAGGCGTCGCGTTAAAGGAAAAGCTTAGTGTCGATTAAATATTTTTCCATTCTCCTAACGAGAGATGAGCTTGATTTAAAGGATGAATTTTAAATCTTCCCTAGATCAAAACACTTGATTCGAGAAGAATGGAGGACGATGAAGTTCTTTGTTTCATAAATTTGCAGAAACACAAAAGCGAGAGAGCTATTCGAGTTGAATAATTATTATGAAGCTCTAGAGCTTGCGATTGTTATTTCAATTCTCATGATTGCGATCTGTTTAAGGCTTCGCAGTAAGGTCGATTACCATCAATCCATGCCTTTGCTAACTTTGTTAGCATTAGCATCGCTCTGAAGCTTCAGTGCATAATTCACGCCAACACTAATTAAACTCTTCTGAGAAGGCATCGAAATAAAAATCTCAAAGGGAAATTTTTCCAACACACATCAAGCCAACTCGAGTGCTTCTGCAACGAGTAACACAAAACGAAATAATTAATTAACATTTGCTGTAAACATGCGATATGAGGGAATGTTTTGAAAAACACCGAGAATCATGCACGAGTGAATTTTAAATTACTTTCAATTAAAATCCTAAATTGCGAAACTTCAGGCTTGACATGAAGAAGAGAGTGCAAGGCAAGGACGCTCCTTCTTCTCTCCATCATGGAAAAAAATGTTAATTAAAAACACTGGAAATTATGTAATTTCAGTGGAGCGAACTGGAGCTACCTAAGGTTGAACGAGATGAAGCTCTTCACCTCATTCCAACACGACCCATCGCCTCTTTCTCGTTCTCAGAGGAAATAATTCTAATTAAAATGACTTAAACTGCTCAACAACACTCAAGCGTTTTCTACAAGCAGGGCCGTCAGAGTCTTTTGCAACAAGAAGCATTTTGTTGTCTGAAGTTCTCAGAAAAATGTTCTTTTCAACGTTTTCCCATCAGCAAGAAAATGTGTAATTGAGTCCTGACCATCAACAATGAAAGCTACGAATTTAATTACTTTTCTGTAGGGTCGATTGCTGCTCAAGCGGCCAAGAAATTCAAGTGTGGTGGCATCAAAATGATAAATTAAAAGTGGCTCTTGTAAACAAAACGAGAAAACATGTTTTGAAGTACTCGAAAGCCCTGCTTAAGAGTGAAGAGAAAAACGGGAAAACCCCGAAAAATTTATTTGCTTTTCTGATTCTTCGATGAACGTTTTCCTGAAATGCCGAATTTCCGGGATTCTCTGAGTACTCGACTCTCTAATCGAAAACCACCAGAAGGAAAACATTTCATCATCTCCTTCTTGCATTAATTCTGTTTCCACGATGTAATTAAAAAATATTATAATGATCTCCGTACCAGCCCACCCCATCAGCTTTATTTATTCATTACGCTGCTGCTGCTACTGCCATGCTTCTCCTTCCGACCCAAACCAGGCTTCGTTGGGAAAATAAAATTAAATTAAATTGCGGATTAAAAAGATGATTTTTTTTGTGCTTGTTGTTTTCGGTGAATAAAAGTGGCTGAGTCTTTCTCATCGCTACTTTTATTTTGATTTAATTAAAAAAAAAAGTAATTCGGCTCGACAACATATTTTCGTTCTTTGCGTTTGAATGTGCGGAAAAGTCATTAGGAGAGTCGCGGAGAGATTTAATTTCTTCCGCTTCCCACACACTCTTGACGATCGTCGGGGGAGAAAGGAATGGACGGAAATCTCGAGAACAGCGAATTCCCTCTTCATTAAATTGATGTAATTTTTTAATGAGCATTCTTCTGCTTTTTGGTTTTTTTTCCTCGTTTACCGACGACTCTAATTTCATGTTTTTGCTCCGTTGCGACAAGTGTTCAGGTCCACAACGCTCCCTTCTCTCGCTGGAAGAGTTTAATCACATTTTCTGCACGAGTGAACCCTTTGACGACCGAAAACAATCTCCATTTCCATCATTCCTTCACAGACGTTCATCCGCTTTCTTTTTTTCTTCTTTTCATTCTTCGACAACATCTCAAGTGTGCCATTAAATTAAATTCCTAATAATTGTAATTGGATCATAAAAATAAAAATTCCTTTCGGTCTTCGTTGTGTGTTAAATAATTTTTCCAATCGACGAAGGGCAAACGATCGAAGAAAAGTGACGGAAAGTCGAAATATTTTCCGACGTTTAATGACTCTTCTTTTTATTATTAACGTACGCAGGAATTCCTCGGTCGCCTCACACTTTTATCGAGTGGAAAAAGGATTTTTGCGAGTTTAAACATTCAGAGAATATTCCGAGAAATGTAATCAACATTTAACATCATTCAGATAAAACTTTTATAAAGTTGAAAGTCCTTGATACATCAAAGAACACGCTATCATGTCGTGCACTCCACTAAGTAGCAACTGAACTCTGTGTATCATCATCCTCACACCCTATCCGAAATAAAAGTGAACATCGTAGCGGCTTCACTTGTTGCTTTTCACATTTTCCGAGCTAAGAGGAGAGGAAAAAAAAGTTTCAAAGAGAGAAAGTCACATTTAATTTTCCGCGCAATTCAACGCGAGTTTGGTAAATCACTCGGAAGAAAATTCCGAAATTGGTTTGAATTATCAGCGAATTAGCTATCGCACGACTAGCGTCTGGTCGTTAAAAGCTGGAGGCAATAAAACTCATCGATTCGATTCATTTCAATTAATCATTTTATTTACCAGCGTTTGCTTTCTTTTTATAATCTTTGCTTTAATTAGTTATAAAACACGACACAAAAAATATATTTCGATGGTAATTTGTCTGCTCTCGACAGCTTATTGGATTAAACGGAAGCTTCTTAGTCGTTAAAGAATACAAAAAGGTGAATTAAAATCGATTGCGAGTTGTGTGGGTGGACACTAAAAAGCGCTCAAATTAAACTTCGTCATTCAAGCGAAGTTGAACGAAAGTTTCCAAAGAATTTAATTAAAAAATTATCTCATCATCTTCATCGTTGTCGCAAGATTTGGCACATTTTTCCCCGTTGTCTCCTCTTCACATTTCCTGGTCATTGTGTGTGAAATTTTAAACTATTAATTAAAGTCTGGATTTGAAAGAAAAAGCGGAAATTGAGTGGGGGCAGGTTGAGACAAGAGGAAAGATTCAAAGTCCTGTCGGAGAAAAAACGTTCCGGGTGAAATAATAAAAGATAATTAAATTAATTGCCAACGTCTTGCAGCAGACTTCGGTAGCTCAATTTCTTTCGTCCTTTATGATTCTTTTCTTGTGCAATTTGTCTTTAACGAACCGTTTAGTCGCCAAATGGAAATAATTAAAATAATTATTTTCACTTGACTTTTCTTCAATTTCTCTTCATCGACTCTACTTAAATATAATTTCATGAGATTCCTTTTGACTCGTTAATTTGATCGCTTAAAGTTTCTGAGTTGATGGAGTCTTCGAGACTAATTCACTTATCAAAAATATGTTTGTATTCTTTATAAGCACTGTTAATGTTCTATCTACTAACTGATGTACTGGCTTCGTCGATTGTCGTCCTTATTAGAATTCATCGTGACGAACTAAAGCTTCGCCTGCAAAAGAAGGAAAATATTTTAGTAAAGATTAAGATTCATGATTTGAAACTTACCAAAATCTGTTGCTTGAGAGCCAACGAACACGTCATATTTATTGAGAATTTCTTCTTTGGTTAATTTTTCATCCGAATCTGAATCGGCTTCGTAAATTAAATGCTTCGACTCAGCCTCAGCGTGGTCAAAGTCTTGAGGGATAATCCAATCCTTCACTTCTTCGGTGTTGAGTGAGCCATCGCCGTCCTTGTCACGGAAAGTCTTGAAGGTTTCACGTTCATGCTTGACCCAGTCTGGCTCATCGCTTTCATCATCTGTAGCGCGATACATGTCACCGATGTATTCATCAACTGAGATTTTTCCGTCATCATCCTTGTCAATGTCTTCCACTGTTTCGGAAACGACAACGTCGCGCATGTAAGGCGACTCTTCTGGATGCAAAAAGTCTGTGAATTCAGTTTTGGTTAATGCGTCGTCACCATCACGATCAGCGACACTCCATCGTCTTCTGTCTCTCGTAAGCATTGCTTTGTATGAGAATCCGTTGTCTTCCTTTTCGAGATCATTTGGATCCATTTCATCCATGAATCCATAAACACTTGCTCGGTAGACGTCCCAGTGAATTGTGTCGTTGTTCTCTGGATTATGTGATCTCCATTGTCGTTGTACATCGTCTTCGATGTAACGACGTTGAGTGAATTGAATCCATGCTTTAAGTTCCGACAAATCAACGAATCCGTCTTTGTTTGTGTCGATTTTCTCGACGATTACGCTGAAATGACCAAGAAAGTGTTTTAGTAAATTAGGAAAATTTCCGTTGTTTCATGGCAATCTCGCTTAATAAGCTTCAATTGCGAAACTAAACGATTAAATAAACAATCAAGCAAAACTACATTAAATAAATTTCTTACCCAAGTCGTCGACGACTTTCTTCAGGAGCAAGTTGATCGAAGGTTTTGGCTTGATCTTCTCCTAGGAACTGCTCGTGATCGTATTGCTTGCTATGCTCATCTCCCATATGTTGAACAAAATCATGATCTAATACTCTTTTCTCATCTGATTTTGGAACGGCACTGCCCACGGTGTAAAGAACACTGGCAAAGAGCACGATTAACTGGCAACCTCGTTTCATTATGTGTCCTCGATTCACGAAAAGATTCTAGAAAAATAAACTAAATTCTTATCAAAATAAGCCTTCCCCAACATTTCAAACGACCCGCGACAGCTAAAAGCGGAACACAAATCTTTGAAACATGAGAATCGAAATTTCTAGAAACGAAAATGATTTTCTGAATTAACATGTGCATAGAGAAGAGGAAGAGAAGTTTATGTATGGAGATTGATATTGCATGTTGAGCTCGCTCCGTTAATAGCAAAAACATGTTTTTCTCTCTCACAGATGGCATCGGAAGTTGAATTTACAGGATTCGGGCATAGCGTGGGAGCATTTACGAATTGCTATTTGATTTCCTTGTTAACGCTTTAAAAAATTGATGAACTAGAATTTAAGGATAGTTTCGGTTTTCCTGAGATGAAACATTATTTGCGAACTGTCCCTTTTAGAGCTTCATAAACTTTTCATTCAAAATGTTAAGGGAAACCGCGATCGGAGACATAACTTCAACACAAATTTGTTTAAACCCGCAAGTCAATATTTATCGTCACACACCTGTTAAGTTTGCTTAAGTCAATATTTTATCAGAAATCGTCAAGTAATCTCAAAGCAAGCAGCACAAAAAACAATAACAAACAAGGAAACTCACCGGAATTGCAAAATTTATTGCTTTTCGCACTGATAACAGTTGCTTCCTTTAACTGACGAATATCACTGGCGACTTAAGCTGAATAAGTACTTCAATTACTGGCTGAAACACTCAGCTTTGAGACCGAAATGTCAGAAGCTCCACGTCTTTTGTTTTTTGCTGGAAATTTGTGTTTCAACCAGATTCGTGTTGCCATCGCTATTTGTTTCTCGCATAGTGCGAACGATTCAAAAATGACGTTGAAAGATTTTTTTTGCCGAAAAACGAGTTTTAGCCTTTAAACCAGACCTAAAGTGTTAATTATTTATGTAGGTACGAAATGAAGCCCTAGTAAATAGTTAAATACTCAAACAAAAATAATCTCATGAAATCATTTTCTCGATTTTAGGTTTAGGTAGAATTTAAGACAACATATTTTTAATAGAAAATATTTTATTGAAAAGCTTAAAAGTAAAAGTATGAACAATTTTAGTTTGAGTTGATTTTAACGAAATAAGTTCCTGTTTGGAGATATTGAATTTCCTTAACTTCGATGAAGTTAACATTTGGAATCATTGTTGGATGTCTGATGTGAACGATTTGACGACAAACTTGGAAAGCTGGGACTGGATGATGCTGAACAATTGGTTCATATAAAGCTAAATCCTCGACGGAGGAAATATCTTCATACTTCAAATCTTCAGTGAACTCTGGGAAATTTGATGGAGTTGTTCCATAAAGTTTGAAGTCGAGATCGTCGTTGTCGCTGATAACCTCAATTGATTCTTCGAGGCTTTGTTTGAAGTGAGCGTACCCGGCTAAGTCTAAAGGTTTGTCAAAGCAATGCTCGTAGTCCTTGCGCTCTGAAGTTTTGCTGAGCGTGATGGTGAATGATTTATCTAACAAATGTTGATTACATTCTCGCAAGATCTCATCGGTTGAGCAGATTGACTCGATTGAAATTTGATTGTTCATCAATTTATCAATTTTGGCTAAAGCAAAACTGTTTGAAGCAATTTGTGAGCATTCCATTTTGAGAAATTTCAAAGTTTTTTTTAAGAGCTTTTAAGAAATATTTCAGGAGATGTTGTCTCAATAAATTCTGAAAGCGAACTGATATTTCTTTCTAACACTCTGGGCTTTTATAATGATTTCAACCTGCTAAAAGGAGGTACCTGTGGTAAAGGGACCGACAAAGAAAATGATGCTTCAGGTAAAAATATTTTCAAAGGGAAATGTTTCTAAAAACGAAGTCGAACTGTTCTTAAATCAATCCATTTCTTATTAGACTTTTTGTTGATCTGATTTTTTGTAATCTACACTTTCATTGAAACGTAAATAATTTTTAAAATTACTCTCGGTCTGTTTTAATCAGTCAGTCTACAAAATTATCATTGAAGAGAAGTAGAATTATAGAATAAAAATTAATGAATTGGCGAAAATGAAGTTTAGGATTTTCTTTTTGATTCTCCTCGATCAGTGGTCAAGAGGTGAGACTTCTTACAATTAATGTTACAAAACAATTAAAGATTGTTAATTATAATTTGCGATTTTTTCTGTGACTTTCTTATCAAAGTTCAAATGTCGTGAATTTTTTTTGTTGAAAACATTTTTAATTTAATTTCAGTTGCTTGCTTAAAGGATTTGAAGATAATTGTTCCCGAAGTTGTTTTAAAAGGAAACGATGTCACATTATCTTGTCAATATGACGTGGAGCATGTAAATTTATTTTACATTTTCTCGAGTCGCTAAAGATTATAAATTTTCTTCCTTAGGCGATAATTTACCAAGTGAAATGGTATTTCGGCCAAAGAGAATTTTATCGATTCACTCCCAACGAAGAGAAACGGCAAATGGCTTTTTATCTAAGCGAAATCAAGATTGACGTGAGAATTCAAAGAAATTGATTTCAGAAATTTGTTAATGCCAAAATTCATTTATAGCTGGCTCGATCTAATGAGACTGCTGTCACATTAAAAAATATTTCGCGTATATCCGGCAAATTCAGTTGCGAGGTGCAAGAAGATTTTCCATATTTCCTAGTTCATCAAAAATCTGCACATTTACAAGTCGTTGACTTACCAACTGATGATTCCACTTTGAGGATGTTACAGCCAATGCTTTCTGAAAACTATTGTATCGATGTCGATTGCTGTGCAAGTGAAACATTTCCAAATGCAACTTTTACTTGGTTTATAAATGGACAAGAGGTAAAACATTTAACTGAAGAAAGAATTTATTTATTCTCTCATTTCTTTCAAGGTGAATTTGACTGACGATGATGGCAACAATCACAAGCATTTGCAGACATTTTCAGACGGATTTCAATGCTCGATTCTTTATCTTCCCCAAAATAATAAAATTATCAAAAACTTATTGAAAAATCCTTCTCCGATCATAGAAGTTTCAATAACTTGTGACATTGTTGTCTATGATCCTTCCGTTTATCACAAGACACTTGACAATTCAATTACATTCAATATTCCACCAACGACAACTGAAGCCGCCAATAACATCAGTTCAGTTCTTTGAGAAAATCAATCTGAAGCAGAAATTTGTTTTACAAAATTATTTTGTCTTTGAAATATTTTATTAAAAATAAAAACATGAAAATGAAATCAGATTTATGAAATTCAGATTATTAATTCTGAAAGAAGCAACCTGGTAAAAGGATTTTTTCGAATTTTCATTTTTCGGTATCAAATTTTTATATGTTCCATATTAACTATCCCAACTATCCGCAAATATCCAAACTATCCACAACTATCCAAACTATCCGCCATTTTGTAATATAAATAGAAGTGCTGGGAAAAAATCTTCTCAATAATTTTTGAGTTCTTGAAGAAGAAACAGTTCACAAATTAAAACAGACTAATACTTTTACTCTTGATTCTCGCTTCGTCTCTTTCTTCATTTAAATCACTTGCCATTTGGACAAACGACTACGAAATAATTTTGTAAAATGGACGAAGTAAAAGCTGTTCAAAACGTTGTGCCTCGTATATTTGAAGAGATCGTTGAGAAGTCAAAGTTTATTCTGCAATTCTCTGATTTTAACAAGAATATTATGAAGCCAAAGGAAATTTTTGTCTCTGAGAAAGTAAAATTGCTATTCATCGATGCTGAATGGTAAGATTGCTTTTAATGATTTGTACATAGAATTAACTAACTTGGATTTTGTTTCAACAGGTGGATAACTATTCAACCTATCGATTCAAATTGCTTCCACTTTAAAGTTCACATTTCACGATCAGCTGGCCAAGTCGAACTTGAAAATTGCAAATTTAATTTTCAAAACGTAGTCACAGGATTTAATGATTTTACGTCGGAATGGTCCTCTATCGCAAACAATAAGATCAAACATGAATCGAAGAACACACACTACACACGTGATAAACTAAGTGACATCTTTTCATTTGATGTGGTTCTGACCATTAAAAGATTTCACGATCCGCCAATCAAAAGCAAGTTCTCAAATCCAGTGAAAGGTTACTATAATATCGTCGACAACATCTCCAAATTGAAGGACGATTCTACGTTTGCTGACTTTAAGTTTATTGTCAAAGGAAGAATATTTGAGATCCATAAATGCGTTCTTGCTGCTTCAAGTTCTGTCTTTGCTGGTCTCTTTACATCGGACATGCAAGAAGCTCGTGAAAACGTCTGCATCGTCGATAACTTTGAGCCAGAAACGTTCGATCATGTTTTGCAATTTATCTATCGAGCGAAGCTGCCATCAAACTTCTCGGAAATCGCTCAAGACATTTACGAAGCTGCTGACTACTTCGACTTAGAGCTGTTAAAAGACGTTTGCGCAAACGAAATCCATTCACAGTTATCGAAAGACAATGCAGTCGAGTTGTATTGCTGGGCCTACGTATTCGACTCTTTGGAAGAATTGAAGAAAGATTCATGGGATATGATCAAACGGTGAGTTGATGAATGCAATTGCACATTACAAACCAAATTCAATGTTTCTTTAATTTCTTTAGTGACATCTTGCATATCTACTTCCGCATGAAGGACGAACCTTTTCCTCCAGAAGATCTCATGACACTCATCGAATTGAAACATCGTTATCAACAATCAATGGAAAGTCTTAAAGAAGATTCGGAACCAAAAGTGAAGAAATAATTATTTCTCTGTTTTTCCATTTTGAACAATATTTTTGTGATCACTTCGAGAGCTTCCAAAGGAAAAATTAAATAAACCTTTTTTTACTACCAAAGAAACCTATTTGCACATTCGCCTTTTAAATGTCGTGAATTATTTTGTTGAAAACATTTTAGTTTAGAATTTCGAGAAACCTTTCAGTTGTTTGCTTGAAAGATTTGAGGATAAATGTTTCCCAAATTGGTCTTTAAATTGCAAATCACCAGCGATATCTGAAGCCGCCAATAACATCATTTCATCTCTTTGAAAAAATCAATCTGAAACAAAAAATGGTTTCACTGTGAATAAAAAAATTATTTTGTGTCTAAAATATTTTATTAAAAAGCTTAAATTATTAGTAAAAGGAGTTTGACTTAATTAAATTTTAAAAAGATATTCACTTTTTGTCTCCATAAAACATTTTTAAATTCTTAATCATCAGATTTCATTAGCGCTTGTCTTATCTTTTCCTTTTTTCTGACTCTCTAGTTTGAGTTGATTTTAACGAAGTAATTTCCTGATTGGAAATATTGAATTTCCTTAACTTCGATGAAGTTAACATTTGGAATCATTGTTGGATGTCTGATGTGAACGATTTGACGACAAACTTGGAAAGCTGGGACTGGATGATGCTGAACAATTGGTTCATATAAAGCTAAATCCTCGACGGAGGAAATATCTTCATACTTCAAATCTTCAGTGAACTCTGGGAAATTTGATGGAGTTGTTCCATAAAGTTTGAAGTCGAGATCGTCGTTGTCGCTGATAACCTCAATTGATTCTTCAAGACTTTGTTTGAAGTGAGCGTACCCGGCTAAGTCAAAAGGTTTACCGCCGTCGATGTTCCTTTTGTCAAAGCAATGCTCGTAGTCCTTGCGCTCTGAAGTTTTGCTGAGCGTGATGGTGAATGATTTGTCTAACAAATGTTGATTACATTCTCGCAAGATCTCATCGGTTGAGCAGAATGACTCGATTGAAATTTGATTGTTCATCAATTTATCATTTTTGGCTAAAGCAAAACTGTTTAAAGCAATTTGTGAGCATTCCATTTTGAGAAATTACAAAGTTTTTTTTAGGAGCTTTTAAGAAATATTTCAGGAGATGTTGTCTCAATAAATTCTGAAAGCGAACTGATATTTCTTTCTAATATTTTGGGCTTTTGTATCAATTCAATCTGTTTCAGGTAAAAATATTTTCAAAGTGAAATGTTTTTAAAAACGAAGTCGAACTGTTCTTAAATTAATCCATTTCTTATTAGATATTTTGTTGGTCTGATTTTTTGTAATCTAAAATTTCATTGAAACGCAAATAATTTACAAAATTACTCTCAGTCTGTTTTAATCAGTCAGTCTACAAAATTACAACATTGAAAGGCTTAAAATACGCGTCGAACATAAGAAAGCCGATCAGAAATACATGGAAAGTCTTAAATACGATAGTGACGATGATTCGGATTCTTAAGAAAAGTACCTAATAAATATTTTCTGTAATTCCGTTTTGAGAGCTTTTAAATAAAATCGAGCCCGCTTGTACCGTTTTTGTTCATGAAGCTTCCGGATTCTCTGTTGTTTTCTTTTTCTTAAAACTGATCAACCTGAAGAAGCGAGATAGAATACTTTTACTCTTGATTCTCGCTTTGTCTCTTTCTTCATTTATAAACACATCAAGCCAATTTGGTTACGAAATAATTTATTTCCTTTAATTTTCGCGAATATCGATCAAGACCAAGTATTAAAATGGATAAAACTAAAGCTGTCCAAAACATTTCGTCGTGTTGCAGTGAAGAGATCGTTGAAGTGTCGAAGTTTTTAGTGAAATTCAGAGATTATAAAAAAGATTATGAGGATCAAGCGAAAACTTTTGTCTCTGAGAAAGTTAAATTGTTATTTATCGATGCAGATTGGTAAGATTGCTTCTATGATTTGTATAGCAAAGGGATTAACTTGTATTTTGAACAGGTGGTTGACTATTCGACCTTTCGAAAGCGATCTGATGTTTAAAGTTCATATCTCACGATCAGCTGGTCAAGCGCAACTTGAAAACTGCAAATTTAATTTCGCAACTATAAAATCAGGATCAAAGAAAGTCTCTGAATGGTTCGCTATGTCAAACCATAAATTCCAATATGAGACAAATGAAATGGTGCGCTGGAACTTTTCACCAAAAAAAGTTTCGATCAATGTGGTTCTGACCATTAAAAAATTTCACGATTTGCCCATCAGAAGAAGCGCGTTCTTTAATCCGATAGAAGATTACTTTGACATCATCGACAATATCTCCAAATTGATGCTCGATTCTACTTTTGCTGACTTTACATTTATAGTCAAAGGAAAGGAGTTCAAAGTCCATAAATGTGTTCTCGCTGCTTCCAGTTCAGTCTTTGCAAGTCTCTTCACATCGGACATGCAAGCTCGAGAAAACGTTTGCATCGTCGATAACTTTGAACCGGAAACGTTCGATCATCTTTTGCAATTCATCTATCGAGCGAAGCGGCCAACAAACTTCTCTAAAATTGCACAAGAGATCTACGAAGCTGCCGATTTCTATGACTTGAAGCGACTGAAAGACGTTTGCGAAATTGAAATCTTTTCACAGTTATCGAAAGATAATGCAGTTCAGTTTTATTGCTGGGCTTACGCATTCGACTCTTTAGAAAAATTGAAGTGTGATTCATGGGCAACAGTCAAACGGTGAATTAGTAAAAGTATGTAACAAACATCAAATTAATTTAACATTTATTTAACTTTTCTAGTGAAGTCATGCAAATCTTCTTTCCTATGAAGAACGAACCTTTGTCTCCAGAAGATCTCAAGAAATTCCTCACAGAGAAACAACGTTTTCAGCAAGCATTGGATAGTTTTAAAAAAGATCCGTAATCACTGATTACTAATCAGAGGAGATGAAATAATAATTCCTCTGTTTTTCCATTTTGATCAATATTTTTGTGATAAAGCGATCACTTCGAGAGCTTCCAAAGAAAAACATTAAATATATATTTTCTTTTCTTACTGCCATAGAAACCTATTCACCTTTTAATGTCGTCAATCTTTTGGTTGAAAAACATTTCAGCTACTTGCTTGAAGGATTTGAGGATAAATGTTTCCTAAGTTGTTCTTTCAATTATATTCATCGTTGCAAAAGCGATAACTGAAGCCGCCAATAACATCATTTCAGATCTTCGAAAAAGAAAATCAATCTGAAAGAGAAAATATTTCATTCAAAGTCAAATCTTAAATAAAAAATTTATTTTATCATTGAAATATTTTATTATAAGAGTAAAAATTAAAATTATTAACAATTTAAGAGTCGAACTTAATTAAATTTCAAGAGGTTGTTCACCTAACAATTTATAAATTGTTTATCCGTGTTTCGGCTTTTTAATTATCAGCCATCCTCTTGGATCTTTTCATATTTTCTGACTCTCTAGTTTGAGTTGATTTGAACGAAGTAAGTTCCTGATTGAAGATATTGAACCTCCTTAACTTCGATGAAGTTAACATTTGGAATCATTGTTGGATGTCTGATGTGAACGATTTGACGACAAACTTGGAAAGCTGGGACTGGACGATGCTGAACAATTGGTTCATACAAAGCTAAATCCTCGTCGGAAGAAATATTTTCATACAAATCTTCAGTGAACTCTGGGAAATTTGATGGAGTTGTTCCATAAAGTTTGAAGTCGAGATCGTCGTTGTCGCTGATAACCTCAATTGATTTTTCAAGACTTTGTTTGAAGTGAGCGTACCCGGCTAAGTCTAAAGGTTTGCCACCGTTGATGTTCTTTTTGTCAAAGCAATGCTCGTAGTCCTTGCGCTCTGAAGTTTTGCTGAGCGTGATGGTAAATGATTTGTCTAACAAATGTTGATTACATTCTCGCAAGATCTCATCGGTTGAGCAGATTGACTCGATTGAAATTTGATTGTTCATCAATTTATCGTTTTTGGCTAAAGCAAAACTGTTTAAAGCAATTTGTGAGCATTCCATTTTGAGAAATTTTAAATTTTTTAAGAGCTTTTAGGAAATATTCAAGGAGATGTTGTCTCAATAAATTCTGAAAGCGAACTGATATTTCTTTCTAATATTTTGGGCTTTTATGATGATTTCAATCTGTCAAAAGGAAGTACCTGGCGTAATAAGGGAGGGGGCAAAAGAATGCTTCAGGTAAAAAAAATTGTCTCACCTTAAGTGACATCTGCTGATTATTCAAAATTTTCTCATCGAAGATTCAAGAAGACTAGAAAATTCTCTAAAGAAGCTTTCGATTTTATTAAAAGCTTTGGAATTTTTGGTTTATCACGCAATTCAAGTGATTGGGAAGTACTCGAATCTAATCTTTATCGATTGCTACATTCAGTCGGAAATCGAAGCTTGAAGAATGAAGTTGTTTGCTTTAGTATTAATTCTCGTAGCTGCTTTCGGAATTCCCGTAAGTTTCAAAGTCAAACTTTTAAAACTCTTCAACATCTTTTAAAATATTTTAGGTGAATGCACTTGACGAAACATTGTTGTCAGCGGTTCCTATTCTCATCGATGGTTGGGACATCGTAAAGACTGATTACAATGTTTTCCTTAAAAGTGCTAGAGAAGAAATCAACAATTTAATCGAAAACAATCATGCTCGAGTGATTTCAAGGATCGGCTTTGCTACTCAGGACATGAAAGACTCTGAGAATGATGCTCGTTTGGAAATACAAAATCGAGCTTCGGATCGAAGTGCTGAGTGCATTCAAATTGCTGAAACTGAATTGATTAACGCAACAGCAGCTGCTGGAGGAGTCATCGCTTCTGCAGCTCGGCAACTTCAAAATTTGAACAATGGTTTAGTTGACTATACGATCTATCAAACAATTGATCAATTAGATCGCAGCATCAGCATTTTCGATACAGAATTTAGTTATCTCTTCTCGTATTTCAATAGCGTGCTCTACCTTTACAACCTCCTCGCCACATTCCAAATCGAGGTTCAATTTTTCTTTGATATCTTCGACTATTTTGTTGAAGAAGTTCTCCTTGACATGATCGTCTACCACATCGCAACGAATCAGCTCAATGAAGCAGTTTTCAAGACGATTGCCGAGGGGTCAGAGCAGTTTAGAATTCAATCCAATTCAATTGTTGAATCCCTCGCTGTTTGTAACTAAAAATAAACTGGATCACATCTAATCTCAATACTTTCCACTTCGCTTTATCTAATCAGCTTAACAAATTCTTTCTCAACTACCTAAGCCGGTCGATTGTTAAATGTTTCAGTGTTTTGCCTACAAACGAACGAAGATGAAGTTGAATTTGTTTTTCATTGGAATTTCCATTTTTATTTTAAGTCAACATGAGGTTTGTTTAATTGCTTCTCATTCCTCGAAAGAATTTCTAATAAGATTTTATCTCAAGGCTCAAGGACTCAATGCAAATTGGGTCGAATTCGTCAATGTCTACAAGTACAGCGTGACATTCTTCAGTGCGCAGTATAATGCGTTATCAGTAAGCTCCCGAAATGAAATGAGTGCAATGGAAGCGAATTACAACTCACGCATCTTATCGAGAATTGGCTTTGTTGCTCAAGAAATTAAAGATTTAGAGTTTGAAGTCCTGAACGAGATTCAAACTCGCGCAAATCAAATCGGCGGAGAGTCACAATGCATCGCTGACATTCGATATGAGTTGCAGACTGCGGTTTCATTAGCGGGAAAGCAAATTCAAATCACAGCGAGTGGAGTAACTGAATATATTGAATACTTGAATGACGTTATTGTCTATCCAGCCATTTTTACCATGGAATACCTCAATACGCTTTTTGAGGTTGAAATCCTTGTTGCATTCGGTTACGTTAACAGCGTCACTGACATGTTTTCTCTTCTGATTGTCCTGGAAAGCGAAGTTCGAGCTTTTGGTGCACTTTTCGAATATTTTGTTACAGAGATTTTCGTTGAAATGATCATTTGGACGATGATTACTGATGAACTTAGCCAAGAAGCATTCCCAGAGCTCAACCAAGCTGTGACTGATTTCAGAAGTGCAGAGAGTTTGATTAGAAACTCTCTGTCTTCATGCAATTGAGGTTGACGACTGTAGTGTGCCAGAATCTTGGACAATTTAATAAAGTTGAAAAATAATTTTGTAATCTAATCAAGTCGAAGATGTTCCGGATGCGATTAAACTTCGTTAAGCTTTTTTATTTTAGAGAAGTTTTAGTTGAATCGTTCCTGTTAAACAATGAAGTCAGCAGTTCTCGCGATATTTATAATTTTATTATCACAGCAGGTAAAGATGAAAATAATTATTTTTGGAACTTTTCTTGACAAAAAAGCTTTTTCAGAGCTTTCAAGCTCAAGCTGAATTGGATGAGGACTGGCTCTCGTTCTTTCCTGTGATTTCCCGTCGTTTCTCTGACACAACGACCAACTATCATACCCTTATCGATAGCTCACGAGATGAATACGCGGAAATGATCAAAAATCATCATGCTCGAGCAATTTCAAGAATTGGATTCGTTTCACAAGAGAAAATGAACTTTGAGCAAAGAATTTCTCTCGCCATTCAAGATCGCGCGAGTCAAATTGGAAGTGTTCAGTGTTTGTTAGACGCTGAAAGAGATTTGAACAATGCAACTGAAATTGCTGGAGCTGAAATTATTGACGCAGCCACTGATTGGCTCGATAATCTTCATCGAATCGATGACGAGTTTGTGACACCGATTCTTAAAGAGCTTGAGATCCTCGCTTCACTTTTTGAATTTGAATTCCTCACGATCATCGCTCTACATAATACTGTGACAGAATTCGAAGACATCGTCACTATCTTGTACTTCGAATCCCTTCTCTTTGAAGCTTTCTTTGACATGTTCGTCGATGAAATTATTTTCGAGTTCACTTTCTTTGATACAGTCGCCAATGACAAGAACTTGAGACTTTTCCTTGCGCTCGAGAGCAGCTTAGGTCAATATCTTTCCATTGGCACTGAAATTAATAATTCGCTCGCCAATTGTAACGCTTAGAGCAGAAAATAAAAGCGATAAACAAAAGTTAATCTTATCAGACACTTGAGAGATATTTCAGGAACTTTACTTTTTTGAGTTTAGCCAAAGTTCTTTGAATGTTTTAAAATGTTGAGAATCGCGGTTGTGTTTTTATTTTGCTGGGGAGCTCGAGAAGTAAGAAAACCGGCGAAGTCTTCAAAGACTTTTAACTTAATCAATAATCTTTTAGGTGACTTCAACTGAAGCTGAGTTGAGTGATATTGAAGATTTCCAAACTCTCAATCGTCAAAATGCCATGACCATCACGAATTATAATTTTTTCTATGAGTCAGCGAAACGAGAAGTTGGCGACTTGGAAACGGATTTCTTCGCTCGACTTTTATCAACAACGGGATTTGCGTTTCAAGAAATCAAAGACCTCGAGAACACAGTTTCCCTTGAAATCTCAGATCGATGGACTTCTGAAAACGCTGAATGCATCAACGAAGCTAATCAAAATCTAAGAACTGCAAGTGAATTAGCTGGAACGAGTTCGATGGGAGCTTACAACGAGATCATCGAGAGGAACGAGAACAATCGTTACTTCCTTGTTTATCCATCTCTGATTGAATTGTCTCGTCGAGTGTCTGGCTACGCAGTTGAGCCTTTGAGTCTTCTTGGTTTTTACAATCCTGTCACAGACTTCAGCTCTGTCGTGACCACTTTGCGATGGGAAGTTGAAAGATTCGAACAACTTTTCGAGCCATACGTCGATCAAGTCATTTACGAGATGATCGCACTCAACCGCTACGGCTTGGACTTGCACAGAGTTCTCATTAATTCTTTGGATGCCACAAGAGGAAACTTCACAAACTCTGTACAGGAAATCCGGAGCTTTTTGACCACGAACTGTTGAGCTGTGTCGAGGAAGTTCTTTAATCTTATCTTCAAGTGTACAATTCTTTTTTCCTAAATTGATAAAACTGTTTTGTTCAAAGCATTTTGTAATATTTTCTCACTACAATTTTTAGCTTACGCGCTTGAAGATGATTCTAAAAGTTTTCACTATTTTTCTCGTGATTTTCGCAGTTGAAAAGGTAAAATCTTCAACAACGAGATTAGGTTCATGGTTTAAGAGTTTCTTTGAAGATTTCAGCGCAGAGTCAGCTCTACTCATTTGAGATTGCGAATCTTCAGCTCATCGATCTTCACCGACAATTTGATGGCGTTTTAGCTCTTTCACGTACAAGACAAACGACAGAAGAAAGAGTTCTGCAAGCTCAATTTGTCTCGAGAATCGCATTCGTGACATCTCAGATTAAGGACTTGCAATACATTGCTCATCGAAGAATTACCGAGCGTGGAGTTGAAATTGGTAACAGCAACGCTGCTTGCATAATTGCAGCGGAAGTTGCATTGGAACAAGCTGCTGCTGATATCGGAGAAATGATTCAGGAAATCGCATCGGTCGCTCAAAACGATTTCAGTAGAATTCCCACCGAGTTTGTTCATCCAATTTTTGAAGAGAATGAAAGTCTTTCTCAGAATTTTGTCAACGCAGCATTAACAGAAGCTGCAAGAAGAAATGTCATTTCTGACTTCGCAGAAACAATAAACAATCTTCAGGAGCAGCTCGAGGAAGGTCAAGCTCAATTGACAGAAGTTCGTGATAACATTCAAAACGATTTCGACTACAAACGAAGACAAATGAATTACGCCAAAGCTTTCATCTTCCCACTCCTCGATTCTGCTTTCTCTTATTTCCAGGAAGATTCCGATGCAATCATTGAAAACTTAGACACTTGCAATTAAAGCAAAGGTAGAAATAAAATTGTTTTAAAACTTTGAGAGTTGATTTCCTTCATCTCAAGTGCTCGCATTAGCTCAACTAATCTAATCACTACCGAGATTACTCATGACTGGCTGATGCCCGGTCACGATAAATTGCTATTACTGTTTGTCGAATTGTAAAGTTGCCATTAAGCACAATAACTATGAAGTCGCAAGTTGTTTTAGTTTTCCTTGTCGCGATCGCGTTTCTCGAGGTAAAAAAAATGTTTTCAACTTTGATAGTTTCATTTTAATGAAAATAATTTTATTTCAGTCATCAGCTCTGACTCAGAATCAAGTCTTCCATCTTTTGGAGTTGAATGCTGGGTTCGAAGTACTTCACAGGAATTTCGATTTCCGCATAAACAACGCACTCGCAGATAAATCTCATTTCATGCAAGTCATAAATGCTCAATTAATCTCTCGTATTGGTTTTATTCATGATGAGATCAAAGCTGAAGAAGTTGTCGCATTAGCGGAAATTGAACAAAGAGCTACTGATATCGCGAACCCCGATGCTGAGTGCATCACAGACGCAAGAAATTCACTTGAAAATGCTGTCGACTATGCTGGATACAACATGATGGGTCAAGCAGGTGAAGCGATGTTTTACCTCAATCAAATCGAGACCAGTTACTTCTACCCACTGATCAACGTTCTTCAAGTGGAATCAAATATCATTCAATGGATGATTTTGTCTGAGCTCCGTCGTGTTAATCCTGTAACAAACGCTGATCTCTTCATTCAGAGAATCGAAGACGATTACACAATTATGGTTATTCTTTATCAGTCAGCGATTGCAAATATCCAACGTGAAATGAACAACTTGGACGATAGAATGAATGAAGTGAAATCATCTTACTTCCCTCAACTTGACTCCACTCGCGATTATTTCATGTTCACTGTCAGATTTATTAAAGACGCTTTGACATTATGCGAAGCTTGAAAACAGAAATAAAATCTCACGAAATGTGAAGTTTGATTAATGAAAATATTTTGAATTTTTTTTTCTTATCTTATCGTTGAATGGCTTGGAGGTTTATCTTGAAACTACTAAAACAATTTCCTTCATTTATTTGTTGATAACAAAGAATCAAGTGCAACTGACGATTAAGATTTATTGTTTCGACTTCCGTTTCCTCCTGAAACTCATGAAAAAAAGTTTCTTTCGGATCTAACTTCAAAGTTTATTAAAAAAATCTTTTCTCGTTCATGTCGTAACTTATTCATTTGATAAGGAAAGTAATCTTATCGCAATGAGTGGTCGCTAACTTATCTGAAGCTTTTCGATAAGGACATCACTTCCTTCCAAATTTTCGCCAACACAACGATCATTGTAATCTTGAGAGTGAAGGTGTTGATATCAGTTAAACCTGCTGATAAATTCATTAAAAGTCTTCTTATAAATTTGACTGCCTCAGGTATTTAATCTTTTAGTGTTCGCTCAGTTCTCAACTTTATTTAACCGAACGAAGTTGCTTCGCCATGAAATTCTTTATTGGATTAATTTTATCAGTCGTTGTGCTTCAGGTAAGTCTAAGATGGAAGCTTCAAAGCAATCGACCTTGACAGATCTTTTCTTAATCAGGCACTTGCCTTGCCAACATCAGAAGACATGACTGCTCCTGAACACATCCCAAAGAACGAGCAAGTTGAAGCTTTCCGTGCTGAGGTCGAACGTCAATTCGCACGCTTCCAAAACTTCTACGACAATACAAACGCAGCTATGAGCCAATACCGTTTGAACCATGTTGAATTGGTCTCAGAAATTTACAATGCTCTCATGGAAATCATTGGCACAAGTATCGATGAAGTTCGCACAGCTGCCTACGAATTAGATGACATTATCAATGACAGATACGAGGATCTCGGTTTTCTCAATGAGTGCTTGCTCGACATCATTCAACTTCGCAACGCTAACTCAGTCGCTGTCGGAACTAACATTCAAGGATGCACCATCCATGCTAACACAACTCTTACTGCTTTGTTGACTGATGTCTTCTACCCAACATTCGCTCAAATCCAAAGAGAAACTTCAGTCGTTCCAATCTCCGTCATTGACGTTTTGTCAAGAGGAAACGTTTTGGAAGATGAAGACGCAATCATTCAATACTTGAACGATCGCTATCAAGTCCTGGATCTTCAATGGATCGGATTAGTCTCGCAAATGCTCCGTTGGGAAACTGCTCGTTTCCAAAACGAAGGACTCTTCTTGAATGATGACACTATGATTTGCATGGCCAATGCAACATGGGAATTCCTTTTGACCAACTCTCGTCTTGAAGGAGATGCTTTGCAATGCTAAACAAATAAATTTGAAAATCGCTTCAATAAACGTTTTTAATAATTAATTAAAGGACTTTCAAAATATTTTTCGTTCCAACTTCAAGAACGTCGTTTTATCTCAGCCCAAAGGTTTCACTTATCAAACAAAAATTCACTCAAAAATAGAAGTCAATAAAAGTTTCGATATCAGACGAAAACTTGAGAGTTGTAGCGAGCTTATCGTCAAGCTTATCGATAAGAATTTGATTGACTTCATTTCCTTTTGACTGAAACAAAAAAAAAGTCTTACGATCTGCGCAATTGTGTAAGAGTTCGCTTGATAAGCTTAATCTCTGCCGACTCCCTTATCTGATACCGCGGAAAGGTAAAAGAGGACTGTAAAGGTTTTCCGGCTTCAGTTTGTATTTCTATAACATAACACTTAGTTGGGCTTCCTGATCACTAGAGAAACTATGAAACTTTTATTCGGAATTATTCTGTCGTTGACAGTTTTGCAGGTGAAAATAATTTTTTGAAAATATCGTCAACAGAGTTTTTAATTCATTAACTTGCAGGCTTTAGCTTTGCCGACATTAGAAAAAGTTGCTGAGAATGTTCCAATCACTCCCAAGAACGACGCTGTCGAAGCTTTCCGCGTTGACATCAACCGAGAGTTCGTTCGCTTCCAAGGATTCTACGACAGAGCAAACGTTGCCATGCGCACCTATCGTTTGAATCATGTTGAGTTGATCACATCAATTTACAACAATCTCTTGACAGTTTTCGGTGATGACCTCGGAGCTATTCACGAGTTGTTGGGCGATCTCTCTCAGTCGATTGAAGATAGAACTGTTGCTATCGGAGGAGTCAACGCTTGCATCACAAGAGTCACTGAAGATCATGTTTCATTGCAAGGACGAATGAACGAAGTTGTTCAGGAATGCGCAGTTACCGCCAACGCTACACTCCAAGGAATGTTGTCAAACATCTTCTACCCAACATTCCAAGCAATCCAAACCGAATTGTCTTCCCTTCCACTCTCCGTTGTTGATGCTCTTTCAAGAGGAAACGTTTTGGGAGACGAACAAGCAATCATTGCTTACTTGCAGTCGAGATACGAAGCATACGAATTGCAATGGCTCGGAGGAGTCTCACAATTGCTTAGCTGGGATACTTCACGTTTCCGAAGCGAAGGACTTTTCATTGTTGATGAATCGACCATTTGCTTGGGTGAGGCTCTCATGGACTTGATCTTCGACTTCTCTCGTCTCAACAATGAAATCCGCGATTGTTAAAACAATTTTTGAATAAATAAATAGTTTTTGTGAAACGACAAACAGGAAATGATTTTTATCTTATCAATTGACAGGATGTTATTTCACGTTTACAGATTCTGATTGTTAAGATAACACTTCCGGGGACTTTGCTCTGTCTTAACAACTTCCACCCTCGAAAAATTCCTTCCAATTATCATCAAGCAGATTACGAATCCATTTCCTTTCTTCATTTACGTTCACTCTCAATTGGCTGCCGATAAACTTTAATCTCCTGTCGAAGTATTCGTTCAAAGATAAGATGAGAATTTTTAAAGATAAACACAAACGATCACGTTGACTATAAATTTGTATGCCTCGAACATTTGAGCTTTCAGTTTTCTCATTGCTTCCGAGGTAGAATATATTGAAGAAAAATCAACTCAACATGAAATTCTTTATTGGATTAGTCTTAGCAGTTTGTGCGCTTCAGGTGAGAATCGAAGAGATCGAGTGGAATTTAAATTAAAAATCAAAAAGTGATTTGAGTTAGGACGAAATCTTCCTTCAAATAAAAATCATTTTCAACCCTTGCTCTCCTTCAATTTATTCTGACAATCTCAACACAGGATGTCGATACGTTACGTTGAATCTTTAATCATTTGTCAAGGCTGTAGCTTTTGATAAGAGTTTTACAATTGTTATAAATAAAAGAGCAGTGGAGTTAGTTTCGAAGATTAAAGTTATCGACTACTGATAAGATATTGAATTTATTGAGCGGAAGGCGTAATCTTAAGCTTCATTTAGCGATAGACATTTTCCGAGAGCCATTAGGAAATGAATGATCATGATTTTTCATCTCACAGGCTTCGGCTTTGCCAAGATTCGAAGACCCTAATGCACCAGAGCACATCCCAACACCTTCACCAAGATTCGAAGACCCCAACGCACCAGAACACATTCCAGCCGCAGTCGACATCCGTACCAGACTTGGAATCAAACAAAACAGCGAAGTTGTTGAAGCTTTCCGCATTGAAATCAACGCAATCTTCGTTCGCTTCCAAGGATTCTATGACAGAACCAACGCTGCCATGCGCAACTACCGTTTAGCTCACGTTGACTTGGTCAGCGATGTTTACATTCAAATGATGACAGTCTTCGGAGATCAAATCGAAAGCCTTCGTCGTGCTAGCTCTGGATTGAAGGAAGTTCTTGCCCAAAAACAAGCTGCAGTTGGAGTTGAAAACGCTTGCTTGGACGAAATTCACAGCGAACTCGATGATAACATCGCAAAAGCCAATTTGGGAGTTCAACTTTGCGCTGAATACGCTAACTCGACCATGTCAAGATTGTTGACCAATGTCTTCTACCCAACTTTCGCTGACATCCAAACACAAATCTCGACCGTTCCCAACGCCGTCATTGACGTTTTGTCGAGAGGAAACGTTTTGCAAGACGAAGAAGCTATTCTTGAATTCTTGAGAGCTCGTTACAACATCCTCGAACTCCAATGGTACTCAGCTGTCTCACAACTCTTGCGCTGGGAAAGCAACCGTTTCGAGGTTGACGGTCTCTTCATGGTTGATGAACAAACAATTTGCATGTCAGGAGCCACTTTTGAATTGATTGAGAAGAACGCAGCACTTCAAGTACGAGCTTCGGCTTGTTAGACATTAACAATGAAGCAAAAGCTCCAAAACTGAAGAAATAAAAGAAGTTTTACTGTTTCATAAATTTATTTTTTGTTAAATGTCTCGAAAACACGGAAAAATTTACATGACTCGCGGTTTGAAAACTAACTTGTTTGTTGAGCTTGAGAGAAGTCGATGTCTTCTTCTTACAGACCAGAGCCATTTTAAAAGCTCAACGTCTTTCTCAAGAGGTAGCGATTGTTTTATTTGTGGCTTTACTTGGTCATTTCGGGAGGAGAATCTGGTTGATTGGCGGGATGGGCAGCGCGGAATGCTGGATGACCTTCGAGCTCTCGATCAATTCGCAAGATAATTGGATAAGGTCGCAGATCGACGTGGAATCTACAAAGTTTAAGTTTAGAATATTTTCTTCTTGATTTCAATGAAATGAACGACTCACCTTCTTGCATTGAACACTTGTGGTACCAAGCAGCAATCAGCTAACGTAATTTCATCTCCAACGCAATACTTTCCAGCGCTTGTCGACAAAAGTTTCTCAACAGCTCGGAATCCTCTTGTAATCCAATGTTGTGCCCATTCCTTCTTCTTCTCTTCACCAACGTGAATCAGAACAATTAGATTTTGCAGTGGCTGAATTCCCGACGAGATGACCTCGCATATCTCTCTGACCTTTGCTCTTTTGTGAAAGTCTTGAGGAAGCAAAGTGCGTTGGGGTCTTGTTTCCTCCAGGTACTGCATGATCGACATCGATTCAATCAACGTGTGACCATCAATTTGAAGAGACGGTACTTGCTCCATTGGATTCACTTCCCTGTACTCATTACAGTGCTGCTCACCTCCTGATTTGATCAGACTGATTGGTTTGATGTCGTACGGGATCTCTTTGAGATTCAAGCATATTCTAACACGCCACGAGCAGCTAGAGCGCCAGTACGAGTAGAGAATTGGCTGCGAATTGTCCAAAAGTTCTTCGTTAGCCATCACAAAAAAAAATCTTCTTATGACACAAGCTACTCAAACGAAACTAAATTATAAAATTCTATCAAGAAACTGAACGATCTAAATAAAATAATTAAAAAACTTGAAAATCTTGTTAACCGGTCTCATGTGATCTACGCTTCGTAATCTAAAACGAGTTGTCTTGATTTGCATAAAATGGGAATACTTGCCAGCTTGTTCATGACGACAGTCGGTTGCAAACTAATAAAAACTTCATAAAACACAAACAAGAAATCAAAATAAACAAAGTTCGCATTATCAACGAAGCTAAAAAGAAAATTTTCTTATTTCTACAAACTCTTGAGCTAAATTAAGGTCAAAAACGTTTATCAATCGACGCTACCTTTATCCCTGCTTGCAGGGAGTTATTGTACTTTGAGTAATTAATTGTGAAAACACTTGAAACACGTTTCGCGTAAAAATATATTTTCTCTCTTCTAAGAACTAACTTTGAATGTTTGTGCGCGTTATGTTGCAATTACATTATCGCCCAACATTAATTCTTTGCCGAAACATTCATTGCGCATTATGCTCGATGAGCTTCTAGTACAATTTTTTATTTGAAATATTTTAGGTCGCGATTTATGAAAAATATTTATCATTTTGTATTTGTTAATATTTTTAGTTTTCATTAACAAACTTCACATTAAAAAAATTAAAAATTATTTAAATGTTTTGTCCTTTGGATAAAAACATTTTTTATAGAAATATTTCGGATTTCCCTGAAGTGATTTTCACTTTCGATTTCTGTTTCAACTTTTTACTTGCCATGTTTAAAAGTCTTCACTTTCATATCGTCGCGAATTTCTTTGAGATCCTTTGTTAAACGACTCGAGTAAAAACAGGTGGCGGAGCCATGCTTTGCAAGAAAGCTTCCTCTTTGAAGCGATTGTAGATTGAGTCGACTACGAAGTAAATGTAAACTTGAGTTGCGAATGAGATGATGAGATAAACGACAAGAATTGTGATGTGATATCCATTGAGATTGAAGTGATCGGTTTGTGTAAGTGCAGAGATGACGAGAATTATGTTGAAGACCAAGCCAATGATGCAAAGGATTCTGAATTTCTGAACTTTGTGATGATCTCGCTAAAATCGAAAGAAGAAAAATGTTATTTCTTATCAAATATTTTAAGAGTCTCTTACCTTTTCAATTCCCCAAATCAACTCCCACGAGATGTGAATCAAAAAGCAGAGGCAAATTATGCTGACAATAACGCCCAATCCAAGATAAATCAAATTTATGTCTTCGGCTGAAAAAGAGAATTAAAAGCAAATGAAACATCAAATCTATTTTTAGCTTACAGTAGATCGCGGCCAAGATGAACGTTATGATTGCAACCAGAATCGATAGGCAGTAAATCACAAAATGATAATATCCGACGATTGTTCCGCCAAGCTCAAGCTCGTAGAAAAATAAGAAATTCTCCAGCCTCATCGTGGTTATCGACCTGAAACTCTTCACAGCTGTTTTTGGACTAAATATGCAACGTAAAAATGATTCACAAAGATTTGCCCACCTTTTCGCTTTTAAGAAAAGATTTTTTTTCTCCACGCGTGAGAGCGACGATCGAAGAGAAAAATCGTAAACATCGAGAGAGCATTTGCAACTTGATCTTCGTTTTTCAGTTATTTATTTCCAATCTATCTCATCTTAAATACGAAAAAGGTAAATCAATTCGGCGTTGATGCTGCCGACGTCTACACGATTAAAGTCACAAATGTCTAGAAGCCAGTTTAAGCCTTTAACTTCTTTGCTCTTGCTTTCTTGCCTTCTGTAAGCTCCAGCCGCTCTTTTTCTGTCAATGATGTTAAAACTTTGGTGACAACTCCAGTTCCGAGAGTGATTCCACCGTCACGAAGAGTAAATCGTTGACCTTGTTCGATAACCATGGGGCGAATAAGTTTAAGCTGAAGTCTAATAAAAGAATTTTCATTAATAAACTTTTTAAATAAATCTCAAGTTCATGACTTACGGTGTGTCTTCTCCTGGCATGACCATCTCTTTGTTGGGAATGATGACTTGAGCAGAACAATCCCAAGTTCTGCAGAACATTTGCAGTTGGAAGAAGCTAGTGAAAGGCTTAGAACGACCTCCTTCTTCCTTGCTGAGTACGTAGACTTGCGCTTCAAAATTATCAATCGGTTTCACTGATCCTGGCTTGCACATTACCATTCCACGTTTAATGTCATCACGTTTAACTCCACGAACTAAAGCTCCAAGTTGATCTCCAGCTTGTGCTTCTTCCAGAATTTGATGGAACATTTCAACTCCAGTGACTGTTGATTTGATTACTTTGTTATATCCGATGAATTCGCATTCAGCTCCCTTTTTCAGCGCGCCACGCTCTAAACGACCAGTAACAACAGTTCCACGTCCAGGAATGCTGTAAACACCTTCAACAGGAAGCAAGAAAGGTTTGTCAAGTTCACGAACTGGAGTTGGAACATGAGCGTCGATCTCAGCTAACAACTTCAAAATTGCTTCAGATCCAATCTCTGGATTTTTGCCTTCGAGAGCACTGAGGGCGGATCCCTTGACGAAAGGTGCGTTGTCTCCATCGTAACCCATTTCAGTCATCAATTCACGGATTTCCATTTCAACGAGATCCACCATTTCCTGATCAGCAGCATCAACTTTGTTGATAAACACAACAATGTGTGAAATACCAATTTGTTTAGCGAGGAGAAGATGTTCACGAGTCTGAGGCATAGCGCCGTCAGTAGCAGCAACAACAAGAATGGCTCCGTCCATCTGAGCTGTTCCAGTAATCATGTTTTTAATGTAATCGGCATGTCCAGGACAATCGGTGTGACCATAATGACGATTTTCAGTTTGATATTCGACGTGAGCGACGTTAATTGTGATACCGCGAGCCTTTTCTTCAGGAGCATTGTCGATGTCGGCGTATAGTTTGCACTCAGCCATGTCAATATCGGCAAGAACTTTTGTGATGGCAGCAGTCAATGTTGTCTTTCCATGATCGACATGTCCAATAGTTCCTGAATCATAAAAAGAGTCAATAAAATTCTTTTCCAAATAAGAATAAGGTTTCACAATACTTACCGACATTGCAGTGAGGCTTGTTTCTTTGGAAAACTTTCTTTTCAGCAAATGTTCTTTGTGAGATGAAGAGGGGACTACACGAAATTCTGGTTGAAGAACTCAACAGAAAATGCTTGAAGCTTGATCGAAATCCTGCGAGAAATTGTGAAATCAGAAAAGTTGAGTAACAAAGTTGAAAATCGGGAAAATAACCAAGAAAACTTACCAGGGCTTAAAATTTGTCTCGCAGCGACGTAAGCTGACATTGTGGATCCTTTTCACGTTTGTTCGCTTAAGAAAGAATTCAACTGTTGAGTGTTAAACTTTTCAACGAATGTTATTCGCTATTTCCCGTAATTTAAAGGAAATAATAATTTTTCAAATCGAATTGTGTTCTTTTTTTCAATTGCGAAACTTTTCACGAGACCGTCGACTGGTTTCAGTCGAAAATCGAACTCTGATTCGCCGAAAACGTAAACAATCACGCAAGAAAAAATAATTAAAAAAGTGTAGAATAATTAAGGAAATAACAATTCTGAGTTCGCTCCTAAGACTGTCAATTACCTTTGAATTCAAAATGATTCACAGATTGGCGCGTCTTTGTCAAAATAATCAAAATTTAGTGAAAAGTTTCTGTCGCAACTTGAAAACGAAAATCGACAATGAACCGAGTAAAGGAATTAAATACACAAGTTCAATTAACTTGCCAAAAACGAAGTTTGCAGCGAGATTGAATCCAACGCAAAGGACCGAGACTGAACAAACCATCAGAGCTGTAAGTCTTCCTCGAGCATTTGTAATTTTAAGATATTTTGTGTAATTTATAATTTTTTAGAAACACTTGAGCACTCTTTATTCATGGCAACGTGAGAATCTAAAGACAAAAGACTACATTCTACATGATGGACCTCCTTACGCCAATGGTGATCTGCATATGGGACACGCCGTTAACAAAATCCTCAAGGACATCGTTTTAAAACAGAAAATCATCAGAGGAACTCGAGTTCATTATCGACCAGGATGGGATTGTCATGGTCTTCCGATTGAGCTGAAAGCTCTCGGCAGTAATAAGAATGCTTCACCAATCGAGATCCGTCAGAAGGCTCGACAATTTGCTGTTGAGGCTGTTAAGAAACAGAAGAAATCATTTGAGTCTTGGGGAGTCGTCGGAAGTTGGAATGAAGCTGCAGAGATTTATCAAACTTTCGATAAATGTTACATTAAGAATCAACTGGATAGATTCCTTGATATGTATGACAAAGGCTTGATCTATCGCGACATGAAACCTGTTTACTGGTCACCATCGTCTGGAACTGCATTGGCCGAAGCTGAACTGGAATATGACGAGAACTTCACTAGTCCATCTCTTTACTTTCGATGCGAAATCGTTAACAGCAGCGAAGTTGTAGAAGAAAATTCAAAAGTTTTCGCTCTCGTCTGGACTACGACTCCTTGGACTCTTCCGGCTAATCAAGCAATTTGCATAAATTCGAATCTAAGTTACAAACTCGTTAAAATCAAAGGAGATCTCTACATAGTTGGAGCCGATGCGATTAAAAATCTAGTCGAAGCGTTGGGAGAGGAAATTGAAATTGTAAAAGATCTCGATGCAAAGAAAATTCTGAACTTGAGTTACAAACATCCAATCAATTCAAACGAGAACCTTCCTTTCTTTGATGGAAGTCACGTGGAAGCTGATAAAGGAACAGGTCTCGTTCACACTGCTCCATCTCATGGACCTGAAGACTTTCTTGTTTTTCTCAGCAAGAAAATTCCTTTGAAGATTCTCGTCGATGGCAACGGAGTTTACAACTCTTCAGCTCCCGAGTTTCTGCAAGGGCAAGAAGTTCTCAGCGAAGGAAACAAGCTTGTAGTCGATCATCTCAGTTCAAATGTCGTTAAGATCTCTGAGTTTAAACATTCTTATCCAATCGACTGGAGGACGAAAAAACCTGTGATCATAATGGCCAGCGAGCAATGGTTCATCAACACAGAAAAAATCAAATCGAAAGCTGTTGAATTGATTGAGAAAGTTCAAATATTTCCTAAAAGGTCATCACAAGCGTCGAAGAATGCGTTGAAATCAAAACTCGAGAGTCGTCCTTATTGGTGCATTAGTCGACAAAGGAGTTGGGGTGTCCCGATTCCAGTTCTCTACGACTCAAAGACAAAACTGCCAATCGTGAACAGAGAACTTATTGAGCATTGGAAAAAGCTTATCGACGAAACTGGATCAATTGATTTTTGGTGGAGTTACGATGTCGAACAACTTGCGTCTAAATCTTGTGGAGTCGATGCTGCTTCATTAGAGAAAAGAAACGACATTCTCGACATTTGGTTTGATTCAGGAATCTCGTGGTCTTACGCATTGGACAAGGAGAAAGTTGCTGATCTTTATCTCGAAGGTGTTGACCAATTCACGGGTTGGTTTCAGTCTTCGTTGATGACGAGCGTTGGAATTCGCGAGACTGCTCCTTACAAAAATATTTTCGTTCACGGCTTCGCGGTTGATGAAAATGGAAAGAAAATGTCAAAGTCACTTGGAAATATTATCAGTCCCGATATGATCGTTAAGAAATATGGAACGGACGCTATGCGATGGTGGATTGCAGCTCATGCCACTCAGCATTCCTCAATCATCGTGAGCCACAATTTGCTTGAAGACGGTTTGAACAATCTGATAAAAATAAGATCGACGCTTAAATATCTTCTCGGCGTGATATCGAACGGAAATGATGGAAAGATCAATGAAACCAAACTGACACATTTGGATAAGTTCATTCTACACAAACTGACGGATTTCAATTCGAACGTAACTTCGTGCTATGAAAATTTCCAATTCAATCGAATCGTGGCGTTGGTGAATGATTTTGTCAACACCGACTTGTCGAGTTGCTACTTGCATCTGATAAAAGATCGATTATATTGCGGGCACGACGATGAACATCGAGAGCTACAAAGAATTCTTATGAATTGCTATCAAGTACTTTGTAAGACGTTGTGGCCTATTACCCCATTTCTTGTTGAAGAAAGCTGGAGCTTTGTGAAGGATGAATCGTTCTATGCAAGTAATTTCGGAGAATCGCAGAAATGGAACTTTGAAGAAAGTGAAAAGATCGTTGAGTCAGCAATGAAAGCGAAGAAGAAACTTAATTCAATGATTGAAGATCAGAATAGTTGGAAGTTAAACGTTAAAATTGAAGGAAATCAAAGTTGTTTGGAGAATCTTTTGGTGAGTTGATGATTTGCGATATGAGAAATTAAATTTAATAAATTTTCCTTCAGATTTTGCATCCAAAAGTCAACGAAGCTTTGAACGACTCAGATCTCTGTGAGATTTTCCAAGTCTCATCGATCACCATCAATCAAACTGAATCAGACTTAGCAATTTCATTTGAATCATCAGAAGAAGGTTTATGTCCTCGATGCAGACGATTCACAGCAGTCGCGGGTGTTTGTAGAAGATGTGACGATGTCCTGAGAGAGAAACAATTGTAGACAACTTAAGAACAAATTAAATTAAAAAAGTTAAAGTGAACTTTTAATTCTTTATTTTTTCTTTCAATTTGATATCTTCAACAAAATCATAAATGACCATCACATCTTCTTGTCCTCCTTCTTCATCAGGTTGCTCTAGCCCTCCGTTGTCTTCAGGTTTTGGGAATGCGATGAAATCTTGTCCCATTCTCATGCAATCGAAATGTAAAATCTAAGAAGTTTTAATGTAGAACTGATTGTCGCGGAATTAATTTGCTCTTACCATAATCTCATATTCTTGAATCCTCGCCATAATGTCCATGCACCTTAATGTAGATAAAATTTAAATTTCAATCGGCTCAACCTCGAGAAACTCTCGAATTTATGTAGAAGCTTACATGTGAATGTTGTAACCAGGCGTGAAAATGTTGAACATCTTGATGCACATGTCCATTCCAAGAGGCAATGGCCCTGTCGGAACAGGAATGCAAAGAGGTGGTGGATTTTTTCCTGAAACTGAGTTTGAGTAGACGCTGTTCTCGTTCATATTCATGTCCATGTTGATAGAAAATTCCATTGGATCGTAAGTGAAGTTCATGCACACTTTTAAAGGAAGAAAGTTTTAGAATGTTTACTGGATTTAAAGACGAAAATACTTTTCTGATCAAAATTGAAAGTTTCAACTTTCATTCCAGCACAGCAGCCGCACGTCAACGACTCGCAACCGCCTTAATTATAAAACACGTTTCAATTTGTTAATAACTTTTCGATTCGTCGCAACTCGAAGCTTACATGGTTGTCCAATAAACGGCAATCGAATGTTAATAAAACTTGTCATGTTGAACGATTCCTTTTCAGAATCCGGAAGAACTTTGATGATCGGTGGAAGAAAAGGTTCCTTCGTTTTCAAATCATAAAACACAATTGGATTCTGAGGATCATCAATGGCTTGTAAGCCACCGCAGCAAATCACAAGAAACCAAATTTTAATCATTTCACTTCACAATCGAACCAGACACAACAACGGACAAACGCTAACTGTTCTCGGGCAGTGCAATGAACAGTGAAAGACATCAATTATTCAAAAATTTGCATACTTCATTTCTTATTCTTACAACGTATGCTTCAGCATAATGAAGAAAGTTCTTGTTGCTCTGCCTTTTAAGTTAAAATATTCGCAAAGCTTCATGACCAGAAATTAAGTCATAAAATAATTCAAATGACATTTAAAGTAAACAATTCTCGCATTCGCGCTTACACTTCTCATCGGATTAATTATTTTAATCCTCATTATAGATTCTCGATATAGAATTTACGAGCGAAATTCGATTAACTTCCTGATAAAATTTAAATTTCAATCGGCTCAACGTCGAGAATCTCTCGAATTTATGTCTGTCGAGTTCTTCTTTATGACCACACGAAACAAATGTTGTCGGCCTTATCATGCATGTTCGATCGCATCTCGAGGAACAATTGTAAGCAAATACTTAATTTTGTGTTTTTCGGCTTCTTCTTTAAATGTCTCAGAAGTTTAAATGTGAGAAAATGCAGCGGCACAAGTTAATGAGGTGGAACAAACTCGCTTCGTCTGTTCTGAAGTACACACGATTCTTTCTTTTCGAGGGCCGTTGAATTGATGAGGCCTGTTGTGTTTCAACAAGTGTAATAATCTTTTGTGACTTTGTTTAGGATAAGAATCAAGAAAGGTCTCTCTCCCTCGTTAATTAAATGTCTTGCTGTGTAATGAACAATTATTTTCTTTTATTTTATTCGATGTGGAAGTGGAAACTACTCTACAATTAGAGTCTAGCGATCTTGTTAATATCAAAACTACGAATGAATCTTCAAGTTTTTTCACGCTGTAGGTCCACGACTTGTCAGCTCATTCACTTGCGAAATTTCTAATTAATTACGTTTGATGATTATTGCAATCCAATCGCCATCGTCGACTGTCGTAAACATTTCTCAAACTCACTTCTTGCGAAACAAATAAAATTTAATCGAAGCGATCGAGCAATAAAGTGGCGAGTTGACTCTAATTCGAGAAGCGCAGATGCGACGGTAACGAATAAAATTGCATGAAATCAAATAATATTTCCTCTCCCCGCATCTTAATTAAGATGAAACCATAAAGTTTTATTAAATGAAATAAATAAATGCTTATTCGGTTTCAGATCCCGTGATTTCTCCTGTAAACACATTTATGGTCTAAAGTTTTCTTTTAACGATTCTCTCGTACGTTTCTTACTCGAGAATCTTTGTTAATTGGATATGGCAATATCGTTAGCTGCCGAAGTGCATTCTACTCGCACCAGTTTGCAATATATCTATGAAACTATCAAACATGAGAGACGATGGCTTAATTAAATTTATATTTCCGCAGATATCGTTTGACTCGCGTTCTGAGAAAAGGAAAAAAAAACCTCTCAAACTCGTAAAAGTTTACGATGTGCAATTTAGCATTGTGTCGAGAGAGTGGCGCTCAAGGCGATATCGCCGATGACTTCTTAAAATCATTGAGACTCGTCTAATAAAAAGTTGCAATTCGATAATCGAAGCGCTTTGTTGAGATCGTTTTCTCCGCGAAATTTATAAAAAATTGTCAACATTAAGCTTAATCCTCGACTTTATTGCGCAATTGAGCGAAGTCTCTTAAGTGAGTTTCACAACTTTGTTGCATTGGGTCAAGAGCTCAAGGATCGTCAATGTCTTCTGAATGTTTTTTAAGACTTCCACTTGACGCTTAAAATTTTAGTGAATTTATTGACCAATTAGGAAGCCATTCGATTCGCACTCTTTTGCTTATAAATTTAACGATCAAATCTTGTCTCAGGACCAAACATTTTATTAACATTTTCAACTCTGACAAGCAGTCAGCTAATTGAGCATAATAAAACTAGAATATTTAAATTTTATGTCTCGCTCGAGGCTGTTTGCTCTTCGTTTTCGATGAAATTATGGGGAATTCGCTATCAATTACCGTTTCCTGCATCGATCGAAGTTTAATCTGTTTGCTTTATTATCAATTTTCGAGAAGTTTTGTGGATTTAAATGATTTAAAGGGAATTTCAACTTGTGATAGCGTTTATGGATTGCCCTCGAGCAAATCGATATCTGTAAATATTTCCCATATTAGGTGCACCACAACTTAATGCCACACGAAACATTTTTCCTCTCTTTCTAGCTACAAAATCTCCAATAAACATGTTAACTCGTTGAATGACTTGTTAGGTCACGAAAATAAATTTTCTGAAATATAAAAATAAATATTTACCATAATCATGGAGATCGTAGCGTTTCTTTGAGCAATAGATCTCGTACGACGAGATTAGGCGAGAGACGCGAGTGAATTATGTCTCATTCTCGAAATGTGGCGTGTTTCTTACACAGCAAACACGGCTGCCTGTGACTTCAAATAAATCAAGCACCCAAACGTCAATAGACGCTTTAATAGCAGCGACATCGAACATCAAGTTGAACTTTCCGTTTTGAATAACAACTTAATGAATAAAATGAAACTGAAAGGCTGTGAATGCAGCGCATGCAGAGCTGAAGGCGTTTACCGGTGCATAATTGAAAAATCTTTTTCTCAAAGCGTCTAATTATTTATTTAGAGGCTTGACTCTTGTAGCTCATCAAATAGACAACGACGTTTTCACACTTCAACGATGAATCTCTGAGGTGTCAATAAATCACCTTCTCGAAATATTTATTCACCTTATTCGAGGGTCTTCACTGGGATCGCTTTGATTTCATGCAACATTAATCAAGAATTTCAAATACAAAGTTGCTCGTTTCCTTCCTCGCGATGAACTCTCCTCGCCTCTCGCAGATAACAAATGTCAACATGAGGGCTCATTCAACGAAGCTGTGCATTCAAATTTCAAATGTAATTGAAATCAACTAACGAAAGAGAAGTCATGCAATGAAATTCCTTTGTGAACCCACGAAATGGGTTAAAAGTGTACGGAGCGAAATCGCAACAAAGTTGTAACATGTCGCGGAAGAATGTAGCACAATTTCTCATGGAATTCACATGCCTACGATATTCTTAAGGCATTTATCAACCTCTAAGCGATTGCATTATGCACAAATAGAGACATTGCGACTGTTATAGCGGTGAAAATATTTACGGGCTGCGGATTTCTCAGAAATCTGATTTCTTATCGAACAAAAAATGTTTTTTCTCTCTTTCGGTTTTTGGCTAAAATTGCAATAAAAAATTTGCATTTCTAACGATGATTAACGAGTTTTTTTTTCTTTCTTTATAACTTAAACGATCTGATAATTATTACGAAACATTTTGATTGTGGAAATGTCAGCAGAAAATATTTTCTGCTTGGCTGCTCATCGACGTCTTAGATTTCACTGTTTACGTTTGATATTTGCTCAACTCACTTACCACGAGTAACGAGATATTGAAGTACAACCACAATTCAGTGTTTAAGTTAAATATTGAGTCTCACGTCATTGCAGCATTTGCCCTTCCCTCTAATCAGTTTAAACCTCCCTGCAATTTTCAAATTAATTAATCTCCTCGATTGTTAAATACAATTCAATCCGACAATGAGAAGATTTTTGTGATTCAGACTTAGCTACGGTCAGTTGCTAATAAATCTGTTATGTCATCGTCGGAAATTGCGAATTAAGCTCTCCTTACCGCTGCGGGAATATTCAGAGAGACTTGCAATGCCGACAGACCCAGCGGGTCAATAACTGTTTGCTCATTTAATTGTAGCTTTGAAGAAAATTTGTTTTTGTTCCTGAAATTGCTGAAATTCTTTATGGGAAGGGTTCGCGAGACCTCATGTGAGCTTATAGTCTAATTATTCTCCTTCTCTTCTTCATTCACTGTTATGCCGAGGAATTAAATAAATTAAAGAAAACAAAACCCGAGAGTCGCTACATAATGGAAGTTGCATGAGATCATTAATTTGGATTCTTGGACGATGGAGAAGGGAGAGGCGAACAGAAGTTGTTTATTAGAATGAGTTAACACGATACGCTTATTCTCATCGGTAATCGCGGCGACGTCGACAGTAAACAAATCGCTGCAACGAACTGCAATCGCTTACGCAAACCGATTCGCACGTAATCGTTCGGTGTCTTGTTCCGTCTTCATTTCTAGATTTGTATGCAAGTTGAGTCACTGAAGGCTAAAGCCGATAAGAGAAATGTGAGCCCGATCGAAACTAATTGAGTTGAACAATGAAATATTGCTGACTAAGCTCTCGATTCCGAAACTTTACAAAGTTGCTGGTCTCATCAATTTTTCAATTAATTTATACGGCAGAACTTTTATGAGGAACAATATTTTAATTTCACATAAAAAGCATTTTTTTTATGATCACAGTTTATTTATCGCTGCATAGTTTGAACTCTTTCTGAGTTCAATGGAAAAGCAAAGCGCCAAGTCAACTTCTCAGCTTGAAACATTTCTATTTATTCTAACTCTCGCGATCTTTCTCAGCGATAATCGCCAGTGAACAATGATTAAGCTACAAAGTTTCAATTGAAAATGTGTTGAAAGAGCATTTAACGATCGCAAATTAAAGGTTTCGCAATTGTGAGAGATTAATTTCTTTGCATTTATACTGCAATCAGAGACCAACGAAAGACTTTAATCGTCGATGAAGATGTTTTGATTAATTTCGGTTTCGTGTTCGCGTGCAATAAGAGCGCGACTCAAGATTATTAAATTGTAATGAGACGAAGCTTTATCATTAGAATGATGACGTTTTAAACCTTCGGAGAAAGACTGACAGATGGAAACGCCTTTAGCTCTCGTGTGTGTATAATTTAAAAGGAAAATATAGTTTTTGTGATTTTCTGGAAAAGAAAATTAGTGAGAACGAAGAGAAATTGAAAGAAGTTTTCATTGTTGTTTATTCGGATTTTATAGAAGTTGTTAAACAGTTAGAACCTAAAATAGTTCTGAGTTTACTTTTTTGATCATCGTCCAAATCAAGAACGTCAAACACATTCCAATCGATTATCGTGGTGTCGTCATTGATTTCAATTTTGTTCAACTCTGTTATCAAACTAATTACTTTATCAGATTCCTCGTCTTTTGTCAGCTTCCAGAACTTTTCATAAAAGTTGCATTTTGGCTTTTGAATTTCTGATTTAATCAATTCGATTTGAGTTAAGATTTCTTCTGATTTTTTCAATAATTTTCCTTCCGATGTTTCAACTTTTGATTCGATCGAGACTTTTGCGTTTTCTACTTTGTCAGGGAAATTTTCTATTTTGGTTTTTATGTCTTGAAGTAAAGTTTTTTCACTCTCGATCTCGGACTTGACTGTTCCCAAATCAGTTTTCAAAGTTGTCAAATCAGTTGCAGTTTCTCTGGCATTTTTTGTTATAAAATCTAAGGTTTCAGCTTTCAAACTGAATCCTCCGGCATTTAAACGATCAGTCACAGAATTCAGGTTAGTGGCCAACCCAGTCTTAATATTTTGATAAGCCGTGTCAATTTGTGCTTTCAAAGATTCCTCTGTGGCCAGCGATTTCAATATTTGACTTGCTTCCGAAGGTAAAGAGAACTCTTTCTTATTTATGACGTTCACAACGTTTGATTCACTTTTAGAAATTTCATCTTTCAGAATTTTAAAATCAGGTTGAAGTTCAGTTTTCACATTACTTTGAACTCCCGGAACATTTGATTGTCCAGTTTGAGATTTTAAAAGATCAGTCGTCGTTTGTAATCTTTTGAAGAGCTCATCTCGAGACGCGTTGACGTCATTGCGATAACTCATCAGCTCCATCTCAGCGCATTTCAGTTGATCGGAATCTTCTCGTTTAAATCTTCCCATTTCCTCGACAACATTACGAAGCCAGCCAATCGTCGTTTCATCGTTAGGTTGACAGTCCTTCTCTAAAATCTCGGAAAGCTCTTGAGCCGATGAGTCTTCTTTCAAATTTTTAGTGCAAGGATTGTGAAGGAAATTGAATTTTTCCAAATTGCTGAAGATTTCAATGTTCTTTGATCCGATTGAAATGATTTCATTGTCAACCACGAAAACTTCTTTCAAATTTTCATTTTTTGCGAACAGCTCATCAGGCAAACTTTGTAACTCGTTAGAGCTCAACACAACCGTCTTCAATGACTTCAACGTCTCAAAAATTAAAGTTGGTATCGTGATCAAGTTGTTGGTCTTCAGTGAAACAGATTCCAAGTTCTTGTTATGCCTGAAGAGACCTGCATCGATCGCACTGAAGTCATTGGCATCTAAATTGATAATCTTCAAGCTTATCAGTTTAATAAAAACTTTTGGGTCAAGGCTATTCAGCAGATTGTTGCTCAAGTCGAGCTCCTCCAGCAATTGCAGGTCATAAAATACATTTCGCTCGATTTGAGCGAGATCATTGTTGTGGAAACTGATAAGCTTCAAGTTTTCTATTCCTTTGAAGTCTTTGCGTGAGATTTCTTCTAACTCCGATCGTTGAACTGTCAAGTTTGTCAAAGCAGAAAACTTTTTTCCGAGATTTGATGGAAGAAACTTTACTTTCTGGCCGAGAATGTAAATCGCTTCGATTTTAGGAAAATTTGTATTTCCTTTAACACTTTCGATTTCCTCACTTTTTGTTTCAATTTTTAGAGAATTCACGACACAAGTTGAGTTATTGCTGTTGGCACACTCGAGATCGAAAGCTTCTGATGAGAAACTTTTCAGGAGAATGAACAAAAAAATTATTTTCTTCATTCTTTCGAAATATTTAAACAAAACTTCCTTTCCTTTCGATTTTTCCAATGCAACTGATCTCAAAATAAATCGATGATCGTCGTAGTCTAATCGATGTAAGTCAAAGTGCATTGTTCTCATCAGCGAATTTGTAACAGTTTTGCGACCGCTAAACTTACAAAGTCGCCATCATCACGAGATAAGAAAAGTGAAACAATTCGAAATCAGAAAAATTTATTTTAATCTACAATTTTAGCAATCCTCTAAATAAAACCAATCTGTAGCAACCGTTTTTGATCGAGAAGCTTCAGGATTCTGTTTGTTTTCTTTTTCTTAAAACTGATCAACCTGAAGAAGCGAGATAGAATGCTTTTACTCTTGATTATCGCTTTGTCTCTTTCTTCATTCAAAACACTCGCCATTTGGACAAACCAATTCGTCTACGAAATAATTTTGTATCCTTTAATTTTCGTGAATATCGAGCAAGATCAAGTAATAAAATGGACAAAGCAAGAGCTGTTGAAATCGTTTTGTCGCCTGACACTGAAGTGATCATTGAAGAGTCAAAGTTTTTAGTGAAATTTGAAGATTTTCATAAAGATTTTGGGATGAAAGCAAAAACTTTTGTCTCTGAGAAAGTTAAATTGTTATTCATTGATGCTGAATGGTAAGATTGCTTTTCTGAATTGAATATCGAAGAAACTAATTTATATTTTGAACAGGTGGATAACTATTCGATCAGATCCCAGCCACACTAAGACTCTCTTCTGCAAAGTCCACATCTCAAGATCAGCTCGCCAAGTCGAACTTGAAAACTGCAAATTTAGCTTCGCAATCTCTATCTCAGAATCAAAGAAAGCCTCAGGATGGTTCGCTATGTCAAACGATAAGACCGAATACGAAACAAATGAAATAATGTTCGATACGCAGAAAACAACTCCAATCAAGGACATTTCGATTGATGTGGTTCTGACCATTAAAAGATTTAATGATTCGCCAGTCAAAAGCAAGTTCTCTAATCCGATGGAAGATTACAACAACATCATCGAGAACATTTCCAAATTGAAGGATGATTTGAAGTTTGCTGACTTTACATTTGTTGTCCGTGGAAAGGAATTCAAAGTCCACAAGAATATTCTCGCTGCTTCAAGTTCTGTCTTTGCTGGTCTCTTCACATCGGACATGCAAGAAGCTCGAGAAAATGTCTGCATCGTCGATAACTTTGATCCAGAAACGTTCGATCATGTTTTGCAATTTATCTATCGAGCAAAGCTGCCAACAAACTTTCCCGAAATCGCTCAGGAGATTTACGAAGCAGCCGACTATTACGACTTGAAGCGATTGAAAGACGTTTGCGCAAATGAAATCCTTTCACAGTTATCGAAGGAAAATGCAGTCGAGTTGTATTGCTGGGCCTTTGCATTCGACTCTTTGGAAGAACTGAAGAAGGAATCATGGGCAGTTGTCAAACGGTGAGTTGATGAAAGCATTTGCACGTTGCAAACCAAATTCAATGTTTCTTGTATTTCTGTAGTGACGTCTTGCGTATCTACTTCCGCATGAAGGACGAACCTTTGCCTCCAGAAGATCTCAAGAAACTCATCGCACATAAGAAAGCCGAGCAGCAATACATGGAAAGTCTTAAAGAAGATTCAGAATCAGAAGAGAAGAAATAATGTTTTTCCATTTTGATCAATATTTTTGTGATAAAGCCAAACTTCGAGAGCTTCCAAAGAAAAGCATTAAATAAATCTTTTCTTTTCTATCACAGAAACATATTATCCTTTTAATGTAGTGAATCTTTTTGTTGAAAAACATTTTAGTTTAGAATTTCAGTTTTTTGATTGAAGGATTTGACGATAAATGTTCCCAAAGTTGATCTTTCAATTGCAATTCATCGTTCCACCAGCGATATCTGAAGCCGCCAATAACATCATTTCATCTTTTTGAGAATATGAAATAAAAAGTTGTTATAATGTGAATAAAAAAACTATTTTGATTCTTTAATATTTTATTAAAAAGCTTAAATTAAAAGTGGTTTGACTTAACTAAATTTGAAAAAGATATTCACTTTTTGTCTCCATAAAACAATTTTATAAATCCTTAATCATCAGACTCCATTAGAGCTTGTCTTATCTTTTTTTGTGACTCTAGTTTGAGTTGATTGGAACGAAGTAAGTTCCTGGTTGGAGATATTGAATTTCCTTAACTTCGATGAAGTTAACATTTGGAATCATTGTTGGATGTCTGATGTGAACGATTTGACGACAAACTTGGAAAGCTGGGACTGGATGATGCTGAACAATTGGTTCATATAAAGCTAAATCCTCGTCGGAGGAAATATTTTCATACTTCAAATCTTCAGTGAACTCTGGGAAATTTGATGGAGTTGTTCCATAAAGTTTGAAGTCGAGATCGTCGTTGTCGCTGATAACCTCAATTGATTCTTCGAGACTTTGTTTGAAGTGAGCGTACCCGGCTAAGTCTAAGTTCTTTTTGTCAAAGCAATGCTCGTAGTCCTTGCGCTCTGAAGTTTTGCTGAGCGTGATGGTGAATGATTTTTCTAACAAATGTTGATTACATTCTCGCAAGATCTCATCGGTTGAGCAGATTGACTCGATTGAAATTTGATTGTTCATCAATTTATCAATTTTGGCTAAAACAAAAGAGTTTAAAGCAATTTGTGAGCATTCCATTTTGAGAAATTTCAAAGTTTTTAAGAGCTTTTAAGAAATATTTCAGGAGATGTTGTCTCAATAAATTCTGAAAGCGAACTGATATTTCTTTCTAATATTTTGGGCTTTTATATGATATCACCTGAGTTAAAGTACCTGAACTAATAACTTTCTCTGGATAAAGGATCATTTCAGGTAAAATTTGACTTGGAATTTCCATAAAAGTTACTTCACCAGCTTTCCGTGCAACTAAACTCGTCGTTGCTTGTTCACTCTCTTGTCAACGACAATTGATGAGGACAACGAGATTAATTGAGTACAATTACATTGCAATTACAGATGAAGCTTGGGAATGAAATATTTTCCTGAAATTGATGTTTCATGTTCTCGTGCAATAAAAGTGCGAGTTGACTTTAATATTCGAGCATTAATTGTGATGAGTTATTTCGATTTCCATCATAATCAACGGCCATAAAAATAAATTGTGTTTGTTTAATCGAGTAATTAAGACTTTTGAATTAATTTATGATTGATCGGCTCCATTGACGCTTTGTTTTTCCTTTATGGCCTGAAATTTTAATCATCAGAAATAGCTTTGAGTCTTTAAATCAAGGCTCGGCTGTAAAACGACGCGAAGGAATTCATTAAGCACCTCTAGTAAACTTCAAGAGCACTTGCAGTTGGAATTACATGAAAAGTCATTTCGTGAAGTCATGAGAATGCAGCTTAACCGTGAATGACACCCACTCCGTTGTCCACTGAAAGGAGAAGAGAAATATCTCGTTAGAAGGTTGCACTAGCATTCTTAGTGTTTGTTACCTGTTTGTGCCACTGCTGCGACATGATCTCTTGAGAGAGCGTGCATAAACTTTTGAAATTTATTGTTTATGTGTCGAACTCTCTGAGTCTCGATATCGCTTTTCATTGCAATAAAAGTCTTTAATTGGAATTTAATGGATTAATTAACGGTTCATTCGTTCTCCCTTTCGTTCTTACTCGCATTGCAACACAGAATCTGTGTCAATTCTTGTCTTGCTTCTCTTTCATAACTCTCGGCACTGAAAGAATTTTCAAATCAGATCAGAGTGGAGAGAAAAAATGTTGAAAAGAATTTAAATTGGAAAACTGAGAATGAATGATTGAGTGGAATTGTAGGTCAGGAGATTAATCTCGCGGTGAAAGAAATACTGTTAGCAGGCGACGGTTGGGATTGAATGATTGGAGACGCAACGCAACTGACGATCAAGCTGATGATCAACAGATTATCAAGTGAAACTTGATACGTTTCGAATGAAAATTTAACGATTCGTCGCACGATGATCGTCGCAAAAATATTCTCCTGCTGTCACCTTTTGTATGTTTGCCACATGTTGTGATTAACATGGACACAGCCGAATGCGATGTTTATTGACTGCTGATGAGTTTCGATTGAAAAACTTATTTCACATCGACCGCGACTGTTTACAGTTCGTGGCTTTGACTAACTTTCTTGGTGATCTCGGAAGAGTCTTTGAGTTTCTCGTTGGAGCAAATTAAGAGGTTGGCGCTCACTGGCAATGAAAATCAATCTTTCAATAAAAATAAATTACAAGTGAACGCCAAGCGAGTGGCGAAATGAAACACAAAACTAATCTGATGCATATTAAAAAGCATTTTTATGTTGTAAAAGGCGTTAAAGACATGAAAAACGAATTAAAAAGTTAAAAGTTAGAAAACGATTTCCTCGACGCCTCTCGCGAAAGTCAAATTGTTCTCGCCTTTCAACAGTCCAAAGACTTTTTAATCAATTTCGCTAACAGGGAAGTAAAGTTTTTAATTGTCGATCACGAGAATTGTTTTACTAACAAACGAGAAACTTCAATTGAATTTCAGCCGAAAATGTTTATTCGTCTCCATAAATGGAAATGACATTGACTATGTTGATTATTCTCCGAAGCCTTCTCGATACTCTTGTGCCAACAAAGAATGTGACCACATCAATGAACTGCTCCTATGCGGGGTGGCATTAATATAAAGCTCATTATAATTTTGTTTCTGATTTTCCATTTGAAATCCGCCGGCAAACAAAAACAATGAGAAAGCGAAAAAGAGTTCCGAAGAATAATTTTAATCCCAATTGATTTTTCGAAGTCTGTTTTACGAGCCGCTAATGCTTCGGAGACTTTACCTCGGATTACGTCACTAAACCAGTTGACGAGAAGTCGAAGTTCTTAAAGGCCCGGAAATTCCATTGAAATTTGTTCTCGCGCGATCGCAGGAAACATGTTAAATTCTTCTTTCGGATCTGCGTCAAAATTTTGAGTCATGGACAAAATTATTGTAAAAGTGAAACCTGAGGAGATCGAAGCGAAGCTTCATCGTTATGCGTCACAATGTCATCGTTACAGTTTGCCGAAAATCCAAGTGATTCAGAACTGCATCGAGTCGAGCTCAATTTTAAACCTTGACGACTACGCGATTGGATCGACACAGTGTCAAATCACTTTTGAAACATTTGCGATGATTCCTTTGACATCGCTGACTGAGATTTCGATGAGAAATAATCATCTCGAATCGTTTTGCTGTCACGCGATGTCCGCGTTTATTAAACTCACTTCGTCATTGAAGGAACTGACTCTTGACGGATGCAAGTTAGTCGAATTTAAATTTGATTCCAATTAACTTCTGAAAATAAATTTATTCTACAGATTTGATGACGAAGGAGCTGAAATTTTATCTGAAGGAGTTGCGATCTCAAAATCAATCAACCGAATTAACTTTTCGAACTGCAACATTTCTGATGACGGAGGAGAGTTTCTGGCGAAATCTTTTCTGACTAACAACGTTTGCTCAGATTTGGTTTTGTCCTTTAATACTTTGTCGCTCAAATTCGCGAAAGTCTTCAAAGAAGTTATGATTAACAACAAAACCCTCGTGAAACTTGATCTGAGTCACAATGCTCTCTACGAAGACTTTGCGGTTGTCGATCTGCTCAAAGGACTGTCGGAGAATGAGACACTCGAGAGCTTAGATCTTTCATGGAATTCTTTACGAGGCGAACCTTTCGGAAAGGCTCTTCCAAAGGCTATCAAGTTATCGAGTCTGAAAGTTCTGAATATGACGAACAATCGATTATCAAAGTTTGAATTCAAGAAACTCGCTTTTGGTCTGAGACGTTCAAAGACGATTGAGAAAGTCTTTCTCGAAGGAAACATGTTTGCCTCAGGCGATGACGTGATTCTCGTGAATGTTTTCAACTCTGACTCGCCGTTGAATTTGCTTTCGTTCGGGAAATGGTTCCAACTGTCGCAAGAAGCTTTTCAAGTAGATTTTGTAATTTCTGTTTTTGCGCAATTGTTAAATGAAAGTTTTATTTTCAGTTGATGCAAAATGCTCTTCAAATGAAACCTTTCGAAGTCATTTTCCAAGGTCTCTCGTTGCCAAATCCGCCACGTCAAGTCAACATGCTCGACATTTTCGCTGATCGAGTCAAGCACCTTGCGATGGCTCCAAAGAAAAAGTTGCTCAAAAGAGACATGAGGTAACTCAATTCGTCTTTGTTGATTTAAATTTTGCTAACTTGGCAACTTTCAGAATCTTTATGACGAGACTGAAAGCTTTGGAAGACGCTTATCTCACTAAACCCGAATTCATTCAACGATTGACGAGTTTCAAGGTAAAACTTGACGATGAGTTAGTGAAGCAATACACCGAAGCGTACGCTGAAAGTCCAAACCGAATAAACATTCATCTCATGGCTAATCATTTCCTAAATCGACATCCCTACACGCCATAAAAGTCTTAAAGCAATAAAGTCAAAACAAAACATGATGAATCACGATGAAGCATCAACTGTCACTTTCACTCGGTCGACTCGGCTCCAACAAAAATAAATTCAATCATTTAGTAAAATAATCAATGTCAGCAGATCTCACGAGTTATTATGACTTTGTTGCATTTTGTTTCTCGTCTTGCCGTTTTGTGCTAATTGGATCAAGTCGCTCGCTGTCTTTTGTTTCGACTAATTTGGAAACTTCTCGATTTACATTCACTTTCTAACGTGTGTGGCTTAACTAATTGTTGTTGATGACTTGGTCTTCATGAGTCAGAGTTGAGCAACAAAATTGCTAAGAATTGAATTCTCCTTTCCTTCCATCTCCTCTTACAAATCAATGTTTACCATCCACATGTGCCTCGCTTGTTTATTTTGCTTTCAATGTTTATTCGAGCGCTGGCACTTGGCGCAGTAAGAAACATTAGACGAGTTGTCAAGAGTTGAAAGTGAAACAAATTTTATGTTTCACTCGAAAAAAAAATGAATTGAGTCATCAACGAGAAATCTTTTAAAACTTAACTTCACAAAATCTTCAGCGAAAAAAAAAATGTTTTCCAAATTCTCAGTAAGAACAGCAGTGAAGCTTCGTGCAGTCTCCTTCTTCTCGTCAAAATCTCCCTGCGGACCAGTGAAGAAACCTCTCGATTGGAAGATTGAAGTGGCAACACCGTGCGACACTCAAAAGATTTTGTGTTTGATGGCGGGGAAAGAAAATTGTTACAAAGAAGATCCAATCATTAAAGCTTTGATTCCCGATCGAAATCCGAAGATTCTTCAAGACATGTCACGAGAAATGTTGGATCAAGGATTGACATTGATCGCTAGAGACTGCTGCAACAAAGAAATCATCGGCGTTTCTATTAATGAGAAATCTTGGAAACTGAAAGGAGTGAAGCTTTGCAAGATGTGCAATGACATCAAAGATTGTGATTTAAAGAAATATTTAGAAGTCATGTCGATCATCGCAAACGAACCAAAGATCTTCGAGACACTGAAAACTGACGAAATCTTCAGCATCTCACAACTCGCAGTCGCCGAATCGCATTACGGAAAAGGAATCGGAAAAGAACTTGTCAAGCAATCTTTGGATTACGCTCGTGAGAGGAAATTTCGTTTCGCCAAAATGACTTGTGCAAGTCAAGGACGTCGAGAGATCGCTGAAGATCTCAAGATGAAGAAAATCTGGTGTTGTCCTTACAAAAATCTCATGTGCCGTGGTTTAATTAAACCAAGAAGTCTTCCCTGTCCTCCAAACACTGAAGTCAGCGTTCTCTACATCGACTTAAAGCAACAATGTTGAATAAAGTTTTAAATATTTTTTTCCAGAAGAATTCATTTTGGTAAAAGATAAAATCTTAATTCAGACGCAGATTTATTCCGATCGTTTGATAATTAATTAGATCGTTAGATTCCATGTGAAGTGCATGGTGAAAAGCGCATAGCTTGCTCGCGTTCATTCAGCGAGAAAAGACCGAACAAGAATTGCAAAAGCGCTGGTGACACTAACGAAAACAGGTTAATAAATTGCGCCAGTAATCGGCAGACAACAAATTCAGAAATTGCTTTTAAAGCACTCGACGCAGTAATGAGACATTATCGCGACGAAGGAAATAAATAATGAAAATGAGTTGCGGAGACAAGCCACGGCCGACTGTGGCCACCGTAGAGCAAAAACTCGCTTGCCAAAGGCGATTCCCTTATTTGGTTGCTCTGCGCCTAGACTCTGGACACGGCTTCGGTCCTCCCTCCTTCCCGAGCTCTATTTCTTGTCGCAGCCATAAATTAAGACTCATATGTGCCAGTTGGACATTTTATACGTCGTCGACGTTTCGTTGTTGAGTCGAGAGAGCGTCGAGAAATTAAATAAAATTTATTGGCTTCGGGTGGAGAATTGATAAAAATTGCACGCCGCAGCGGCATTATTTTCAATTAATTAGCATCAGCATCGTCTCCGATTGCATAATTGAAAAATTGTGTGAAACTCGTTCGAAAGCGATGATCGTTTTCATTATCATTTGCTGTCGTTTAAGGATCTCTCAGCATGACGCAATCTCTCTCTTGCTCAGCAAAGTACCTACACACCTGTTCGTGTCTATTCCCACGCGAATTACTTTCATTTCAATCGAGAAAAGAATTTCTCTTCAGCGAATATTCCCGGTTAAGTGCACTAGAAATAAAAGTGCTTTGAGGTCTGTTTAGAAAGTTTGTCATCTTCGTTAGAATAATCAAAGCGATGAATATTCCTTTGAACCGACGAAACTTTCACACAATCCCTTGTGAGTGAAAAACAATATTCATTCAATGACGGCAAAGATTTGTTGAGAATTAAGAACATAAACAATTAACAATCTCGCTCCGGCTTAACTTATTAATGTTGTGTGCGAAGATAACCGCGCGGCGTATAAAAATAACAATAATTTTAATGTTTATGTTGTCGAGGCATGAAAAGCAAAGATTTCTTGCTTCGTAATTGTTTGGCTTCTTTTGTCTTCGCTCTGCCCTCTTGATCGTCTTCTCCTCGCGTCTCATTTAATTTCTCGAGAACATGCAAAGATTGTTTTTTTTTTGGGATGTGAGTAAGACCTCATTTCCCTGTCTTGTTAGGCTTAATGAAGTTTGCAGACGTAGCACGGTTGATAAATTAATTTTACAAACCACATCCATGTTGTTCATCTTGTTGCAATTCTTCTTCGTCCGAAAAAAAGGAATCAGAGCTCACTTTTTATGTGAAATAAAATGAGAAGCATTTCGCTTTCCATTTTATTGCGCAAGGAGCTTATTGTCGTAAAAAAAGAGTTTCGCAATCAATTTTTTTATTGATTGAAAGTTAAACCTTTCGCACGGAGATTACAAGGGCGGAGAAGACTTTCTAGATTGTCATAATGAGAGAATAATTTAATTAGACTTCTTCTGTTTACTCAAATTAAATTAATTAAGGATCTTCGCTTTTAAATTCTAACAATCGTGGGAGTTTGTTAGAACTTTAATTAAATTTAACGTTACTTCAAAGCGAGGCTTTGCTTAATTAGCAAAGTTCGTTTTCTTCTCTCATTACTCGTGCCTCGTTTAACTCAAGAATCAAATGAACAATGGCTTATGCCCATAATTGTAATGCAAACTACAACTTTTCGTGTTCAATTTGTTGTTTAACAATTTGACTACTTGCCCTTCCTGTCGCTTTAATGGCCGATGACCTCTGTTGTATGTTAATCTAATTACCGACATCGACGGGATCGGCGAAGACAAAAAGTCACAATTGCGACATGAAAGCGAAAGTGAAAGAGTTCTAATGCAATGTCATCCTAATGACTTCGTTTTGATGGCTAATTTATGCAAAATGTTCCCACAAAATTCCACGTTCCGCTTCGAATCTCGCAAACCAAACACAGAAATGCTCTTGTCTCTCGACTCGAAATCCATTTAATTAATTCTCGTTTTGGATGTTAAATGGAATTTCTGCTTCCATTTCATCACGTTTCCGAATTGACCCTCAGGAAAGCTTAATTACAGAACACGTTCTGTTAATTAATCTCGTTTCTAACTCGAAAGGAATTTGCATTTGAATTGAAAATGAATCGAAAGCGAAAGTGAAATTCCCTCGAGTGCTCTAATTTCAAATGAATTTTCAATCAGAGAAAAGAAAGAAACGTGGAATTATCAAGATCTTTTCATAAACGAAGAGTGAGAAATGAAGTGAAGTGAAGAAAGATGAATCTCAACAAATTTCTCTTTTCGTTCTTTTAAATCCCAAAAACTATTTTTCATGGCAAAATCAAAATTCTTTGTTTTATAAAAATTCCTGTTCTACAAATTGCGGTCTCTGATCGCATGCTGTTCTCTGATGGAAGTTTCTCCTTCGATCCCTTTCGCTAGATAAACATTTTTCGAATCGTCGTAAATGCATTTTTATTTTCTTGTTTTATGCTTTTTTGGCTGCTCTTAATTTTTATTGTTTGTGAGAGTGAGATCGCGTCGTAAAAGCAGTTAAGAAAAAGATCAGAGTCATTATGAGGCTCCGGTCCACGGGAAACAAAAAAAAAATTAATAAAAAATAAATTTGAATGGGCATGCTATCATCGTTAACTGCTCCCCTAGACTCTCAGCCTCTTAAACTCAAACGTCGTCATAATTTAGAGTTAAGACTGAAATTAAATCCGACGGAAGACGGCTGATGGACGACTGCGGTTTCTCAACCTCTCTTGGTTGCTGTGCGCAATTAAACACCTGGCTCAACTCATCTGATATGCGACTAAGTCAAATTTTACTGCATCAGACGACATTGACGACAATAAAAAAATGAGTTATTTGATATGTGAACGTCGATTCGGAAGCAAAAAAATAATGCAGACACGGTGATCATTTGAGAGCGATAAAAATTTATTCGAAACGCGATAGGGTTTGAAAGCTGTCGTGCACTTTGATCACAACACCAGCAGCAGCCTCGAAAAAACGAGTTTGATGAATGAGAGGAAGGCTCCAGCAACCGTCAGCAGTCTTTCAAAACATTCTTCTAAGCTTCGACCTAGAATTTCATGCTCTCGAGAATTTTCCGCTTTCAATCAACGTCGAGACGTTTTAATATTCAAGAAAAGTTATGCAGATATGTGCGATGTTAAACGTCAACAGGCATTTCTTCGCATTTCAGTTTAAATGTCGTGCACGATGTTTCTCTCTACATCACAAGAATGAAAACAACTGAAATGATTTAGAGATTTGACAAGATCTCAGCGAAACGAAACTTGTTTTGCCTTTTTTCTTTCTTAATTGATCAGATTTCAACTCGCAGATTACGGCGCAGCTCCGCATGCATTCTAATCGATCAAGATCAAGATATAGCAAATACGCAATCGAGAGAAATCGTCGAAGTGAGTTTAATTAACTCTATTGAGCTTCGTCTTTCGGAGCTTTGATTAATCGCTATGATGACATGATGTGACAAATGCTCGGCTGTGTAAATTGGCTGTGCGATGTTTTGATATCCGCCGACTTGGTAACTCAGAAAAATCAAGCGAATGCTTAGCAAATAAAACCATTGTTGCTTGGCGAAAAGTTGTTTGGGAAATGTGTCAACTTCTCATAAACAATGAAGTGCGAGAAGGGGGAGAAGACAAGACAGAGCGTTCTGACAATCTGATGGCCTCGAAACACCAAACACTTCATTTCTGTTAATTTTCAGATTTCGCTTTGTTCGCGATCTGTTACAGGAAGTCGAAGATTGTCGGAAGCTTCACATCGTTCCATGCAAAATCGAACGATCAAATCTCTGGATATTTCATTCGCTCCGCTAATTCAAATCCGCGGCTAAGACTTTCTTTCTTCCTCCGAAATTTGCAGATTTCACGGCATCAGAGACTCAATCGAAGTCTATTTATCGCAATCATCTGATTGTTCCGCCTTTGTATTCTCCGAGTTAGCAAACTCGGAGAAATTCGCAAAGGAATTCAATTGAAATTTCTTTCAGGCGGTAAATTAACGAATAACGTGATCAATGATTGATATTGCCGAAGATTTAGCGAGTTTTCTGTCGAACAGCCGCTTGTCTGTGTCTGTTAGTTATTGCTCGATGCAAGTGATTAATGGAATGCTTCAATTTAAAGTTTAAACAGACAAACTGGTTGAGCGGGAGTTTTGCAAAATTTCTGGTTCACATTTAAAGATTGAAGGAAAAGTTTGTAAATTATATGAATTTCTGATGTAACAAAAGACTTCACTGAAGAAGTCGAAGCGATAAGAATTTTCACATTCCATTCGTGACATAAAATTCAAAGCTTCTCATTCTCTCTCTGTCTCTCGCCCTTCAACGTCAACGAAGTCTTGTTTATCTCAAAACGACTGTTTACAGACCATTATTAATATCCCAGCGTCATTAGACGATAAATTATGCAGGAAAGGAGACTGCGTTGCATGTTTTGCCAGCCACGAGAAGGAGGCAGAAAAAAAAAATGAAATTCGTATCTAAATCTTTAACATTTTTTATATTTTTTGTTTTCCTTTCATTTCGCTTGTGTGATAGATACCGGCTAGCGACTGAAACGTTTCCAACATGTAGAGAAATGAATCGCGAAAACAAGCATAAAGCAAATCTCTGGGGCAGAAGAAAAATGTTTTCGTGAAGCGAGTTTGCAAAATAAAAAAAAACTTTCCATTTACTCACAAAAAAATTTGATTTATTGATGTGTTTACTTTTGGTGTTAATGAAAGCGAAATTTGTTGCGTAATATGTTTAACGCGATTATATTGGCAAAGTCCGCTGAGAGCTCAAGTGAATAGATTGAGCAATTGCAACGAATTCCCGGAGCAATTCAGCTGATGGAGCGTTGAAAGAAAACGGCTTCGTTTATTTTTTAATTGCTTTTGACATTTGAACTTGATTACATGTTTGATTTATTTGCCGTCTCTCCTACAGACTCGGTTGGCTTTGTGTGTACTTGCCAACGATTAGTTTCTGTTTCAATAAGCTACGATCATGATGCCTTAACCTTCATTAAGGCCTTTTCTCTTATAGCCAACTCGTTCGCTCTGCAGCGAATTCATTTTCCTGCTTATTGATCACGTCACGAGACTTTGATTTAAATTTCTTGTGACGAACATTATGTAAATCATAATTGGAATCTCAAAAAGTCATTCAGTCGTTGTAAGTTGTAGTTGTTGAGACCCACGAAAGAGAGTATTAGTTACCGAAAGCTTTCGATCAGCCCACTAACGCTTCAGACTTCCAGGAATGAGCTGCGATTTGCATGAAACCGATCGTTATACATAATTAATTGATATTTTAGCTTTGAAATGACTTGAAACGTGTTTTCCTCGCTTTTGTTTTGGAATGTTTTTCTTGTTCTTTATCACGCGCTTAATCGCTTACAACAACTTAATTGCGATTGTTATCATCATTTCCATATATTTTCTCATCGCCATGAATGAAGAAGCAGATTAAGTTAAAATCGTTTCTTCATTTTTCCGTTTAAGGCGCTGGAGTTAATTTAATTAATAACAGCGATCGTTCAATTTCTTCACTTTCGCACAAAAGAAATTTGCTCATCATCGAAGCTCATCGAAGTATTCGCGCTTTCGTTGCCACATTTTCACTTTCATTTCTCTGATCAACTCCTTCTCGCTGTTAAATGCTAAACATTCAATGCGCCTCATTGATGATGGGCTGTACTTCTTTCTCTCGAACTCACAGCTTGAATGTTTGAAGTAAAATTAAAGTTCAAATTCATTTTTCTTTCGTCTTTGCTTCCTGTAAAGCTTAAACAAAGGGATAAACTTTGGTTAGGTCACAAGACACTTCACAAACAATTTCTCTTCTTTTGTAACTTTCGATTGTTCCCATGAGAGTCTTTCAATTGAACTCAGCATTTTTTATTAAATTAATAATCAACCAAGCATCTGCCTTCACCCAACCTATAGTTAGCAGCATTTTTCCTATTAGTAGCGCTGAGCTAATCATAATTTGTAATCCATATTGTGCAGAATCATCTCATTCGAGCGAGGAAGATAAATGAAAGTCGAAGAACTGCAGACTGACGCTGTAAATCTGCTGATGCTTTATGACAGATTTCTTTGGAAATCATGAAATATTACAATGGACTTTTCCATCTCTCTCTCTCACTCTTTCTCGAGTCATACGAGAACAGTTATTATGCTTCGCTTAGTAGCGATGATCGCTAGTAGTTGCATCAAAACAAAAACCTTTTCAGATGAAACAGGTTGCTTTTTGCAATTGCAAATGAAAAGGTTCTCTCGCGCTTGCAATCATTTCTCATCAGAAAGTCGGTAAAGCACATAAATTCAAAAACGTTTTTCTTATTTTTCGATACAAAGAATTTATTATTGAATTAATTTCTCTTTCCCGTTAGCCGTTGAAGGTTTCAGCTGCAATTTTTCTAAGCTTCACGAGGAATGAGAGATTAGAAGAATTTACAACTCAACAGAGATTGTTGGAGGAAATTTATTACAAATTAGTTTTTCCTTTCGCCTGTTTCGCCAATCGAACAACAGCGCTTGTCTAAAAGCTTTTGCATAAATACTTTTTGCGCGAAATTCGCGAAGAGAAACGAAATCTGATAAAATATGTGAATATTTGCCCTGAAAGCTCCATTTACAAGCAATAAATATTTTGAACAGAAATATTATTGATGATTGAGCGTGGAGAGAAGCAAACTGCGCTGATCGAAATGAAAACAAAACCTGTTGAATATTGCATTTTAAATAGGAAACTATTTCTTATTCATTGTGTGAATTAATGGATTTGAATGCATCGATTTCTCTAACCAGGGAACGTAGTTTATGAACGAACCCCTGAAGGATCCTTTAGTTGAATAATCTTTCAGCTGTTGAGTGCATTAACTCAATTATCGTTCGTATTACTTACGACAAGAAGCCATTTATGCTGTCAACCGACGAAGCTTCGGTAATTGCTCAATTTATTACGCAACTGACGGAATTTGATAACAACTCCCAATGTGAGTAAACACATTTCACTTTGTAATGATTAAAACTGTTTTTCCCCTCAACATCGAAATCATTAACATTCCAGTGTCTGACATACTCACAATCTTCAAGACGTGTCATTTGTGGAGGTGATTGAAATAAACGATTGCGTTGATCGTCATCTGGCTCAGGAAATTTATGAAGCTTTTAATAAATTTATGTGCATGAGATGATTTATTGAAGTGCAAAACAATTTTCATGCGAGAGATTCCGCATCAAATTGAAGTGGCACCGTCTGAGACTCTTTTTTTTTCGCGGTTTAATTTAATTTTACGAACACAAGAACGAGTAATTTTACAAATTATGAAGAAAGAAAGAAAAAAACATTCACTTTTTCTCGTCTTTAATCATAACATAACATCCGTTTGATACAAGTTTGGGGCCGAAGTTTGAAGAATGTCCGAAGAAAGCGAAGAGGAAAAAGTGATTTTTGAAGAAAATAATTACATTATTGAGCCGCCGCGTCAAATGGTTAAATATTTCTTTACAAAGTTGATGAATGACGAGAATAAAATTAAACTTTCACAGAGTTTGACTCAGTTAAACTGCTGAGCAGAATTGAAAAGCGATTTGTTCTCATCGAACTCCATCCATCCAGAACGCGCACTCAAAAGTCAATTAAAAAATTTCGTAAAGATGTTTTGTGCAAAAGCGAAAAGAAAATCGTGTACGCAAGACGACGATGATTGAGCTAATTTCGAATTTTTCACGCACCTTCTGTGCAGTGGCATTGAATCATTCTAACACGTTTCCCTCTCGCTCTCTCGATCGTTCAACCGCATAACTTGATTTACACAATCTCTCTTCTGTCGACGATTCTCCTCGGGAAGAACAAACGATGAACAAATTGCTTTTGGAAACGAAAAGAAGTGAAAACAAAAGACGTCTGAAAACTCTTTTAAATGGCAAACATAAATCATTCTTCGCATACTTTCGTTATCTTCTCTCGCTCTTTTAAGTTTTTGTTTTTCAAAGGCAGAATGAAAATTGCATCTTCATTTGCCGGGTGAGACCAGGAGGATCCAAATACAAAGGCAACAAATTGCCGACGATACTTAAGCTTTGAAGAAATTGAGGTCCTCGGGTTATGTCAAGAGTGGAACGCTCAAGTTTCTTTCTCGTCGATTGCACAACATTATTTTTTTTTATCGATGACTCGCAGAAAATGGAAAGTTGCACAAAAAAAAGTTCTTTCTCATGTGACACGATCATCAATAAAAAATCGCTTCGAACGACAAGCAAGTCGTGATGTTTCAGCAAGCACCTAAGCCCCAACATCGCTTCTCAAACTAATCAACTGTCTCATTGCAAGTTGAACGAGCGAGGCGGGCAACGAAATGAAGTTGTTGAACTGATTTATTTGTTTTAATTTCTCGTGACGGCAACGAAATTCTTTTTCTCCAATTTCAGTAACAATGAGAGAGTGCGGGGAGCACAGCGCGCAACAAAGTATTTTAATTTCCTTCAAGAAATGTTAATGGATCAATTATGGAAAGAGTCTTACGCGATTGAAATAATTCCGTGTCTTTCTCACATCCCAATTGAAAGTCACGATTCGCCTGTCGATGTTCTCTTGTAGATCGTGCTGGGCCTTCATCAAGTTCAACTTTTTTTTTTTGTTGCTGATTATGTTTAATTACTGTTCGATCATTGTGATTGCGCAATGATTGTCGCGAGACTTTTTTTTAGCTTCAATGAAACCTTGACATATTGTTCTGATCGCTTTTCTCTTCTAGTCTCATTATTTTCTGTCTACCTTTTGAGAAAAGAAATAATTGCGCCAATAACCAATTGATCTTTATTCGCTCGGAATCATGTTTATGAGCCTTAACAATTTATTTTACATTCAATGTCCACCTTTTGTTTTGCGCGAAAAAAAAACTGCTCGAGCAGCGCAAACATGGCCTTTCCGATACAATGAACGGTTTTTAAAATTTATTAGCAGTTTGACAGTCCGAGCTTGGGTGAAGGCTTCGGCTAACTTTGAAAAAGAATGCAAAACGTGATCGCTCGCGATAAAAATCTTTTCGTTCTCTCTGTGCCATTAGTTCAATTCGCTTAGAATTTAAAACTCCCGAAGAACTGAAGTTTTGCAGTATATAGAACAATTATTGCTCGACTCGCTCCTTTCTAAAGGCAAAATAATCAAAATTAAATCACTCGAGGGTGTGCTCATGTCAATTCTTCGGATTTCGCTGATTGTGTTGCTTCGGATACGAATGGAGGGCTGGGCTTAGCTTCATTGAGAATTTTTCGATCTTCGAGCACGAAAACTTTTCGATCCATTAAGATTTATCGTTGAGTCATTATCACATTGTGGATTGTTGCGAGTTGTAAGCTTCTGGTGGAAGAATCTCCAGTGAGGTTCAATTCATTACTTTGTTGTAAGATAAAGATTTCAATTGAGACGACGAAACTTTTAAATTGACCTTCGCGTATTCACTTAAACCTATCAAACTTGATGTGTGAATTGAGGTGCGAACTCATTTGATTCCTGAGTGATTGAGGGCTTTGCATGTCAGAACTTTAAATTCTTAGCTTTGCTTAAGAATCAACGGGCGATTTCTCATTCCGTGCACTTTCTGTTGTAAACGTTTTGCTGTACAACAAAGTTCCCTTTTTCCAATTGATTAGCAATTCTAAATCTCAACCTGAATCTTTGCTAAAGAGGAATCGAAGACAATGGACGAAAAGTCTGTTTCTCATTGGAAAGCTCATTGTGAATTTTAATTTTTCTTTCTTCTCGGTTTTATTTTTATCAAATGAGGTAGCGAAACAAAACGAGAAAAGAATCGTTGGCGACTAATGTCTTCGTTTGGTTACTGCACGAGGCAACAGCGAGCGGAATGGGAACGTTTAATTAGACGAGAGCTTGATTTTCTTAATTTTAACGAAACCGCGAACAGATTTTCTTCTCATCAATCGACACGACAAAATCATAAAAATTGGAAATTTCAAAACGTTTTTTCTCCATTAACGAAATTATGTTGTTAACTGCAGTTAAGCCGTGAAATTCCCTTCCGCCGATTGTGTCACTTCGGCTTTTTCTTTTCAGTTTCAGGGAAAGCTCGTGAACTTTATTTCTTTTATGGCTTTGAATTGAAATACAAAGTTGACATTCTCAGATGATGATTCTTCCGAATAACTTTTGTTTTTCTTTGCTCATCAATCTATTTGCAAACTTTCACATGAAATCATGAGACGAAGGCTTAGCAAGCGCTTCAGGTTATTTCATCGCTATCCTTTATAGGTTAGTGTTTCAAAATAGATTTGTCGAGATTATGAGAACTTCACTTGCTCGATGATACAAGCAAACATTCATCGAGCTCCGCTTTTTTCGAATTTAATTTCGCTGTTCACTTTCAACTCATTGTGCTCGTCTCGACTGAACTTTTTTTTTGTGCTAGCATTCCCATATCTGACATCAGCTCGAAACTGTTATTAATTAATTTTCATTTGTATAACATTTCTCCGTTGGTAGCTGAATGTTAAAATGGGAAAAATCTGCAATTGCATAATAGAAGTTCATGATATTTATCGGCGACTCTGCAAATAGAAGAAAATATTCGCTGCCTTTTGAGAAGAATTTCGATTCATTAAATTTAATTACTGTTGATAATCTTCAACGGAAAGTTTGTTCGACATCAAGTTACGTGTTTGATCATCGAAGAAGCTTGAATGTCGAGCGAATTGCTTAATAGCAATCTTTTTTATGACGACTCCAAGTTGAAACCAATTTCCCATAACTCAGCGATTTAAATCCATTATCACTCATTTTACGATGCAAAGACTTTTTCTTTATGATTGAATGTTTATGCTAAGTCTCAATAAAATGAAGCATTTCGGGATTGTGCAGACATTTCAACGCCCAACATGTTTTTGATTGTGAATGGAACGACGATCAACGTAGAATATTAAAATGTCCGATTATGGATTTTTTTCCTCTTTTCTCGAAGATCGAATTGCAAAAGACTTCTGACCGATTATGCCCACAAAAAAAATCTTCTAGAATCTTTTTCTTTAACTCAACGAATTGACTCACATTTCATAATAGAGATTGTTTTTGTTTGATGTTTGTAAACAATCAAGAAACTGATTCTTCTTCTCATCACTTCTTCTCTCTATCGCGTCTGCGAATGTTGAGCTGAGCTTGCTCTACCTGTGCAACATTCACTCACACCAGCGATCACGAAACCGGTTAGAAACGTGGAAAATGAAACAGTTTCTTGCATTGCCGTGAGTGAGAAGTGTCAGTCGAGCGTCGAGTGCTGAACAGTATACACGCGTCTCTGTATTGATCGGTTGTCGGTTTCCATTTAAATGCAATTTAGTGAGAAAGAAGAAGAAAATATTTTGAAAGAAAATCAGCGCGAATTTGATCGATACACAAGCGACGAATAATTGGATTAAATAAACAGTCGTCGCTTAACTCATCGATTTCGCATTCAAAACAGAAAGAAACGTGAATCCATACGCAGCAGGTGTTCAGTGACAAGAAATTGCAAAAAAAAATATCCGAAGGAAAAGAAATAGAATGCTCAGGATATGTCAATGAAAAAATAGTCCAAGGCAAAGAATTATTTGTGAAAAGAAAAAAAAAGTTCTTTGGATTCAAGAAAAAAAAATATTTCGACAATGAAAAAAAGTTTGAATTGCACAACGCTCAAGGAAAAGAAATAAAATTGGATAAATAATAAACAAGCTTTAAAGACTAACAAGTTGAATGTAAGTAATGCGTAAGAAATGCGCTCAAATAGCACAAATTAATGAGACATTATTGCCGGGGATAAATAATTAAATGTCGAAAGCGGCGAAGACGGAGAGAAACCGTCAAACCTGTAGCGAGAAACCTGCTCGTTGCTTTGCTAGATGCGTTCCCTTTTACGAGGCTCTTTCTTCTCCTCTCTCTGCTCTACTAGACATGTGTCTACAACATCGAATCGCGAAACTTTTACTGCCTTCTCGTCTCCTCGGTTCTGCTGCTCAGGGCGTCTTGTCAACCATTAATTAAAGTTTATGTGCCAGATCTCGAGACGATAGCTCATGTGAAATTAATAACGAAGGAAAAGTCAGAAAATAATCAAGCGGAAAAGAAACTTTCATCGTCTTTCTTCTGTCTTCATTCAATGAAGCGACGAGGAATTCTCTGTGAAGTGAATTTTTTTCTTCACTGTTTTTACAGATAAGAGAAGAGTTCTCTTGAAGCTGCTGCACTCAATTTACTTTGATTGTAGTAACAAAGCTTCTGAGTAATCCCAACTCAAGCTAATGTCTCGATTTACGTGACCATGATGGTGTTGCTGTATGAAAAAAGTGATGATCCGTTGTTTTTTGTTCCCTTTTCTGGAGTTCTCATGCCTTGAAAATTATTCGCTGTCGAATCATAACAAACGAAGTAACTGTTCATGCAAAGTTCTTGCGCAAACGAAAAATAAATTTGTTTGCAATATTTTTTCTTTTCGGGGACAGAAGTCGCCATCATTCTTCGTTTGAAAGATGCGCGAACAAAAGATCTCAAGAGATTAAAAGAATAACACTCTGAACACGAAGATTTCAGCAACTCACCGAGATTTTAATGAGTTTGCGGGCAAGAAGCTGATCGTGGGCGAGAAATCTTTTTTCTGCGGTCCGTGTATGGCGTTGCTTTTTCCAAGTGATAAAAAATTTAACGTTTCATATGGTTCTCGGGACGAGTCTGCAGACGTCGAGAACAAGAAGAAACCAACGACCAAAATTGGAGATGAGGCAAAAAAAAGTGCGACGCTTTTAATTCTCTTGAGCTCTTGTTTACATTTTTCGCCTCTTTAATTAATTTATTTATTAGCACCACCAACGACAGAGTTCATTTGAGATCATTTCTCTCTTTCTCCTTCATGGAGATTATCAGCTTGATTTAAGATTTATGGCGAAAACGAAACCTTTGGTTGACAAAGTTGAAGCACGCAGCGTGAATCAGAGAAAAACCTTTTTGTCTTTTCTGCATAATTTATCGAGGATTGTCCGCGCGCACGAAAGAAGAGCAGAATTCTATTACATTTCTTAATCTGTCCTGTTCTCTTCTCTCACTCGCGTTGGGGATAATGTCAATGACACCTACGTCGATGTTGTAAAATTGTGATTCATGAATAATTTCAGAATAAAAATCGAGAACGAGACTTCGTGATCAACGCATATTAACGGTTAGATGGCTCAGTCCGCCCTTCCTGTCTTTTTGGCCGTTGACCCTCGTCATGCTTACCTTTTGGAATATTCAGAAAGCGCAGAACGAGTGACAGACAGAGAGTGAAAGAGATTTCGCTGAGTGTAAAGTCATTAATCTGAAATTTAATCTGCTCGTGACTTTTGTGTCATAGTTTTTATGTTGAATTGAATTTTCGGGGAAAAATCATTAATTTTGAGCTAGATTACTCATCAAAACAGCTTTTGATCGTGAGATAATTGCGTCACATTCAACATCTATGATGAAATAGTTTCCAAGCTTCTCAAAGTGTTCAGAAAAATGTTTTTTCCGTCTCCAAGATTTGTAATTCTTACCAAGAACATTCATTATCCGAGAAGATAATCAAACAATCGCACGCACAGCCTCTGTTCATCATTGAATTTCTCTGCTATTATGTCACGCATTCAACTCTTCAGACAACATCGAACAATGTAACGTTTGTGATGTTTAAAGAAAACAAAAAACAAGCAAAATTTATGTTGATTATAGTCAGGAGAATAAGCTCAAGAGAAATGGAACTTTCCTCCAAGAATTCAATTGAATTTCACTTCGCGAGCTGTTGATAAATGAACGTGCATTACAACATGTGTTAATTAAATTGCTCCGCATTGAGGATTGCCATTCAATGATCCCACGAGAGGGCTGCAAGAAGAAATAAAATGAAAAAAAAATCACAAAAAATGCAAACTCGGCAATTCACTCGGCATCTCGAGTAATGAAAACTCGATACGTTGCATTACGGAATTTAGTTCAAGAGAAAAAGAAATATCATTTGGAATAATAAAAGAGCGCTTAGAAGAGTTAAGCGTTGCATTTTGTGCAATAAATTAATTTTCATAAAAGCAGCAGTGGATTGAAATCAATTTGAGCAAGTAAATCGTTCAATGTGCCATAACCAATTTGGAGCTTGTTCAGCGGCAGCTTGCGCTCGAAATGAGACTTTTTAATTTGAAGTTAACTTGTTTCACTCGAGACACCTACGCGCGCGATCAAGCAGCGAAACTTGTTAGAAGGTAAACTAAATCAAATCGGAGCCCGCGATTTTCTCTACGTTCACAGTGTTTTCTCTCCTTTTTGATATTCAACTTTATATTTAGTTATGGAATCTGTTGCACATTTCTCTCCGCTGCATTTGTTGATCAAAGGCTCATGCTTGGCGAAAACAGCGAGAATCTCAATGAGGAAGGAGAAAACAGAACAGTAAAGTTTAGGTTAATAGAGAATTGCGCTTCATTAATGTTCAGGAAGTTGGTTATGGGAAAATTGAATTGAACGTCACACGAGCTCTTGCTACGTAATTTATGAACGAGTAAATCCAACTTCCATTGAGATTCTAGACCTAATTAATTAATGATATCTCAACAAATCGCCAGTCTCTCGACTCGCCATAAATATTTTAGCGAAAGTTCTCCCGAGTAAAGCTCCAAGGCGAAGAAAATTTATGCTAATTAAATTGAAAACTGTTTGAAATAAATCTGGATTAAGATCATGTTTGGAGTTTCGAAGTGAAACATAAGTTTGAAATATGCAGCTACTTTAGAGTTAAGCTGGCAGCCTAAGTCGCTCTAATCCATGACATTTAATTATTTTATCGGCGAAAAAAATAACTTTTCTTTTGCGCAACTCTCCACCTCATCAGTAACATTAATTTTCACTTTTTTTCTCCTTCGTTTACAGGCGCGATGAAGTAACAAGCCGAATGAAAGAGAGCCGAAAGATCAAGGAGCAATAAGAGTTGTTGCGTGCAACTGCAACGAGTGAAAAAATCATCGATCGGGAGTTTCTTCGATCATAATTTATGAATCAAGCGAAAGACTCGCGAAGGTTTCATTAAACGGTCCTCTGTGTGTTTATTTCTTCGCCCCGCGAGGGAAGATAACGAGAGACGCAGGAAAAAGTGATTCAATTCATTACGCAAATGAAACGAGTTTCGTTTTCGTGAATCGCGAGGTGATTAATCTCGAAACAAGGCGAAGTGTTTGTGGAAGCTTCGAATTTTTTTTCTTCCACTGATGAAGAAGCAAAAATATTGATGAGAAGTCGTCGATTAAATCTGAGGTTTAACTTAGAATAATTGTGTTTTTTTTTCTACGAAGTCATTCGCTCTGAAAAATCGATTTGTGGCGAATAAAAAAAAAGAGCTGAAGTGAATAGCAAAAGCTTTTGAAGAGAAGATCAGAGTGAAAAGAATGGAATGATTAAATAATGATTTCCTTTAAAAATATTCTTTAATCAATAAACACGGTGGAAGTTTGAGGTTTTGAAGCTAGGAAATTCAATAGCAAAAGAGAGATAGAAACAACAATTGGCGCGGCACTAATAGATCTAGAAAATTGAATTTGGTTAACCATCGACAACGCTTCGAGAGAAATATCAACTGGAGCCGAACCGATCTTGAATTCTCGGGATTCATATTTGGATTAAATTACCGCAGACAGCAAAAATGGTGAGTTTAAATGATTGAATTTCCACTCAACCACCAAGACGACGATACCTGCCGATCATAAAGATCATTGTTGATTTCTCAATTTGTCTTCTCTTTTATTGCGCGATCGACGATCAGAAGCTTGATGTGCGTTAAACAAAAGCCTGTAAATCAATCACGTTTGCCCACTTAATCCATCGATCTCACTTGTTCTACGAGTCTACGTTTCGTGATTACAGTTCGCGATGCTGCAATGAAGTCACGGAATAAATTGAAGTCAAGCTTATCGCTACGCTTCGGCGCGTGTTAATCAATTCGTTCTTAATTTAATTTAAGAAATTTATTGATCGAAAAAGGAAACATTTAATTTATGATTCGATTGAAGACAAACAAGCCTCTCTCTCTCCCCACACTCAAGTCACTAAATTATCATAAAAAATAATTGCAATTGCTTGATAATAAATTTTGTGCGTTCGCTATGAAGCCATAAGCGCAGTTAAGTTTTATTTTTATTATCATGTCGATCGGGACAAACATGTTTTCAAATTATCTCTCGCTTTGCTTGTCCAGCAAATCGGGAATCGATCTTTGCTGACGCTCCCAGGCATAATTTTCTCATTGGAACTTTAATCACACGCCGCAACCTCTTTTTTGATAATCGTCGTTCGCGGTCAAAGCGAGAGATCCATTATCAAACGTGATTTTTCGCAGGTTTATGAGATGTTTGGCCATCAATTTACGAGTTTTTAAATGACACTTCTCGTGATGTGATAACCGGAGGCAAAGCTGCGACTAACTTACGATCGACACAAATTAATTCGACACAAATCGTTGAATTTATTTCCTCGGCGACTTGTTGAGAAAGAAATTTCAATTTAATTCCACGGCGTTGAGTTTAAAAAACTTTCAAGAACCAAATGTAATAATCGACATTGTTGTGCTATTCTTTGTGCCTCGAATAATCAAAATGGACCATTATGGTCGTCATCATACTCCAATAATCATTTATTTTAATTCTTCTTGTTGTTAGCTTTCTTTCGAACGCCTAAACCTTTTCTTGTCCGAACGATATGAGCTGGAGAAAGAGGATTAGTAATGATGTGAGACATTAAGTGAATCAAAAGTAACGGGGAAAGGTCAAGAGCGGCAAGAGAATTAAGCCAGACGAAGCGTGAAGAGCTCCACGCACATTCCCTTCAGCCAACTAGGGATTCTTGGTTGATTGAATGAGTTAATTGGATTCTTTTCGCTCGTTCAACGACCTCGATTGTCGATACATTCGGATGAGTCGTCTCATCTGATTAATGGCAGGAAACTTCTTAAGTACCTTTGATTCTCCCTGGCTCATGCTAATTCCACATGGAGAATGTAATAATAATTTTTGGCAATTAAATTTAAATCAATCTTCTCCGATTCAATCTTTCCTCATCCAATTCTTCTCATTTTCTTTCGAGGATCGTTAAGCGAACAAGAAGAAAATTTTATTTTGCCATTTCCGATCTCTCCTTGAAGTTTAATAGCGAATCATCAATAAAACTCATGAATTAATTTCTGAATCCATTTGGAATCATTTCGGAACATCAAACATTTTAGCTGTCAATGAATGCGGTTTTAATTTGCTAATTTTATCGTTTATGAGCTTTGTCACAAACCTGAACTCTTTAATGCACTTCGAAGTGTCGACTCTGAGTTGTAGCGGAACGAGTTCTCCTCGCGGATAGTCGGCAGCTAAAGACAGCAACTTTGCAAGCATAAACGATAAAAATGAATCATAAAAATATGAGAAATCGTTTAAAACTATTAAGCGCGACAAAGTTGAGCGTAATTGCGAAACTTTAACGACTCTATTGATGTTTTATTGCTAATCAAATATTTAAATTGTCAAAAGGTTAAATCGTGCGGCTAATTTAAAGATGACAACGATTTCAGCATTAGGAATATTTTTAAATGGTGATAACTTTAAAGCCCAAGCTCTCCCTCTCCTCATTTGATTTATGTTCGATGTCATTCAGACGAGTCGTCACCTCATCTCATCAAACAAGATTTGTGCTGGTCGTTATCCAGAAGTTTAATTAAATTCTGAATGCTAATAAGTCTCGCAAGTATTTGCATTCGTAATTCACCTTGTTGACTTAGTTATTCGTTGGCTTCCAGCGAAATATCTGCCAAGCGCAATTAATCAGCTGCGAGATTGCGAAGTGATTTCTTAAATATCTCGTAGCCCCAACAAAACAGCAAAAAAGGCCGCGAATAATAATTCACATTAATTGCTATTAATTTTATTTCACTGTAGGCCGAACCTTTGATATTGAATTAACAAACATTGCGTTCTGAAGCCGAAACGAGTTGTCCAAATTAATCGGTCTACTTCCAAAAATAAAGAAAAAAAAATATGTTGCAAAGTTTGTGAAACCAAATGTTGATTAAAACAAAGTTTGGATCACTCGAGGCTCTTTGGATTAATAAATATTTTACGTGGAGGAGAGGAATCTTTTGATTAATGGACGTTCGTTAATAAGTTAATTAGTCGATGTCGCTATTTTGCGTTTTATTTCCTACTAAGTCGTTTGAGAGCTTGTTAGCTGTGGCCTCGCTTATGCAATGAATCTTTTTTCGTCTCTCACCGCGACATTCAAGCAACTTTCAATCTCTTCGAATCTACTGCAATTAATTAGCGGAACGAATTTCATTAACTGAACTCAATCAATTTTCCTTTTAAACTCAACTTACTTCACAACATTTCTGAGCTGATTTGCTTCATTGGATGTTAACAGGAAGCTGAAAATAACTCGGTCGGAATTTCTTTTCTTTCTGTTAATTGTCATTAAAGTTTTGAGTTTATGTTCAAAGATATTTCTTCTAACGAAGAAATTCTCGAGACGATAACGGTTTGATTTGATTATAAAAGGCTTCGGAGGAGAGTCAAAGAAGAGACTTCAAAGGAAAAACTATAAAAGATCAATTTCAAAAGTTCTGACGACCGCGGCTTTAAACAAGTAAAGTCAAAGAGAGCGAGAGAGATGAGGAATCTCATTTCAAGCAAGGAAGCGTCTCTAATTGACTATAATTAGGTGGAGAAAAACACATCATCGACCACTCTAATGTTTGTTTCGGTGTGTTCTCCTTAGATCTTTGTTATTTTGGAACTTCTAACGATGAAGAATTGAATTGAGATCATAAAAGAACCTCATGGAATGTCTTCGCCTGATTCGACATGCTTGAGAATCGAAAGTAAGAGCGACGACGTAGGTTCGTCACGTATTCGTTCGTTAAAGTCTTTTGATGAGTTTTGAGTTAGGAAAAGTCGCCACGAGCTTCTATAACCAAATCCAGACGAGTTTATGACTTTGCGTGACTTTCTCCAATCTCCTCGCCCCTTTCAACTTCGAAAACAAATTAATTTTCATGATGTGTGGTTCAAACGGTTCTCAATAAATCAAAAATTGTTCAATTCGCTTGTTTCATCTCTAAAGTCTAACCCTCACAAATCTATTACACGATGTTGCGACACATTAATTACAGCGCTAATAAATTTTGCGCCCCCCAGCGAATTTCGATCATAACATAAAATTAGAACCGAGCGAAATCTATTTTTCTATTTTTTTCTTGCTTCGAGTTCTCTTCCCTCCCAGATATTGTTTCAGTAATTTTCTCATGTTGTACCCAACCACACCTACCGAGTCGATAAATTCAACTCTCTCAACTTCGCTCAACATTTTGTCGATACAAATTAAATCCGACCGAATGGCAAATCACTTTGTTAAATCTAAGCATGCAAAGCCCGAGAAACGGAGAGAAATAAAGAAGATTCCTTTCTCCATCAGTCGGGGCTCGTTAAAATGTTGCCGCCCGTCTCTGTCTCAGCGTAGGTGGCCATTATATCAATTTTATTTCTTCACGATGTTATCGTCTTTTGTGTTGCGGTTAATGTTTTTTTCGCTCATTTCTTCGATGCGATTATTAAGAAGAAAAGAAAGGAAATGTTTGTCAGTTACGTAGAATAAGAAATCCCCATGAACGTCTCATCTCAGTTGGTACGTGATTTTAAAATCATTGAAAACATAATTATTAACTAAACTTTCTCAATCGAATATCTGCGAATATCTCTCGAACCAAACGAGACAGAACCCATGGAAAATTGACGTATCGAATGGCAAGAAGGCGAAGTTACAAAACATTAAATTATAATAAATTTCGGTGTCGATTGCTTTCGTCTCGAGGTTTAATAGGAAATCAGTTAAAAGACGACGTTGAGATTGCTTCGGGCGAAATAAATATGAAGAGCGATTTGTCAAACTCGTTCAAGAGTTCACTTTCGTTTCTTTCGTGTCGAACTCATGTTGTGTAATGATAATTAAATTAGGAACGACAGTCATTTAAATCTATTTTCCGTTCAGCCTTAAGCGCCTTTTCATTGAAATTGTTTCACGAAACTTTCCGGATTAAACAAGTTCAGGAATTTCTCTTTGTTGCTCATAAATATCTTGCATAATGTCAGAATTATTGCATATCGCCGAGATATTATCAAAGAATAATCAAACGCTTTGTGTTTCGCGTTGCAAACTCTCTTTTCAATTTATTTCCTCGTTAGTCATATTTCGTTGCTCTCCCCGCATATTTGCAGCCTCAGATCAGATCACTATCCACCCGTCCAATCATCTCGAGCAAACTAGGCGAGCATTTAAAATTATATGAAATCAAGTAACATAACGGACATTCTAGGCATTGATAAATTACTGTGGTTGAAGAATAATCAGAATGCTGGATGAGATTTCGCGAGATAAGGAGCTCGATGAATGGACGAGTGAAGGGTTAATAGCAAGTTACAGCTTCGAGGGCTATTTAAGAAGAGTAACGTGATGCCTCTTCCCCGATTGCATAACTTTAAGAATCTTGACTTTCTCAAGAATTCATCATCACAAAACGAAAGTAATAAAATAATCGACGTCGAGTGAGACGCGAGACAAGCGAAACCTTCCCGCCATGCAAATAAATTAACAAATCTCCAGGATGCAGACGAATAAATAAATAAGTTGGAAGAGGTTCGTCCAGTCGAGTGAGCAATAAAAAGTTTTATTCGAGGGTAAGCTGAGTCACCCAACAAGCAGATCTGACCAATAAATTATTTTAATTTATGCTTTCGCGTCCTTAACTCGCGAGTATCGATTTTGCCATAAACAAAATCCGAGAAGCGTCTCATGGGTTAAGTGCAGTCTTTAAATGGCACGGATGCGATCAAGCGAAGTTAATTTCGAACTTCGTTTCCGAGCAATTCGCGTCTGCATTAACGAAGAAAGAAGTTTTATGATTTGGGCTACTCGTGAGTTGACTGAAAGCAGAGCGAACTTGATAATTGAAATCTTTTTTGTGTCAATCAAATCGGACGCCTTTCCTTTACTTAAAAGTGTAATATTTTCGCAGTTTCACTTAAAGAGACACAAAACGAAAAGGGAGAAACGCAAGAGAAACAACTTTTACCGTATTTGTTTCGTCTCATCATGATGAAGTCGAGTTAAAGCTGAAGGCATTCATCAACTCGAGAAAGATAATTGAAGTCGACATGAAACACACGAAATGAAAGATCTTTCTCTCTTGAGCTTTAGCTTCTTGATTGTGCTAACGATTGAAATCTGCGAATTTATTTTAAGTTCTCAGCATCTTGCGAAGTCGATGAAAAAGAAAAACTGACGCTGCTCTCATTGATTATCACGCTTTGTTTGAAATGAAATCGAAACGATGCTACACGCGCTTCGGTAAAGTTTCAGTTACATTTCCTAGAGAAAACTAGAAAGTCAACCCTGAATATCAAATTTTAATTAAGAGATTACATAGATTACTGTCCGTTATGTCGTGTCAAGCTTACGAGCTCCAATGTCGGTGGGAACGACACGAAAAATGTCAAAGAGTGGTAAACGGGAAATCATTTCTCACTCGTGCCGATGTCTTGACAGAAGAAAAATAACTTTTTACAAGGAGCGTTTATGAGTTAAGTGAGTGAACTTAACTTAATTGAAATTAGTTTGCGGTTAGCTCAACAAAAAGTTTCCTCACGAAGTTAAATGCTTTGGGTTATTCATAAATTACGTTTGCCTTCCATTCGAGAGAGCGAATGTGTATCAACTTGTCTCGACGTAGTTAACGAACATCTCACTAACCTTCTAGCCTCCCTCTTCACCACATTAAAGAGACCAATAACTTAATGAATGAAATGAAATACGCTCGTTTTCATTAATGAATTTCAATGCTGCAAACTCAATCTGCCGCTGTCTCGTCGCGACGTAGGAGTCAAATATTTATGAACCCATTTGCTGTGAGGTTTTTATGAATTTTCATTGACTGCGACTGTTTTCGTTTTCGATTCGATGCAAATCATAAAGATTTATGATGAAATTAACTAAGCGAATAATATTAAATGAGATTTATTGCCGTCAGAAGTTGTTGAGGTTTTTCTTCGCCGAATTTTTCTTTCAATCCTTTTCTTCATTTTGATTTTGCTCTACGAGCCGCTTCGACAATCGAAGTCTGAAAAACAATGAATATTATGTGCATTGTAGCCTTGAATTGCATAAAATTTCTCATGTTGTAAAATAATTGAACTCGTTATGAGTTACAAAAGCTTATAAGGCTACATACGCTCAATGCAATGTAAGAATGCTCGGCAAACTGAGAAAAATGATACAGAAAACCTGTTTCGCAATTGCTTTCCTCTCTCTCTGCGCTTTTATTCTATTTTTAACAGTTTTATAGCAACGACATTAAATTAGAATGCGATTATGCGAATGAAAGGATTGGGAAGGGTTCGAAGTTGATGTCAATTTCGTTTTCATTTAATTTCTTTCAATTTTGAATCTTCTGTGACTCAACTTATGCAACGAACCTAAACCTAAAGAGAAAATATTCCCCACAAGTAACAAATTGCCGCTGAAAAGCGATCCGATCATCCAGATACAAAGCCAAAGACATTTTTTTTCTTCTGCTGCTCTGCGCCTTCGCGATATTGAAATTCAAATTTGTGCAGTTTTTTTTTCTTTTGCCAACCTGACTATTTGCTCAGCAATATTGATAGTTCACGTACTGCGAATCGTCTTAAAAAGCAGAAAGTAATGCGCTCGTTTACATATAAAGCGCCTAATTTCAACTCCCATGTGTTGCATTATTAAAGTTTCTTTATCGCTTTGCCAACTTTCAGCTTTTTTTTTTCATTGAAAAATAAAAAGGTTTCTGGCGAAACACGCTCGGAAAACAATTTGAGTTGAATTAATGGGCACATTTGCGTTTTGCATTTTAGCAGTTCTGCGGTTATTGTGATTTTATTAAAATGGCTGGCATTTAAGATATTCGGGGAATCGTTCGTTCCCTTAGCTCACTTGCCATTTTATTTATTCCTTGCATTCTCTTCGATTTGCGTTTGAGTTGAAAGCTTTTCTGTTGAATGCACTTTGAATATGAAGCGATTTTCATGCGAATCGAGGACTGTAATTGAAAAAACTTGGACATGTGTTGCTTTATTCTGATGTCAAACATAAATTGAACATTACAAAACCTTCTCCCTAACATGGCATTAATTGCTTTGAAATGGATCTGGAGATCGCGTTATAGCCCTCGAGCCAACCTTGAACTCTTTTTGCATTGTGAAGCGAATGCATTCTTGGACATGATTAACTTGCAATTCACAGCGTAGAGATGAATTCGTTTTGCTTTCCCAAGCCAGTCATGAGCGGAAAATCTGAGAAACTAACAACTTCGCGCAATTTAACTGACTTACATGCAAAGACAATTTCGCTGTTGATAAGAATCTGGAGAAACATTTCGTGTTCATCATTTCACGAGAGAATCGTGGAAACATCTTAAAGATCATCGTCGTCGTCGTTTTGTCTTCTTCTGCGCGAGCAAGAGAGAGAAAGAAATTGGGACAAAAGCAAACAAACATTCACCGAGCGAGAGTCATCTTTAGTGTCAACGACGTGTCTCAATGAAATTTAATTTCCATTTGGAAGAGGAGACGAGGCAGAGAAGCCGTCGCTGGCTTTATTTAAACTCATTGATATGGGAAAATTCAAACAGACAACAACGACGACAGTGGAAACTGAGAAACTTCATTCATAAAGTAAAATGTTGTCGTTGCCTTAGCTGCCGCTTCGACTTTACACGATTGACATTTTCAGACGAATTTTATTTTATCTCGGACGCTCGCCGTGGTCGTTTTCTTGAATGAATTCAACTTCTTTTTTGTCGATGCGAAATTATTCAGTTGCGTAACTCTCATGAATTCCTTGCGTGTCGTTTTTCTGATTGGCGACGTGCACTGAAACTTGATGCAAAACAGCAACTTCGACCTCGTAAACATCGTCAAGTGAAATCGAAATTTATTTTAAACTTTCAAACGAAATTCTCGTCTCTCATCGCGAGCAAGTTGTGTCGTTGAACAAAATCGTGAGCTTCGGGATCGTCAAACTCGAAGTCATGCTCATCGTCAAAGAAGGGAAGATCAAACCATTGCCACTTGGCTGGTTGAACTGTGTCGATCATGTATTTGATGCATCGTCGAATGAAAATTCTAAAGAAAACTCGAGAAATTAAATTGAAGACTTTGACAACGAGAAGCTCACTTTGTGTGAATCTGATCGCAATTGACAATCGGATGTTGTTCTTTGTAACATCGATCACGAACATTAAAATAAAAGTTTCCGATGTAGTTTCCTCGTCTTGAGTTGACGGATCGAAGACATTGCTTGAACTCTTTATCGCAAGTGCAATGGAGACGTGTGAAGAAGTCGTTGTTCTTCAGTCCGTGCTTCTCTTCACCCGATGCGATGTTATCGCAATGATCATGCTGTCGACAACACTTATCGGTCTCTGCATCGCTTCCCAAGTCATCAAAACCATCAGCAGTGTTACCAGGTCCACACCTGACGTGACATTTGAAATGATTTCAAGTCAAGTCTTGTTGATGACTTCTCTTACCATTTCGTGCCAGGAAAACTTAAATTGATTCGTTCTTCAGCTTGTCGATTCCGATCGATTGCAGTTTTACTCATTTCCGAGTCAGTATCGAATGTCATTTCAGGTCTCAATGATTGTCTTGACATCACAACTTGCACAGAAACAAAGAAAACCAAAAACTTGAAGAACATTTCGAATGAACGCGAAAAAGACTTTGACGAAGAACGAAAGTTTGTGACTGAATTTAAAGCAAATTCTTATCAAAGTTAAAGTTGAATCCAACAGCGACAACCAACGAACGTGCATAATCAACGAAAGGAAATAATGAAATTGCGAATTCGTGGATGAAAATTTATTTAAAACGAATTTTCTAATCAAAAAGAAAAACTTAAAACAAAAGCAAATGAACGGTTTGTGCAAGAACGAGTAATTGTCAGTCGAGAGAAGCTTCACTCTTCTTTAATCTTTTCGCCGAGCAGAAGATTACGAACGATCGGATGTTTGAAGGCTGGCACAGAGAGCAAGGCACCGCCACATGAGCCAATCCAGTAAACGACGATGTGTTCAATGTCAGTGTTACCTGAGCATCCCCATTTGAGACTAGTGCTCAGAACGGGATTGAAATACCCGCCCGAGTAATTGAAGGCTTCAAAATAGAAAAGTAAAATCAATACAATCGTCATCCACGTGGCGTGGTGGAGTCTGAACCACACCAGACTTTTAAATTCTTTACCAGCAACGACAAGTGACGTTCCAATGAAACTATCGAGCACTGTAGCGAACTTTGGATCCTTTTCGCTCAATGTTTTCGAAGCCAATCGACAGAGAAGCGTTGCAATGCATTCAACTATTGCACCAGCCATTGGAGGCACCTACGAATGAATAGATTAAAGAAACGTCTCTTTTATGGTTTAACATGAATTTTGTGTTTACTTGCAAGTCTGCTGAACAATCCTCGAATGCTTTACCTTTGTGTGTTTGAGCTAGTTCCAACCACCAGAAGAATTGAACGAACCTCCAAACACAACATCCGCCCATAAGTTGAGCCCATGTCTTAAGTGCAACATCTCTTGGAGTCGTTCGACCTTCAACCATGTCTTCCATGTGATTGTAAGGACAAGCTGTCGCGTCTCCCCAAACTTGTGACCACCAGATCGTTAATAGGAACAAGAAGACGGCGTAGGTCGCAACTCCATAATTATCAGCCACTAAAGATAAATCACTGAAGAGTTTCCGAAGTCTTCTTTAAATGTTAAGTTTACCAATGATGAGCTCAAAGCATGTCGAGCAAAGCTCAGCAGCTGCGATTGCTTCTAAAATTAATTCTTTGACGAGTCCCTCGATTGATGAGAAACGATCGAGAACTTTGCGAGCGACTTGAGCTAACGCGCAACATAAAACGATGAACGCAGAGCTAATCAACAAATCTGACATCGACGACATTCTCACTTTCGCGGTTTTCTCTGCCAAAAGTTTCTTTTTTCGTTTTTCTGATGAAAATTTTTCTTTGCTCAGCTAAAAATAATTTTCTTCTCTTCCGTAAAACTTTCGCTTCCTTTTCACTTTTAACTCGAATCTGACTTGGATTTGCATTCGTTTTCGTTTATTGATTTGATTCTTCACAACTGCACTGCAGTTTTCTCTAGTTCAAGGTCAACTCAATTCGTCGAGACTCGAGAAAATCGTTCTCGTCGTCCACATGGCGCGCTTTCCACAGCTTCACTGAAAATGATTTTCCCTCAAAATCTTCGAAAATCTAAATTTTCTTTCGAACGCGAAATATTAAAAATAGAAAATTGAGAAGCACAACAAGTGACTCTCGATATATGAAACGACTTAAGCTCACACGAGAGCGTTTCAACTTTAAACTGCATTGACGCAATCGAGAGCAAAGTGATTTTTATTCATAAGCAAACACCTGAAACTCGAAACAAAAATGATTCAAGTCCCACGACGTGATCAACTAACGGAGATTGGCATAAGCTTCAAGAGAGTTGAACGATCTTCTTGACTTCGTAATGAAATTGCCTCTCACGCATTAGCCTCAAGAGATCTTCAATGAAATGCGTTCCGAGGGAAGTCGATAATGTCGGAACTCATGAAGCGAATGTTTAACGCGGAAGTTTGGTTCACCTGCTGTCGAAGCAGTGAATCATTCAACAACATTAGATGCACTCATGGCGTAATTGAAGCATGCTAACGACAGCCAATAATTTGCTTGTAATTTTAAGCCCATAAGTGGAAGCTAAATGCTGATGTTACGTGATTCGATTCTAATTGTTTCTTACTAAGCTCAAATGCAACGAATCTTTCCGATTATTCGATAATTGCACATTCGATCAACGTAAAATGCAGCGAACGATTCGCTTTGTCAAAGGAATGTTAATTCGCTTGATTGATGTTTGACTTCACGATGTAAATCATGTGAGAAATGTTGAATAAATATTACGCAATTGGGAATCAAATTTAATTTTCTGTTCAAACGAAGATTCAAAATCTAAATTAATTTCCTTTCTCTTTTTTTTACAGACTCATAACCGATGGAATTCTCAAAGCAGCTCACTCACAAATCTTCTCAAAGTCATAGTCGTAATCAACTTTTTAATTTATGGAGTCCAAGCGAAGCTGAATCTCTGCGATGTTGAGACGGGACAGACCAACATCATTCTGGACATTGAAGAGAGTCGAGGCGATTGTAAGTGAACACTTTTCTTTAACGAGACTTTTGTTGATTGAATAAGTAGCGATTTGAAATAATTTGAATGAAGAGCATGGCGCAATCTCAATTCGAAGTGTTCTATTGGTCGTGACGATGAAAAGTAATCGACAGAAAGCAACAAAGAACGGAAAGTATCGGAAATTGAAGCGTTTAAGAGAAGTTTAAATGTAGAACGAAGTCGTTTTGCTCTTCTCTCGTTAAGCGCGAATGGTAAATTATGGAAAATTATATGGCCAACGGTATCGGAGTTTGTGCGAAGCATAAACCTCTTCGATGGAAGTTAAATGGCAATGAATGATAACATGAAGCATTGAAAAATTATGCAACGCTCGGCGAATAAAAGTTTTCTCAAAACAGATCGTGTAAAGATTTATTAATCAAGAGATTCTTACTGAAATGCAAATTTTTCTTTTCTCAGTTTCCTTGCTTCGCCCTTTTCCTCGCCTGTCGTATCAGAGCAGTTTCCATCTCTTGCTGTGGTCATAACAAGGGAGGGAATGGTTAATGACTGAGTCGAGTCTCTCTCGCAAGCCATAACAAGCAGAATGTGAAGATAAATTAAACTAGTTCTCGACTAGTTCCAGTGAGAGATCGCAATGAGATTTCCCTTCTTCGCTGTGGAAAGAGTCCCGCGGCAATTAGTCAAATGATCGATGCTTGTTTTGTGATATTTTGTTCTCTCTTTGAGCTTGTCCATGTATGCGCTTATGAAATATTATTGACTCGGCTTGAAATATTCAACTTGTTAAGCGATCAATTAGACGCTTTTAACTTAATTTCTTGGACGGAGACTCTTAAGTGAAAGTGACTCGAACTCCAACACGCTTTAAAGCCAATTTACTGTCTCGCGACGTTTACATGTTTCTCTTCGGAGAAGAAATTGACGTTTCCCTCGCGCGGCAACAAACAATCCATTAACCTTAATGGACAGATTAATTATTATTACTGAAAATTTCTACCAATTAAGTTCCAGTCTCTTAATTGCTGTTGCGTGCTGACGGCGTCTCGTTTAAATTTGCATTTCTGCAAACTCCAACTTTGCCATGGAATATTGAATTACCGAGAATATCTCGCATCTTAATTATTTGTCGCTTTTGCGATGTTTGCTTGTTTTCGGCTCTTTTATTTATAAACTGTGATTCCGACAAGCTTTTGTTTGATGACACAAGCTTACAGGTTGAACAAAAGGAGTTACCGACAGACGATGATGGCTGAGAAGCTTTGATGCGTTTAAAAATTATGTAACGTCATCAAAATATTGTTGAATGTTTGACCTAAGAGTCGCGAGACTTGAAATTTACGATCGCTCGTTTATAAATGTCTATAATTCCTCTGGTTCGTTATTGACTGTGATGCGATTTGAAGCTATGCAAGTCAACGAAAACGACTAAATTACAGTGATTCGTTGATCTTCGTTTAACTCGTCTCATTAGCAAAGCGATTTGCTTCTTTCAAAAGAGACAAGAGACATTGATAATTATAATAAATTAAATTTAATTTTCCGCTTTGTCTTACAGTGATTGGACAGCAGACGACGCCACCCGAGCTGCCGATATTCGGCGATGTAGACAAGGAAATCAAACTTGAGCTTGTTTTTCAGAAGAGTGAGCCGGTCTTTTCACTCAGTGGCAAGACGCTTCAACTATTAAAGCCACTTGATCGCGATAAGGAGAACCTGAGTCACATTATATTTCAGGTATGTGTCCGACGTTCACTCTCAATTTGTCGATCGTGTTAACCGATTGCGGGCATTCGCCATCGTCTTGATTACAGATTTCTTGTACAGTCGTCGCGTCGCGTCGCAATCGCAACATTCCAATTATCGTTCGCGTCTCAGGTGAGCTCAAAATAATCTTTCGCGATCAAATCATTTACATTTTTTAATCATTTATTCCTTGACGCTCCACAGACGTTAATGATAACGCGCCGGAATTTGTAAATGCTCCATATGAGGTGACAGTGCCGGAGGTGAGTTGATTTATTTGTTTCTCCTCTGAACTAATTGTTACCTCGTCGAAGAATATTTCTCATGACTTCGCTTTGCTTTCGATTCCTTAATGAGATGGACAACGCCTCAATGTCTATTAAAATTCACATCACAAACCTTTGAAAAGATGAATTCATTAAAGAAGAAAAAAAAATATGATTCCACGTCTTGTTGATTGAATAATTCTCTTCGCGGTCCTAAAAAAAACTTGATTGACACGCCAAGTTCTTTCCTATTTGTTTGTGTTTCCATTTTTCTCGGAGAGACAATGCGACTTCGTGATGAATGGATGAAACGAGCCAAAATGAAAATAATCAATTAAGACACTGGACGAAACGTTGAATGATTGACTTTAAACTGGATTGGAAGTTAAACTAGTTTTCTTGGATTGTTAGACGTGACTCAAAGAATAAAATCTTTTGAGTTGAATTAACTTGATGTGACCTATCTCACAAACTCGTCCCGGTAACTACAAATTGACCAATTCCAAGATTTTAAATGGATTCAGATTCGTTCACACTTCTCATTGATGCTTTGAGACAAAGAAACTCGTCACTCCGATTCAATAACCGATCAACACTTCGACTTACACTTTTCAGAGAAAAAAAAAATTATAGTCCAAGAAGAAGTTTTTACAATTAGTTCAACATTCAATGAAACAGATTTTTGTTGAGTGGGCTTTGTCGTGTTGTCAAAACTTCTTTTCATTTGCTTGCACCATGAGAAACGCTCTACACCTTCTTAAGGTGTTGAAGCTTGTAATCAAGAACAGAGCATCAGCATGTCGAATAACAAACAGCAATTCATCATTAAACTACAACACAACTAGATCGCTAGCCCGACCTGCCGCAAGTCGAAACATACCAACACGAACCTTGAAACTAAGAGCGAAAATTACAGAAAGTGAATTTTTTAAATTGAATTTGCTATGCAAGTTGTCTGAGAGCTGTTACGAGTAGGGAGAGAGAAGAAAAATGAATTTCCAAGATCGAAGCATAAAGGAATGTAATAACATATTGCACCATCGAGCGGCATTGCTCGAATAAGGCTCGAAACAAAAGGCTGAGCACAATAGCGTTTGACCTTTAAGAGCAACAGCAGCGACGACTCTGATTTTTTATTCAATTAAAAGCCGCTGTCTTCATAAAGCGAAATTTCACGTCAAAACTTCAATTAGCTCAATTTTAGTTAACCGCGAGCTTTCTATGTTTGCTCGCGTCAAATTTGAAATGCACGAAGAGTTCTCAAGGCTTCTTCTTCATGGGAGTTGAACCCATGTTTGGTTTCATGCTGATTTAATTAACTCACATTTTCCGATTCCGCAAAACAAAACAAAAAACGTTTCGCTTCTCATGTGAATCACGATTGGAAGTAATTCAGTCTCGATTACAATGTTGCAGAAGTAGAATGAGAGAAACTTAATTGATTATCAATGCTTCGAGTATGAAATTCAATTCCATAGGTGAACTTACACTATCAGCTTCGTCGCGATCGAGGAGGAGAACGAAAGGAGAATCGTAGAAATTCAACGTCTTTTGTCTTCCTTCGCGCAATTTGCCACGCAACATTAAAAAGCATCTCCCCGCCATCGCGATCAAACAGTCATGCGTTCTACAGATGAAACAAGCAATTTCAATTAACAAACGCAAACAATGTTGCAGCATATCTCAGCGTCTCACTTTGTTTTTTTTTTCTGCGCAAACAGTTCTCAACTTTCGAGAGCCTCAAGTGCGCGAACAAACCAATCGCTTGAAATATCTGTTAAAGCTTGTTTATGCAACATAAGTCCCAATTAATAATAATATTTATTCAATTAAACAGAAATAATCTTGAAGCGTGAATCTATTCGAGAAGGGTCGCGCAACATAAAATCGAGCTGGTTCAACTATTCCGCGATCTTCAGATCTTTCGTCATCTCATGCGAAAAATTCGATTCACACTTTCGATTCCATGTGAAAACATTTGCTCAACTCAATCTTAAATAAAACGTTTCGATGCGGATGCTTAAACATTTCGCAGAGAGATCTTAATTAAATCATTTATTCACCACGCAAATAAATTGGTCAAATCGCGATTGAGCAATTTTCCGAATGAAGAAACCTGCAGTCATTAAATAAAATGTTTGTTTTGATCTCGCCTCGATCGCCTCAGAGAACTATTCGAAGCGTTAAATTTCTCGCAGAGTCATTTTCACTCTCGTGAAAGATTATTTTAATTCGCAAGAAATCGATTCGAATTGCAACTTCATGAGCTAATGTGCTACCAAGCTTCTCTGTGCAAGCCGTATCGATGTCTCGAGTAACACTTTGCCTGACTTTATCTCGAAAAGCATTAAAACATTTCTTCGTTCTCGCGAAATCCCCAATGATCACATTACATCAACTCTAGTGATTGCATCTTAACGGTATCGAGGATTATAAAAAGTTTACAAGTCACGTTGCTCGTAATTTACGAATTGACCCATTAGAGCTTCCTTTGCTTGAGCCTTCGAACTTGAAAGTTAAGTTTTATTTCGCAACAATTACTCTGTTTCGGGCAACACCGGCAATTGTGTTCGCCCAGTCGTGATACTATTATTAAGCGTTGTGAAGTGTAAATTATCTTCTTGAGTTAAACGCTGTATCGCGGTCTCGCGAAATTACTGTTGTTTCCTTAAGTGGCAACAATCTAACTTCGGCTACTTTTTTCTAGTTCGTTTGACACTCATAGCTGAGACTCACTTACTGCTTTGGCCTTCAGGTCGAAGTCATATTAGCTCGCAAAACTTATTGACAGTTCGACAGTTCGTTTCTGGTCGCGAGAAGTAACAAAAAAAAAGTTTTTATTTTATTTTTTATTTAAATACGAAACGTGATCTTGAAAAGCTCGATAATAATCTCTCAACGTCAACTCAAATTGTGGCCTCTTAATTTGGACCCATTACCGTTGAACTGGATTTTCTCCCGCTCGTGTATCAGTCAAACAGCTCTCGTCAATTGGCAGTTGTTGTTTGTTATATAACATGGCAGGTTAGATCATTCTCATGTCCACTAGAGCGATTAAATAATCGTTCTTCGATGCTTAGGGCGTGAGTCATAGACCAAGGAGCTCAATTACGAGTAGAATAGCGAAATAGAAATCGAAATGCAAGAAAGTCAAAATGTTTTCTTATCTTCCAACTTCAATCAATCTGAAAATTCATTGAATTATGAGTGAAAGCGACATAATTTTTTATTGTTTCGACGAGAGAAAGATCAACGAGCAAAACAAAGCGACAACCGCAATATAACGAGCACATTGTTTGCACATTTCATTTATCGTCTAATTAAAGTTTTTCCATCGTTTTTGGAATTGGGCAAAGCCTTTCGGATAAAAGCTGAAAGCATAATGCGCACTTTCGTCTCTAGCGAAATGTTTTGGCTGGGATGGAGCGAGAGCGATCATTATTGCAACAGAAACCGATTCGACAATAAAAACAAGCTTTCAATTTGTTTCTTTCGCAAGCCTTCGATAAAGAGAAGGAAGAAAAGCAATCGATTGACATTTATAACATCTTGTAGGAAGATTGATTATACAATTGTCTCCACGGAGATTCACGCGGCTTTATTCATTTCGCTTTCAATAAATCTTCAATGAGCTTCGCTTTCATCACAATTCCTTCCGAGTTTATTGTCAAGATAGATCAGCTTAACGAGTCTCGCTCGCGGGAATAAAGCGAAAAAGTTGTGGGATCAATAAAATGTTAAATTGTTGTTGACGATCTTTTTGATCGTAAACTTTAATCAATATTTGCCTTCTTTCAAATCGTTTCTTGATTTTTAAGGAAGTAACAAAAAATTAATTTCGATGCAAATTATTCCAATTTTTTTTCTCTCGAGACTCTTTCCATTTTGTTAACATTTACTCGCTCGATGCAGTAAATTTTGCAATTGCAATTTCATGCCTTTCCTTTCACATGTTATTTAAATAAAAGAGCATTGGATTAATCTTTGAACGGTGAACGAGAGCTAGAAATTTATGCTCGCGATTTTTGTAAACCGTTAGAGCAAGCGCGGCTGAGTCTTGACACATTCTGTTCGACGGAAACTTTTACAACTGCACGCTCGGTCTAATTTACAGGAACGAATCTCGCGGAAACTCGTTGCGCTTGCTATTTCAATAAAAAAAATAATCTTTCTCTCTAAGAGACTTCTACATTCTCGATCGCGTGGAATGTTTCAAAAGACATTTCTCGCTTGATTCAAGTCGCGTTCTGTCGTCGTGCTTATCCCAATTCCCCACACAAAAAAAAAAGAAAATAAGGACAACTTTAATTAACTTTAATTAGAAACTTGTTCGTCGATGTTAAAATTTCTTTCTTACGAATCGTAATGTCACGAGTCTTCGATGAATTCTTCTTGACCAATCTCATTCTAAAGATTCCAAAAGAAATTAATCAAAAAATTTCTCTTCAATCTTCAACAAATGCATTAAAAATCATCCCGTTAAGATGCCACGAACGATTGAGAAACAAAACGTTTTTCTCTGCTCGTTCAATATGCATAAGAATGCAAAACAGCGAAATTGCGTTTCCCACAATGAGCCATGAAGAGAAAGAGGGAGAGAGAGATCTAAACAAGATGCTGTTCTCCATCTGCAAAACGACAATAATGGAAACACATTTTCGTTCTACATTAATTCCTTTGTTTCTCCTCTCTAGTCATTACCCATTGGTACCACCATATTCCGCAACATTCTGGCTCAAGATAAAGACGCTGGTGTCAACGGTCTCGTGGAATATTTTCTCATCGATAGTTCGAAGAGTCTCTTACATTCGAACGATACAGTCAACGTCGCTGAAGGCAACGGCGTGTTCGCCATCTCGTATCCGCATCAGGGACAAGTGAGTGTCGTTGTCGATTCAACAGAAAGTATTTTGCTTTTACCTGAGTCGATGCCATTAAGAAAAATGTTTGTAATAAATTTGATTAAATTTATTCAGGTAACGGTGGCAAAAGCGTTGGACTATGAGCGAATCCAAAGATATTACTTGACGGTTGTAGCATCGGTGAGTTAACTCTGAAAGTTTAGTCTTGAAAAGTTATGTAACGATTGATATCCAATCAGGATCGTGCAAGGAACAGCAACGAAAGGCTTTCGGCCACCACGATTCTCACGGTGAACATTGCGGATTCGGATGATCTCGATCCATCTTTCATTTATCGTGGTTGTGTGTTAAACGATGGAGCTTGCCTTAACCCAGAATATACAGCGACAGTTCCATCGGGAACAATCCAAGGTGTTCTCAACATTCACCCGGAGAGAATTCAAGCCGTCGACTTAGACCAGATCAGTGCTCCGATTCGTTATTCGTTTGTTAGTGGCACGCCAAACTCCTACAGCGACTATTTTGAAATCGATGAGCAGTCGGGCAACGTGAAGCAAACAAAGCTTGTTGATTCATCAGTGACAGCTCGACAATTCGACATTACTGTTCAGGCAGAGGAAGTTTCAGAGGCTAAAAGATCCACTACGGCGAGGCTTACAATCAATGTCAAGCCGGTTGATTCATTTCCACCCGTCATTCATGCGTCAGCCACTGAAGGCTTCGTTGATGAGAACTCAGCGATCGGCTCGAAAGTGCTCGATGCGAAGGGAAATCCAATCAAACTCACGACGACTGATGCTGATATTCCTGAAAACGGTGAACTTCCAACTTATTCTTATGAATTGACGACGCCATCGTTCTCAATCTCAAAAGACGGAATTCTTCTCGTTAACGAAGAGAATCTTGACCGCGATCCACCAAATCCATCGAAGTTACGCTTTCAAGTCGTTGCACGTGAAGTTAAAGGAAACGCAGCGAGCTCCCCGTTGTCAGTAACTGTGATCTTGAATGATATCAATGACAACAGTCCGAAACTCGCTTTGATTCCTCCAGTCTCGATAACAGCTGGCGATGAAAAACGATTAATTGCCAAAGCAAATGCGACCGATAATGACAGCGGAGAAAATGCTGTAATTGTTTATTCGATTCATCACGTCTCGAACAACGGAATGAAGAAGTTTACGATCGAACGAAAGACGGGAGAAATCTTTACGCAAGGAAGATTGGTCGCTGGTGAACGTTACAGCATCACAGTTCAAGCTTCGGATATTGGAAATCTTTATTCTCAAGCAATTGTTGAAGTTACGGTGATTCCTGGACCTAACACGAAGCCTCCGAAGTTTTTGAAGACAGTCTACGAGGTTCAAGTAAGTGAAGGTGCTGATATCAATTCAACAGTGGCAGTTGTGAAAGCTGAAGATCCTGAGAGCGATCCAGTTCATTATGTCATTGCATCAGGAAATGAACTGAGACAATTCTCAATCGCACAAGACACAGGAGTTCTGAGTGTAATTAGAAAACTTGATCGAGAACAAATCACTCGATATCAGTTGATCGTTCGAGCTGACGACAACGGAGGCTTGTCAAGCTCAGCGACAGTTAACATTAAAGTCACAGACATCAATGACAACAATCCGACTTTCGATGAATCGATGATGCCATTCAAATTCACTGTTGAGGAAGGCAAAGCGAATTATTCAATTGGAGTTGTTCACGCTCATGATTCAGATGAAGGCGTCAATGCAAATATCACTTACTCACTGCCAGACGAGGCTCCGTTCTCTATTAACAGCAGAACTGGAGAAATTCGAACGAAACTCGCGCTTGACTATGAAACACAAAAAGAATTCAAATTTGTGGTCACAGCAAAGGATGGAGCGCCTGATATGAGACTTGGAACAGCAACTGTCACTGTTGATGTTAAAGACATTTCCGATGAACTTCCAAAGTTCTCCGAGACATTGATTGAAGTTAAAGTTCCTGAGAACATTCCTGACATGAAAATAGCGACAGTCGTTGCTCAAGATCCCGACACAAAACCTGAAGTCACTTACGTTTTCAAGAATGGCCCATCAGATCTCTTCAAGATCGATTCAAAGACTGGAGTAATTAAGACTGTTAAAGGTTTAGATTATGAAGAAGAAAAGATGTTGGAAGTGACTGTTGGAACAGCAGAGAACACAGGACGAGGTCCCGGAGATGTCATCAAAGTTCGAGTCATCGTTGAAGATCGAAATGACGTTTCTCCAGTTTTCGTTTCAATTCCCGAAGCAGTCACAGTCAATGACAATAAGCCGATAGGCTCGGTAATTGGATCAATGCGTGCTGTTGACGGTGATGGAACAGCTCCGGGTAATACGATTCGTTATGAGATTGTTGGAAAGGGCAAGGCTTTGAAATACTTCCAAGTCGACCCTGATAATGGAGATGTTTTGATCCGCGACGAGCTTAAGAAGGAAGAAGACACGGAGTATCAAGTTGACGTAAGAGCATTCGACTTGGGTGAGCCGCAGTTACATTCAGTCGCATCACTTCCTGTTTTTGTCAAACACATCTTGAGTGATCCCATTAAGGAAGATGAAGCTTACAAAACTGACATTGCAGTAATTATGAGCCCCGAATCAGTGGGCTTGGCATTTAGCGACGACACTTACACGACAAGTGTGCCTGAAACAACTGGCATCAATGCTACGTTCAAGCTTATTCAGATCATCAACTCGAAGAAGGCAACAAAGAATAAAGTTGGCTTCAAGTGCGAGATCGTGAGTGGCAACGAGTGGAATCTTTTCGCAACAAACATCGAAGATCATTCTTGTGGTTTGATGCTTTTGTCTTCATTAGACTTTGAAAACAAGTCGTCGCATGACATTGGCATTAAGCTGACATCCACCAAGTATCTCGTCAATCCACAAAAGAGCTTCTGCCATGTAAAAATCATTGTGCAAGATCAAAACGACAATGTTCCCGAGTTTGTATTTCCAAAGGTCAAGCGAGGTCGCAACGATACTTATTATGGAGTTGTGAACGTTGATGCTGACATCGATACGACAGTACTGCAGATCAAAGCACACGATGCCGACTCAGGTGCTTTTGGATCGATCAAGTATCGTATCTACGACGAAGACGAAGCGAACTTCATCTCGAAAGAGGAAGCACCGAGCTCTTATTTCACAATCTCGGAAGACTCTGGTCTCGTACGAACGCAAAAGTCACTGCAGCGATTGCATAAGAAACCTCTGAGATTCATTGTCGAGGCGAGAGATAACAATGGAAGTGATGAAGGAGTAATGAATCAGTCTAAAGCACGCGTAGTAGTTAATCTTATCAGCGATGTAAACAGAATGTCGCTCGTGTTCGCTGACTCGAGTCCCAAAGAAATTAAACGACATGCTCGAGCGTTGGAGGAACTTTTATTAGAGAGAACTTCACATTTAATGATTGGCATCGAGAAGTTTAGTAATCGAAGATCGATTGTTACAAATGGATCAGTTATTGAGTCGCCTGGAGCGACTGATGTCTGGTTCTACGCGATTGATCCTGAGAGCGAATCAATTCTCGAACGAAATAGCTCAGAGATCTTATCGAATATTCTCGAGCCAGCAGCGCAGTCACAAATCAACTTAGAAGCTTCAAGTATCGCTAGAGCAACTGCTCAAGGCATTTACGCACCAATCGAAACGAAAACACAAATTCAAAAGATCAAAGCTGCCGTGTTTCTCGATGAAGAGATTTTCCCCTTCGTTTTGATTTTCATTTCTGCTGTGATTTTGATTCTCGGAACGTCGGGTATCGTTTACATTTGCATCTCATGGTCGCGTTATAAAAACTTCAAGCAACAAATGCGCCAATACTCGGCACCTACGAGCCCTCCACGCTACGATCCCGTCATCATTAACTCGCAAGTTAACGACTCATCGGCGGCGAGTTTGAAAGAATATGAAACGCAAGTGCTTGGCATGGCCGTGAATGAAGAGCAGGATGACATGCAAATCGACTATAGCAGAAAGAATCATGCATTTAGCCTTGATAACGTCAGCTACATTACTCATAAAGAAAATGGTGGTCATAGTCCAACCAACTCGGACACTTCAACTGTAGTCATCGGCACGCTGCAGCGAAATAACCGAATCAACTTACTCAACAACATTAACAATAAGCAAAACACTTTAAATAAGACACTCGAGCTTAATCGAAACAATTACGCAAATCCATTGAGCATTGACACGAATTTCAAAGCGGGAACCACGCTGACTTTGGGCAGAATAAAGTCAGAACGTAACCAAATCATTAACGGGTAAGATCAGCTACGATTGACCTTGCAAAAATGACTTTTTCCAATAACTTTTCATTTTCTCTCACTCGGCACGACAGTTATGGCGACACTTTGAATCGAAATAATTTGACAATGGCACAAAACAACACGTTCAGTACTCTCGGTCGAAATCGACCGAATCAGCACAACAACTACGTGAACCAGTCGTCGCGCAACGACTTGGGCTTAGCTAATAATAACAATCACAACACGTTGAATCGAAATCATCGCTATCACGCTGACCTGCCAATAACGAATCCGATTTTCAAGAGGTAAAAGTTAAATTTCGAATTCGTTTTAATGCAATTAATCATTTCAATGAAATCCATTTCTCACTCAGACACCAAAGCTCTGAAATGCTCAACGTTTGCGAGTCGAACGAGAACGTTTACTTCGGCGGACAACGAGGCGGCGCTGTCGATTACTCGCATCTCGGCTTTCCCTATAATATCGATCGATCTGAACAAGAGACAACGACTGAGCTGTAAACAGTTTCACTCTCACTGTCTCCACTCTCCTCGACTTAAGACAACAACAACAAACAAAAGTGATAAATAGTTTGTAAAATAAGAAAAAGTTTTAGTTCAATAAGATTGCAATTAATGCCTAAATGAAATTGTTTCCCTTACAATGTAAGTGGACCGTCAAGTCATTAGCTTAATGTTAAATTTGCGCTGACTGCATAAGCGCAAGGGAATCGATCGAGAGTTCCGATTATTGTTCATATTAAATCTTTTAACATTCAGTGACTAAACTGTCGTACGATCCCCATGAGTTTGTAAAATATCTGATGAATTATAGGCAAAATGCAATAATGAGACATTTAATTAGCAGTAGCTCACTCCAACTTTTAGTTCTCGTGGATTTAATTGAAGCTTTTGATTGTAATTTATTGTTTTTATTTCTTGCGCTCCACGAGACAAAGTCATTTCTAAATCTTTACATTGAAGCAATTTATGTAAGAAAAACTTTCGACGAAATAAAGGAGAAAAATTTCATGCCAAAAATGCAAGCAGATTGTTTTATATTTCTTTCAAGACTTTGAGGACAATTCGTAAGTTTGAAATGAAAGAATTTTACTTCGCTTTGAACTTCATTCCGGAATTTATAAACTCGCCCACAAAGAAGGAAACAATTTCCTGGAAATTGCTTCAGAAATCACTGCATCGCAACTCATAAAATATCATCAATTGATTTATGAGGTCATGTGTTGAGGTCAGTGCTCGAAAAGATAAAGAAAAGGAAAGTTGATTGTTAAATGCGGGGAAGAGAAAGAAAAGTTGTGATTTGGTGCCTTCAGACATCGGTTACATTATCAAGTCTCTTCTTATTTAATCGTCGTTTCTTAACTCGCTGTGATGTTCGCTCGATGCCGGAGCTTTCTCTTCGGATGTTTAATGTTGGCTTGTCCAAAGAACTGAACGTGCAACGAGTTATCATTTTCACATATTCGTGCGTATTTCCTGGATTACATGTTGCACAATTTATCGACTCGCAGTTCGCGCAACTCGGCGATGAATTCGTTTGGCGATGAATTTTTTTTCTTATCGCAACGTCTCGTTATCACTTTAGTCGAACTTGTTTATTTTAGGAAATAAATTGAGAGTCACATCAGTCGCTTCTCTGATATTGAATTGAAAACATTGAAATGCCGAAGAATAATTTTGTGATCGTTGAAACGGAGTACGGACCCGTTGAGGGAGTTCGAAGTGAAACAGTTCTTGGCTTGGATGTCATTAAGTTTCAAGGAATTCCCTACATGAAAGATCCGATCGGAAAATTGCGATTCCGTGACGCTGAGGCTCCAGAGAAATGGACTGTGCCGTTGAAAGCGACGAGAGATATCGGCTTCCCTGCTCAAAACTTCGTGACTCTTCAAATTGAAGGTCAAGAAGACGCTGGAATCGTAAACGTTTACACGAAAAATGTTCAACCCGGCAAACTTTATCCGGTCATGGTTTGGGTAAAGTAATCAGATTGATAAGAATAATTCAGTTTCGATAACGAAAAGATTTCGTAGATTCACGGCGGAGGTTTCCAAAGCGGATCGAGCAAAATTGATATCTACGGTCCAGACTTCATTCTTCAGAAAGATGTCGTCTTTGTTTCGATTAATTATCGTTTAGGACCTTTCGGGTTTTTATCACTCAGCGATCCAACTCTTGGAGTTCCTGGCAACGCAGGACTCAAAGATCAAACGTTTGCTTTGAAATGGATTCAACGCAACATCAAGAAGTTCGGTGGTGACCCCGACAACGTTACTCTATTCGGAGAGTCTGCTGGAGGCGCTAGTGTTCACTTTCATATGATTTCCAATCAGTCAAAGGGATTATTCAAGCGAGCGATTCCTCAATCAGGTGTCGCACTGAATTACGTTTTCACTCTGCAACCTCATCGCGATTATGCTCAGCGTTTAGCGAAAAACTTGGACTACACCGGTCCACAAGATGACAAAAGTGTTTTGGAGTTTTTGGAAGGCGTTGATGCTTATACAATCGTTAAAGCTTGTGATAAGATTCTAACGACCGAGGTTTGGCAAAAACAACAAACAAAAAATATTTTTGTTATCTAATTAAATTATTTCAGGAAAAACGTGAAGAGAAAATTGGAGTCAGCTTCGCTCCTCAGATTGAACCTTATCAAACTGCAAACAGTTTCATTACAAAGGATCCATTGTTGATGATGCGTGAAGCTTGGTCAAGTGAAATGGATATTTTGATTGGATGCTGTTCAAACGAAGGTCTGTTGAGAGCTTTCGACGCTAAAGACGATTCAATCTTTGAGTCTATGAAGAATTTAAGTACCTTCACTCCAATTCGTGAGCTTGGTCTAACAATTACCGACCCCAAAGCAGAAACGTTTGGAAAAATTCTGAAGCAAGTTTATTACGGACTCTTGACACCATCAAAGACCAACTTGGAAGGCTTCTTTAGCTACTCTAGCGATTTCTATTTCCTTCATGGCATTGAGCGAACTGTAACGAGCAGAGCAAAACATGCAAAGACAGGAAAGACTTTCTTCTATCGTTACGATGTACAAACCAACTTAAATCTTTTGAAGAAATTAGGCAAAGTTGAAGATTTTCCTGGCACAGAACATGGAGGTGACCTCTTCCACATGTTCAAGACGCAATTGGGACCTTCACCATCAATTGACTCCAAAGAATTCCAAAACATTAAGAAGTTCGTTGCAATGTGGACAAGCTTCGCTATTCATGGAGATCCAAACTGCTCGGAGATGGGAGACGTTGAATGGAAGCCGATAACTTCTCCTGAGCTTCCGTTAAAATGTTTGAACATCGGAACCGATAAACTAGAAGTCATTGAATTCCCTGAGAGTGAACGACTTGCTGTTTGGAATTCAATCTATAAACAAGCCGGTGTTGATTTAATTTAAAATGAATCATTCGATGTGGTGAAGGTTTAATAAGAAAAGAAGAGATAAGCAAATAAAATGTTTTCTCAAAAATGTTTTCTTCGAAAAAAATTAAATCTGTGAATCGAAAGAGATTGACTGAGCTATTTCTAGTTATTAGATAGAATTAGCGAATTCGACAACACGGCGCCGATTTATTGAAAGTTTCAGTGAGGACATTGAACTCTATCGAGATTTATCTGATTGATGTCTTCGCGACTATCATCTCTTGAAGTCGTCTTCGTCTTTCTCTTGATCGATTGGTTTTTTTATTAAACTTTTTTTTCTATGATTTACAAGCGAATCTCTGCAAATAAACAGAAGAAACAACGAGAAGAAGCCGAACTAAAATGTTTATTATGTTTAGGACAAATTATAGTTCGCTCAAGATTAATGAACTTTACATTCGAAACTGTGAAGTTCAGGCTCAAGTTCATAGCCAGCAAATAATTAAAACATAAATGAAGCGGGAAATTAGTTGAAATAATTTTTTTTATCAAAAATCGTTTCATCACCTTCAACGTCAGGAATGAATGACTCGCCATTTATCATCTCTAAGTAACTCGTCGTGCGCGCACTTGATTTGTTTTACAATCAAAAATCCATTTAAGCTAAACACGAGGAATGAGAGGAAATACAAATTCAAATTCTATTCCACCGTAAATGGAGTGAATTCAAATTTATTTTGTGAATGATTTCAAAAGTCTATTAAAAAGTCTTTTGCTGGTTTGCCGACGACGGCTGAACGAACGTCCTTGAGGTCAGAAATGTTTTAATGGCTTTCAAGAGGCAAATAATTGCTTTGGCTTCAATGTTCACATGACTTCTCAACTCATCCTTCAATCTCGGCTCGCGAATTCTTGAAGAAGCAGAAGAACAATGGGAAAGAGAAAATTTATTAGAGACAGAAAAATATTTCTCTTTGCACTTTTGTCACCTTTTTTTTCAGTTTCTTCTAATGCACCGAAGCGAGTGATTCTCGCAAGCCCATTTAACATTTAACAAAGCAGAACTTTTCTTCCAGATCGAGACAAAACAATTGTGCAGGAAACAACTAAATTTATTATTTTGACATCGCCGTCGAAAGGGAAACAAATAAATTTTCGGCCACGACGTTCCTCGCCTTTTCGCGGCAGAAGCAGAAGTCGCACGGCAAACAGAGTTCAACTTTACTTTGAAAGCAAGTGCAAGAAATTCTTTTGCTTCTTTGAGAAATCGATCTCACGACGGAATGGAAATCTATAAAAGCATGATCATCCTATCGGTTGAAGCTTAAATCGTGGCGACATTCAATTTACAGTTGGAGATAAAAAAAACAATGTTTAAGAGGAATTCACGAGTAAGAAAGTTTTCCAATGAATCTCCAATTTCTCGAAGAAGAAATCCTTGACTTTTTAGTTTTTACTTCTCGCTCTCATCTAAGCTCTGTTCACATCCAAAGAAAATATTGATTGATTTTGAATGTACAAACATAGTTTAACACTGCGCTTCGGCCGTGAAGCGAAATTAAAGTGCTGAAATAATGAACTCGCTCTTGTTTATTGAATCACACGTCAAACGATGAATATTGAATGTCCGAAGAGTAATATTAATGATCGCGAGCAATATTTTTGCTAAGCAGAAAATGTCCTCGCATCGTCAGTGAGTCTGCAAACAGTTTTAATCTTAACGATGTTTGAAAACAATCTCCGAGACTCTTCAAAATCAACTCAGAAATGTTCTCACAGATAGTCGTCGGCAGAAGCAAACAGGTTTGACTGCCAGTGTGAATCTCTCAAAACTTTATGATGTCGATCGGGGAATTAGTGTTATTCGTTCGCAGATCTCTTGCTCTTTCACTCGGATTGATGTAAAAAAAACTTTAAAATGTTGCGAGAAAAGTTTAATCGGATTTAAAAAATGCCATTTTAGGCTTTTAAGTCGCTCGCTCATCGAGACGAAGATGTTAATTATGATTGCGAAAAAATGTATATTCGATCAACAATTTGCCTCGACTCCCCGTCGAGCTTCGAATCGCTTTTTTAACTTCTCCCTCGAAGTGATAAAATCGCATTCGATGGGTATCGCATTACAAGAAATGATCTTTAGTGAGTCTTTAGCATCAACGAGAAGTTGATGAAATGATTGAGAAGAAGATTTGATTTTCTCGGACTTAATCCGAAAGATATTTTTGTTTCTCAATAAATCCGCGACTTTTATGTCAAAACCTCAAACAGCGATAACTGTTCTTAACGCAAATAATAAATTTGTCTGTCGAGGGAAAAATTTAAAAGTGAGATGAGCTCAACATAAACAACTCAATAAATATCGAGCACGACTTGACTCGACAACAATCGCCACCCAACTTTATGAATGAATTCGATCTACCAACTCAACAGCGTTGATTGAATTAACGAAAAAAATCGAACGATTTGATCTCAACGAAATTTAAATTGCCAAAATAAATATGAATAATTAAAAAATTAAAATGCAAATCTTCGGATTTGGATTGTGAAAAATTAATCAAACAAATTTTGAGCTTAAGTGGAACTCTCGCTTCAGAAATGGAACGAACGATCGTAAATTTCAAATTGTGCAATCACGGAAAGGATTAAGAAAGTGAATCAACGATAATCCGAGTCATTAATAAAGAAAATTAAACTCGTTTCACGTGACGTGAGATAAGCAAAGTTGCTTGAGTCGAAGACAGAATAATACAGAGATAAGCAACCAGACATCATCACAGATGTTGTTGATACAATTTAAGTAATTCGCGTTATCACTTACACAAGATAAGTCTAAGTTAGTGAGTCGTCGCTCTGAATTAAATTAGTTTTAGTTTTGTTTCAAGTGCATCATCGAATCGTCCGTGAGCTTGATTAGATTTGTAACCACTTACGCTCATCACGATTCGCGTTATTATCTTGTTAAGTGACAGAAAGAGGTTTCTGAAGGAGTTGGAAATAGTCTTTTGCATGAAGATAAAAATAGTTTGATCAGTTGTCAATGCGCAATAACAAAGTGTAAACAACCAAAAGAAGGTTTTTTTTACAAAGGCAGTTAATCCAAGAGTGTTGGATGATGCGACACAACTGTTCCACACCGTGATTCTGATAATTCGTACAATAAATCAAGCTCATAACAACTCGGATTGTGTGAGAGAACCGACGAGGCCTTACGAATAGTTAACGTATCGGAGAAAAAAAAGTTCTCGCTTCTGCTTTTTCCTTCTCGTATCTACTGACTCTTACAATGACTTTCAGTTGCTGTCGAAATTGCGATTCGACCAGACACTGAAAAGAAACGAAATAAACTTTTATAATGGATTTTGATAAGGTGTTAGAGGAGATTGGAGAGTTTGGCCGCTATCAAAAGATAAAATATTACTTACTCTGTCTGCCCGTGTTCTTCGGCGCTGCAAACAGTTTGTCTTACGTCTTCACAGCGGGTCGTCAGCATTATCGGTAAGCAGTCGTAGCCTTTATCACCGTCTAATCGAATCGCAATAATTTATTTCCAGCTGTCTTATTCCCGAGTGCGAAACGCCGGAGTCCGCTCGATATGACACAAATTGGCTACAGCACGCCATGCCGGGCGAGATTCAACTCGACGGAACGTACAGAATTGACCATTGTAAGCGTTTCAAGCCGATTGTGAACAGCTCGCAAAGCTTTGGTGAGATTTGCCCTGTGCAGATGTTTTCCAATGAGACAATCCGATGCGATCAGTGGGTGTTTGATAAAAGTTCTCACACAATCGTCCAGGAATGGCAAATTACGTGCGAGGAGAATGAATGGAAGTTGGCCTTTGTAGGCACAGCTCACTTTGCGGGAGTCATTGTCGGTTCGGTTTGGATGGCTTTTGGTGATTAGTAAGTATCTGTGATGTACAAAAAAACTCGTTTCAATCAATGTTTATTTAGTTTTGGTCGAAAAGTTGCATTGATCGTCTCGACATTCTTCATGAGTTTAACTGGCATTGGTCAAGCATTCTCCACCAACTACGAGATGTTTGTGTCATTTGCATTTCTCAACGCGATTGGAATCGCGGGAATTTTTCCGCTTGCATTTGTGATGGGACTCGAGATGGTGGGCAAGAATAAACGAGGAGTCGCTGGCATGGTCTGCAACTACTTTTATTCAATTGGAGTGGCAGTTCTGGGACTTGCAGCGTGGGTGTACAACAATTATGTTTTGCTACAACTGCTAATCTCCATCCCACCTATGATTATGTTCGTCTACTACTGGATTGTTCCGGAAAGTGTTCGTTGGCTTTTTGCGAAACACAAAAACAAGCGAGCTATAAAAATTATTGAAAAGGCGGCGGAAGCTAACGGAGTGAAACTATCTGATACTTTAATGAAACAGTTTAAAGAGCTTGAAGAAGCTGAGGCAAATGTTGAGCTAAAGAAGACGCGAAAAGAAGAAAGCAAAGGTGAAATTTGGGTTGCAATCAAGGGCATGATGAGCACTCGTGTCATGTGCTTGAGGATTCTCATTCTTCTCTACAACTTTGCAATCAACGCTCTCGTCTATTTTGGATTGTCCTTGAACTCAGTTAGCTTAAGTGGAAACCAGTATTTCAATTTCGTTCTTGTTAGTCTGGTCGAGATCCCAGGATATTATTTAGGCCTTGTTGTGATTGATAAATACGGAAGAGTCGCTGGATTCATTGGCTCAATGATTCTTTGTGGAGTCACATGCGCTGCTTGTGGCTACGCCGAAACAGTTTGGCTACAAATTGCTCTCTTCTTGATTGGAAAATTGGGGATCACTTGCTCGTTCTCGATAATTTATGTTCACGCTACGGAGATGATGCCGACAGTCATCAGATCGAGTTGTGTAGGATTCTTCGCTACAATGTCAAGGATCGGAGCTTTGGCTGCTCCATTCGCTCCTTTCCTTGAGAAATATTACAAACCACTTCCGTATCTCGTCTTTGGCTTTTCAGCGATCATCGGAGGGATTTTCTATCTTTACTTGCCAGAGACACTCAACCGGAAACTTCCGAACACAGTCGAGGAAGCGACTCGTCTTAACTTCCAGCCGGAACTCAACGGTGAACTCCCTTTGAACGATAATAAGAAATCGAGGGATTGAATTTCGAGTTCATTGCCGTGACGAGATAAAAATAAAATTGTCATTGTTGATCGTCGAAACAAAAGCAATAAAGTTGCAGATTTGTGATTAAACGAAAATGTTTGGATCGTTGCCATAGACAAAAAAAAATTGCGGAAATTTTTACGCGCGAACGCCGACGCAAATTTTTTTTCTCATCGCGAGAGTTTTCTGTTTGTAAACATCAAGTGGGTCAGTCATTCATTCATTCATTAATTCTTTCATTCGTTCATTCACGTTCGTTAAATTATCTGCAAAGTGTTTTGAGATTTCCGTTAATTTCAGACTTGAACACGTCGTGGGATTCGAGCTCAGGTGGTGACACTTTACTCTCTAAAATTGCGTCACGTTTATAATGCATTTGGCGACATCAAAACTTTTCGGCGAGCCTCAGGTCATTTCAATTATCGCGATTTGCCTCTCAATTTTTCTATTTTTAAATCACATCTCTCGATTTTAATAAAAAATTTCACAAACACATGAAAATTTAGATTTTCGAAAATCGCTCGAGAACGAAAAGTTTTTTCATTTTCAGTGAAGCTGTGGAAAGCGCGCCATGTGGACGACGAGAACGATTTTCTCGAGTCTCGACGAATTGAGTTGACCTTGAACTAGAGAAAACTGCAGTGCAGCTGAAAAGAATCAAATCAATAAACGAAAACGAATGCAAATCCAAGTCAGATTTGAGTTAAAAGTGAAAAGGAAGCGAAAGTTTTACGGAAGAGAAGAAAATTATTTTTAGCTGAGCAAAGAAAAATTTTCATCAGAAAAACGAAAAAAGAAACTTTTGGCAGAGAAAACCGCGAAAGTGAGAATGTCGTCGATGTCAGATTTGTTGATTAGCTCTGCGTTCATCGTTTTATGTTGCGCGTTAGCTCAAATCGCTCGCAAAGTTCTCAATCGTTTCTCATCAATCGAGGGACTCGTCAAAGAATTAATTTTAGAAGCAATCGCAGCTGCTGAGCTTTGCTCGACATGCTTTGAGCTCATCATTGGTAAACTTAACATTTAAAAAAGATAAAGTTCGGAAACTCTTCAGTGATTTATCTTTAGTGGCTGATAATTATGGAGTTGCGACCTACGCCGTCTTCTTGTTCCTATTAACGATCTGGTGGTCACAAGTTTGGGGAGACGCGACAGCTTGTCCTTACAATCACATGGAAGACATGATTGAAGGTCGAACGACTCCAAGAGATGTTGCACTTAAGACATGGGCTCAACTTATGGGCGGATGTTGTGTTTGGAGGTTCGTTCAATTCTTCTGGTGGTTGGAACTAGCTCAAACACACAAAGGTAAAGCATTCGAGGATTGTTCAGCAGACTTGCAAGTAAACACAAAATTCATGTTAAGTCGTAAAAGAAACATTTCTTTAATCGATTCATTCGTAGGTGCCTCCAATGGCTGGTGCAATAGTTGAATGCATAGCAACGCTTCTCTGTCGATTGGCTTCGAAAACATTGAGCGAAAAGGATCCAAAGTTCGCTACAGTGCTCGATAGTTTTATTGGAACGTCACTTGTCGTTGCTGGTAAAGAATTTAAAAGTCTGGTGTGGTTCAGACTCCACCACGCCACGTGGATGACGATTGTATTGATTTTACTTTTCTATTTTGAAGCCTTCAATTACTCGGGCGGGTATTTCAATCCCGTTCTGAGCACTAGTCTCAAATGGGGATGCTCAGGTAACACTGACATTGAACACATCGTCGTTTACTGGATTGGCTCATGTGGCGGTGCCTTGCTCTCTGTGCCAGCCTTCAAACATCCGATCGTTCGTAATCTTCTGCTCGGCGAAAAGATTAAAGAAGAGTGAAGCTTCTCTCGACTGACAATTACTCGTTCTTGCACAAACCGTTCATTTGCTTTTGTTTTAAGTTTTTCTTTTTGATTAGAAAATTCGTTTTAAATAAATTTTCATCCACGAATTCGCAATTTCATTATTTCCTTTCGTTGATTATGCACGTTCGTTGGTTGTCGCTGTTGGATTCAACTTTAACTTTGATAAGAATTTGCTTTAAATTCAGTCACAAACTTTCGTTCTTCGTCAAAGTCTTTTTCGCGTTCATTCGAAATGTTCTTCAAGTTTTTGGTTTTCTTTGTTTCTGTGCAAGTTGTGATGTCAAGACAATCATTGAGACCTGAAATGACATTCGATACTGACTCGGAAATGAGTAAAACTGCAATCGATCGGAATCGACAAGCTGAAGAACGAATCAATTTAAGTTTTCCTGGCACGAAATGGTAAGAGAAGTCATCAACAAGACTTGACTTGAAATCATTTCAAATGTCACGTCAGGTGTGGACCTGGTAACACTGCTGATGGTTTTGATGACTTGGGAAGCGATGAAGAGACCGATAAGTGTTGTCGACAGCATGATCATTGCGATAACATCGCATCGGGTGAAGAGAAGCACGGACTGAAGAACAACGACTTCTTCACACGTCTCCATTGCACTTGCGATAAAGAGTTCAAGCAATGTCTTCGATCCGTCAACTCAAGACGAGGAAACTACATCGGAAACTTTTATTTTAATGTTCGTGATCGATGTTACAAAGAACAACATCCGATTGTCAATTGCGATCAGATTCACACAAAGTGAGCTTCTCGTTGTCAAAGTCTTCAATTTAATTTCTCGACTTTTCTTTAGAATTTTCATTCGACGATGCATCAAATACATGATCGACACAGTTCAACCAGCCAAGTGGCAATGGTTTGATCTTCCCTTCTTTGACGATGAGCATGACTTCGAGTTTGACGATCCCGAAGCTCACGATTTTGTTCAACGACACAACTTGCTCGCGATGAGAGACGAGAATTTCGTTTGAAAGTTTAAAATAAATTTCGATTTCACTTGACGATGTTTACGAGGTCGAAGTTGCTGTTTTGCATCAAGTTTCAGTGCACGTCGCCAATCAGAAAAACGACACGCAAGGAATTCATGAGAGTTACGCAACTGAATAATTTCGCATCGACAAAAAAGAAGTTGAATTCATTCAAGAAAACGACCACGGCGAGCGTCCGAGATAAAATAAAATTCGTCTGAAAATGTCAATCGTGTAAAGTCGAAGCGGCAGCTAAGGCAACGACAACATTTTACTTTATGAATGAAGTTTCTCAGTTTCCACTGTCGTCGTTGTTGTCTGTTTGAATTTTCCCATATCAATGAGTTTAAATAAAGCCAGCGACGGCTTCTCTGCCTCGTCTCCTCTTCCAAATGGAAATTAAATTTCATTGAGACACGTCGTTGACACTAAAGATGACTCTCGCTCGGTGAATGTTTGTTTGCTTTTGTCCCAATTTCTTTCTCTCTCTTGCTCGCGCAGAAGAAGACAAAACGACGACGACGATGATCTTTAAGATGTTTCCACGATTCCCTCGTGAAATGATGAACACGAACGAAGATTCTTATCAACAAGAAAATTGTAATTGCACAAACTTTTAAACTTTTAAAGTTAAGCAACAAAATCTTTTTAGATTTAAATTTTTGTCGAGAATTCCTTCACAATCTTCTTTAGAAATATTTTTACGGTAAATCTAAGAACATTAACATTCATCATCCATGAATAGATTTTTGTAACGAAAAAAATTTCAGGTTTTGTATTCATCAAAGGGTTAAACGCGATTCATGAAAAATCGTTAGTAATTCATCATCTGATGCGTCAAACAAAGAAGGAACAGAGAAGGAGTCGCTTGATCAAACTAATTAATCATAAAAATGTGTTTTTTTTTCTCTATGTCGTAAAGACTCGCGAGTGAGGACCACCAGGATAAATAAACACGCTAATTGCTCGGATCTCATTCGCTTCAGTCCGTGAAACTCTTCTCGTTTTATGATCCAACTCGAACATAATCCAACAAAGCATTGAAAGACTTACCAGCTCCATCAACTGAAAGAAGTTATAAAAATGTCGTCAGGTTTAATTGAATTTTTTTACGATCTCGTCTCGTTCATTTTGAGTCATTTTTCATGTTAAAGGCCGCAACGCTTGGAAGAAGAAGAAAATTACGAAAAGTCTTTAATGAATTTCCTTTTAATAAATCCGTAATCAACGTTAATCCATCTTGGGAGTGCAACAGCAAAGAAGAAAATTTAATGGAGAGCAATTTAAGTGCTCCAAAAATAATTGCGAAAAAAAAACGTCGATCGACGTGATCGCTTGAACTCACCGTCGCCTCATCACGCGCCGCGATACTCCCATCCATGTTGAGACTCGCGGTAAGATCATCGATTGTGATGAGTCTGCCATTAATTTTTAACGTTTATCGAAAGTGACGCGAGTAAGAAGCAGGAAGTGGGTCACGAAGCGAACCAATTAAATGTTCATTCATTAAGAGATCCGCGATCTGATTAAAGTGCGCGAAAGTTGACGAGGAAGTTCAGAATCCTTTCGATTTATTCCCCGTTGTCTGCCTTTTGTTAAAGCTACGATCGTAAACCGTCGCCGAGCTTGCATTTTATTCGCCCATAAATTTCACAACTCAAATGGCTATCGAGTGCGCATGAAAGCAACGTCGTACGCTCCTTTATTACTCTTGTCGTCTTGCGCTTGTATGTGGGTCAACTTCTTTCTTTAGCTTAACGCGTTTGCTGCTGCTATCAATGTAAGAACAAACAGTAAGCAAATGAAAAATGAGAAGACAACGAAAAAGCGAAAGAAATTTATTTTATTGCTGTTTTGTAATTTATGAAAAATCAGATTCATTTGTCATGTTGTTAGTGATCGAGAATTGGAGAAAACTGCCGCAGATCGGAGAGGAAAGACTCGCCTTGAGGTATAATTGGCTAACAAGTCCAAGCCCCAAAAAGTACTTAGCTTTGTTCCTACAAGGTTCGCCGGAAGCTATCAACGCATTACGATCGAAAGTGCTGCGACGAAAAATTTCAATGCAAACTAATTTCTATGTCTTGACCTTGTGGGATCATTTGAAAAGCCGTCAAAGTCCGAATTGTTTTAATTAAATAAGCCACGCAATCTGAGATTAGAAATTTATGAATTAAAGCGATGATGTGATCATCTAAGTAATGGACAAACGAAAATCGCTTCAACTTCCTTCTGATCGCATCATCAACATCTTTTCATTCATACCGCGGGCTCTTTTGATTACTTTCGTTTCGACACCGCATTGTAATTACCGCAAGAAGGTATTTGAAGAGGTTTTTGTTGGAGGCTCTCTCTAATGCGCGAGGGAAAAGTTAAAAGTGTGTCATTTATCTCAAGAGCTTGCTTGCTTGCATTCGTCGTAAGAAATTTCTTTAAACGAATGCTTGAGCCTTAAAGGTTCGCCTGAAATGCACTTCGAAGCCTAAAAGAAGATTTCTCGCCAGATTAAAATGTTGAGGAAAATGATTTATGCCCGAGAACCTTTTCGAGTTCAACTCCGCCTTCATTAATTTGTAACTCGATCTTGCAAGCAATGAAGAAAAAATTTCGAGCTGCAACTGGAGAGTGAAGTCTTTATCGAGAATTTATGTTCAACGCTCTTATCTTTCTGCTGTTGCCGTCTCAACACCTCAATATCGAATGAAAGGAATCGTCGTTTCATATTCAAAAACGTTTTGAGGTTTCGTTGTGGTCATGCTGAACGAAATGTTGAGAAAGAAATCGGTCGAAGCTTCGATGTTGAGCAGAGAAAAATTATTCTCTTCAACTTTAAAGAAGCTTTGAATAAGTTTGATATATCGATCGATCGATGTTCTTGAATTGAAATCAATTCATGATTCCGTTAACTTCCGATTGAAATCTTATTTCATTTTTTGTTAATTTTCTTTTGAAATTCCTCAACAATCAGACTTTTTTATGATCGATTTCATAACTGTCACCAATGCTCCATTTCAACATTGAACGTGATCGCAACATTGTTGCGAAATTGCAAACCGCAACATCAACTCTTGGATTACGAAGAGATTAAATTTCTGATCAATTCGCTCAATCAACTTCGCCAATTTGAGTTCTTGTCGAATTTTCTTTACTTCAACATGATGCCCTTTGCTGTTAATATTTTACCTGAAATGTCCCTCTATCGGAAAAAATAGACATCGAGAAAAGGTAATCAAAGCAGGTACATAATATTGATTAGGAAATGTATAAATGGGTCAAATGTTTCAAGAAATATCAGTTCGCTTTCAGAATTTATTGAGACAACATCTCCTGAAATATTTCCTAAAAGCTCTTAAAAACTTTGAATTTCTCAAAATGGAATGCTCACAAATTGCTTTAAACAGTTTTGTTTTAGCCAAAATTAATAAATTGATGAACAATCAAATTTCAATCGAGTCATTCTGTTCAACCGATGAGATCTTGCGAGAATGTAATCAACATTTGTTAGAAAAATCATTCACCATCACGCTCAGCAAAACTTCAGAGCGCAAGGACTACGAGCATTGCTTTGACAAACCTTTAGACTTAGCCGGGTACGCTCACTTCAAACAAAGCCTCGAAGAATCAATTGAGGTTATCAGCGACAACGACGATCTCGACTTCAAACTTTATGGAACAACTCCATCAAATTTCCCAGAGTTCACTGAAGATTTGTATGAAAATATTTCTTCCGACGAGGATTTAGCTTTATATGAACCAATTGTTCAGCATCGTCCAGTCCCAGCTTTCCAAGTTTGTCGTCAAATCGTTCACATCAGACATCCAACAATGATTCCAAATGTTAACTTCATCGAAGTTAAGGAAATTCAATATTTCCAAACAGGAACGTACTTCGCTCCAATCAACTCAAACTAGAGAGTTAGAAAAAAGAAAAAGATGAGACAAGAGCTAAGGAAGTCTGATTAAGAATTAAAAAATTGTTTTATGGAGACAAAAAGTGAATATCTTTTTAAAATTTAATTACATAAGCCAAACCCCTTTTACTAATAATTTAAGCTTTTTAATAAAATATTTAAGATACAAAATAATTTCAATTTAAGTTTTAAATAAATTTTTAAAAATCATAAATCAAAGTTTTTCAATCAAGGTTTTACATAAAAAGTTGACGAAGCCATTCATTCCTTATTCGATTCATTCGACTGAAGTCAAATTGACTTGCTAAAAAGTTAAGACTTTGAGTCTAATTTGTCGACAAACAAGATTAAATTCGCTTGATATTCTAAATCCATTGTCTGGCGAGTTCAAAGTTGTTTCTGAAACCTAAACTTTTCAGTACAATCGTAGTAATGCTTTCATTGACTCGTCATGCACGATAAGTCCAAGTAATCGAATGTATGAAACATTCGTTAGCCTATCGATTACATTGTTCAATCCGACGTGAGAAATAAAATCGGAAAACTGTCTGACTTTGAAACGGAATTGAATCTTTAGGAGTGCAAGTGGAATCTGATACGACGAAGTAGCTTGAGTCGAGAGCACAGCGATTTTAGTTTGAAGGTTCACAATAAATATTTTCTGATTGAAATATTTAACAAGGAAACCTTAGAAAAACATCTCGAGCAATGAAAATATTTCGGAAACTCTCAAAATTCTTCTACAATTCGAAGCCTTGCGAAAAGAAACCGACGCCCAAAGAAGTTCACTTTACGTTGCGAATAGTTAAAGACTCCTCAGACCTTGACAACGACACAAACATTCAGACAGACTCCGGATCGTCTCAAGAGCCTCTTGTTCAATTATCTCACTTCAATGCAAAAGTAAGTGAAACGTCGAGTAAAGATTTCGTCGAAGAAAAGTTGACAAAGACAGAAACGTTTGGTTCAAAGAAATTATCAAAAAACCTCGAGGAGACAATAAATGAAACCGAATTCGATCTGCAAATGACAAGTCGCTGAAGCTCCGCCTAAGGACAAACCATTACTGCAACTCCAAGCCTGCAATTTGAAAACGTTTAAATCAATTGAGACATGATCTCTCGAGAGCAACAGCAGTTAAAGCATAAACTTTTGAAATTTATTGTTTGGTACGAACGCTTTGCTTGATAATTTTCAATTCGATATCGCTTTTCATGGCAATAAAAGTCTTTAATTGGAATTTAATGGATTAATTACCAGTTCATTCATTCTCCTTTAGGTCTCTACACGTTTTACTGTTGCAACACAGAATCTGTGTCAATTCTTGTCTAGCTGCTCTTTTATGAAAGCTAAGCAGGGAAAGAATATTTTAATAAAAAAAATGTTTAAGGTTTAACGAAGGAAAGAAATTCTTTCGAGATGAAATCAATAAGTGAAAGCTGCTTCAAGTGCTGCCTAAAAATTAAAACCTTGTCTCTGATAACTTCACCGATTGAAATCTTATTTGAAAAATATTTTGTTGAAGTTTACGCATCACGTAAATATTTGAGAAGTCGATCTGTTAGATGATTTTATACCTGAAACCTAATTTTCTTTTCGGTCCCTTTACCACAGGTACTTCCTTTTGACAGATTGAAATGATAGAAAAGCTCAGAATATCAGAAAGAAATATCAGTTCGCTTTCAGAATTTATTGAGACAACATCTCCTGAAATATTTTTTAAAAGCTCTTAAAAACTTCGAATTTCTCAAAATGGAATGCTCACAAATTGCTTTAAACACTTTTGCTTTAGCCGAAATTAATAAATTGATGAACAATCAAATTTCAATCGAGTCAATCTGTTCAACCGATGAGATCTTGCGAGAATGTAATCAACATTTGGTAGATAAATCATTCACCATCACGCTCAGCAAAACTTCAGAGCGCAAGGACTACGAGCATTGCTTTGACAAACCTTTAGACTTAGCCGGGTACGCTCACTTCAAACAAAGCCTCGAAGAATCAATTGAGGTTATCAGCGACAACGACGATCTCGACTTCAAACTTTATGGAACAACTCCATCAAATTTCCCAGAGTTCACTGAAGATTTGAAGTATGAAGATATTTCCTCCGTCGAGGATTTAGCTTTATATGAACCAATTGTTCAGCATCATCCAGTCCCAGCTTTCGAAGTTTGTCGTCAAATCGTTCACATCAGACATCCAACAATGATTCCAAATTTAAACTTCATCGAAGTTAAGGAAGTTCAATATCTCCAACCAGGAACTTACTTCGTTAAAATCAACTCAAACTAGAGAGTTAAAAAAAAGAAAAAGATAAGACAAGCGCTAATGAAGTCTGATTAAGAATTTAAAAATGTTTTATGTAGACAAAAAGTGAATATCTTTTTTAAATTTAATTATGTCAAACTACTAAAAATTTTAGCTTTTTAATAAAATATTTAAGAAACAAAATTATTTTTTATTCACAGTGAAACCATTTTTTGTTTCAGATTGATTTTTTCAAAGATCTGAGATGATGTTATTGGCGGCTTCAGATATCGCTGAGAACGATGAATTGCAATTAAAAGATCAACTTGGGGAACATTTATCCTCAAATCCTTCAAGCAAGAAACTGAAATGTTTCTCGAAATTCTAAACTAAAATGTTTTCAACAAAAATATTCACGACAATAAAAGGAGAATGTGCAAAATAGGTTTCATTGGTCGTAAAAAAAGATTTATTTAATGTTTTTATTTGGAAGCTCTAGAAGTTATGGCTTTATCACAAAAATATTGATCAACATGGAAAAACAAAGGAATAATTATTTTTTCTCTTCTGGTTCTGAATCTTCTTTAATATTTTCCATTGATTGTTGATAACGATGTTTCAATTCGATGAGTGTCTTGAGATCTTCTGGAGGCCATGGTTCGTCCTTCATGCGGAAGTAGATGTGCAAGATATCACTAGAGAAGTCGAGGAAATATTAATTTTATTTGTAATATGAATGCTTTTAATAACTCACCGTTTGATCATATCCCATGAATCTTTCTTCAATTCTTCCAAAGAGTCAAATACGTAGGCCCAGCAATACAACTCGACTGCATTGTCTTTCGATAACTGTGAAAGGATTTCATTTGCACAAAACTCCTTCAATAGCTGTAAGTCGTAGTAATCGGCAGCTTCGTAAATCTCTTGTGCGATTAGTGAGAAGTTTGTTGGCAGCTTTGCTCGATAGATGAATTGCAAAACATGATCGAACGTTTCCGGCTCAAAGTTATCGACGATGCAAACGTTTTCTCGAGCTTCTTGCATGTCCGATGTGAATAAACCAGCAAAGACAGAACTTGAAGCAGCTAGAATATTCTTGTGGACTTTGAATTCCTTTCCTCGGACAACAAATGTAAAGTCAGCAAACGTAGAATCGAGCATCAATTTAGAGATGTTGTCGATGATGTCATAGTAACCCTTTACTGGATTTGAGAACTTGCTTTTGATTAGCGGATCGTCCAATCTTTTAATGGTCAGAACAATATCAATCGAAATATCATTGATTGTATCTTGATTTGTTCCGTAAAATGTTTCATTTGTTTCGTATTCGGTCTTATCGTTTGACATATTGAACCATCCTGAGGCAGTCTTCGATTCTGACGTAGAGGTTGCGAAGCTAAATCCGCAGTTCTCAAGTTGCACTTGACCAGCTGATCGTGAGATGTGAACTTTAAAGATCAGATAGTTATCTATGCCGGGATCTGATCGAATAGTTATCCACCTGTTTAAAATATAAATTAGTTTCTTCGATGTTCAATTCATAAAAGCAATTTACCATTCAGCATCAATGAATAGCAATTTAACTTTCTTAGAGACAAAAGTTTTTGCTTTCATCATAAAATCTTTATGAAAATCTTCAAATTTCACTAAAAACTTTGACTCTTCAATGATTTCTTCAGTGTCAGTCGACAAAACGATTTCAACAGCTTTTACTTTATCCATTTTAATAATTGATCTTGCTCGATATTCACGAAAATTAAAGGATACAAAGTACAAAGTTATTTTCTTTACTTTGATTTGTCCAAATGGGAAGCTGCAAGTGTTTTTAAATGAAGAAAGAGACAAAGCGATAATCAAGAGTAAAAGCATTCTATCTCGCTTCTTCAGGTTCAAAATCTGTTGATGCAGATTCGTTTTTCTTTAAAAGCTCTCGAAACGGAATTACAGAAAATATTTAGAACTGATAATCTGAATTTCATAAATCTGATTTCATTTTCATTTTTATTTTTAATAAAATCTATCTCAAAGACAAAAAATTTTGTAAAACAATTTTCTGTTTCAGATTGATCTTCTCAAAGATCTGAGATGATGTTATTGGCGACTTCAGTTTTCGTTGGTGGAATATTTTAATGGAATTGTCGAGTGTCTTGTGATAAACGGAAGGATCAAAGACAACATTAATTTAATTTTAATTTAACAATAATTTTATTATATGGATTTTTAAAAATTAACATTTTTGGTGTGATTTTGTGTGATTTCAGTTCAGCTGTTAGCCTGTGCGGCTCTAAAGCTATTTTTTTTAGGATATATGATTTTTAAATATGAATGACTGCTTTTTAAGCTTTTTAAGAAAATTTGAAATGAGCAAGGAAAAAATTAAACCTTGCAGTTATATGAGAAAAAAAAATGTTGTTGATGCTCCCCTCCCCCTCTTAATTCTACTATCTCAGATTTTTTGGAAGTTGATGTTTGACTCTGAAGTCAATACTGTCCGTGGTGTAATTGCCTAGGGCATTGATTAGTTGGTTATCATGGGTTATAGCTCGTGCATAAAATGCGTCGGTCAACTTGTCAACATATTCGCGGATTGTTGGAATGTTCGCGTCCTCATGGAGCTTCGTGATTCGAGTGGAGTATTCAGCATTTAAGGCTAATCGTAAAACTTTGTTTTGTTGAATTTGGAGTTTGTTGAAGTGAGTTTTGGCGCAGTTCGTGTAGATCTGACAGGCGTACGTGAGAATTGGTCTAATGACAGCTCTGTAGACTTGGACTTTTGTTTTCACTGGAGTCGAGTTGTTTCTTTTCAAGATTGGGTAAAGAATTCTGACCATGTTGCTCGCTTTTCTGACTGCACTTTCAACGTGATCTTTGTGAAGGAGTTTCTCATCAAGAGTATAACCGAGATATGTGACATGTTTCTTCCACGCAAAAGTCTGACCATTGATCGACGGTGGGGCCGCGTTTAGTTTACGAGTCATTTTGGTTGATTTAGTGAAAACCATGAACTCAGTTTTACTGGCATTAAGACGAATTTTCCAGCTTTCGAAAAAGTCCGAAACTGTCGCGAGTGCTCGAGTCATGTGTTTAGTTAGAGTGACTGAGTTTTTCCAAGGAACTTCACATAGCAGAGCGGTGTCAAAGACAACAATGTCACAACTTATTGAAACTTCTATGATCGGAGAAGGATTTTTCAATAAGTTTTTGATAATTTTATTATTTTGGGGAAGATAAAAAATCGAGCATTGAAATCCATCTGAAAATCTAAAACAACATTCTCGCCAATTCACTAATTTTTATTCTAAAATTTTACTCCTCGACAATGATAATTTTGTAGACTGATAAAAACAGAATAAGACTTTAAAAAAAATCTTATATGAAATTGAATTGATTTAAGACCAGTTCGTTTTTAGAAATATTTTCCTACCTGAAACCTAATTTTCTTTTCGGTCCCTTTACCACAAGTACTTCCTTTTTAAAGATTAAAATGATACAAAAGCTCAGAAAATTAGAAAGAAATATCAGTTCGCTTTCAGAATTTATTGAGACAACACCTCTTGAATATTTCCTAAAAGCTCTTAAAAACAAAACTTTGAAATTTCTCAAAATGGAATGCTCACAAATTGGTTTAAACTCTTTTGCTTTAGCCGAAATTGATAAATTGATGAACAATCAAATTTCAATCGAGTCAATCTGCTCAACCGATGAGATCTTGCGAGAATGTAATCAACATTTGTTAGATAAATCATTCACCATCACGCTCAGCAAAACTTCAGAGCGCAAGGACTACGAGCATTGCTTTGACAAACCTTTAGACTTAGCCGGGTACGCTCACTTCAAACAAAGTCTTGAAGAATCAATTGAGGTTATCAGCGACAACGACGATCTCGACTTCAAACTTTATGGAACAACTCCATCAAATTTCCCAGAGTTCACTGAAGATTTGAAGTATGAAGATATTTCCTCCGTCGAGGATTTAGCTTTATATGAACCAATTGTTCAGTATCCAGTCGGCATCCCAGCTTTCCAAGTTTGTCGTCAAATTGTTCACATCAGACATCCAACAATGATTCCAAATGTTAACTTCATCGAAGTTAAGGAAATTCAATATCTCCAAACAGGAACTTACTTCGCTCCAATCAACTCAAACTAAAATTGCTAATAATTTTACTTTTAAGCTTTTTAATAAAATATTTTCAATTAAAAATATGTTGCTTTTTTCAAATTTTTAGTTTCAGTCTCAAATGCTGTGATTTTTAGCAGTTTTTTCATTTTCATTTGAAAATTTTATCAATAAATCCCATGACGTCATAAGTTATAAACACAAATTTCTTTTCATAAAATTGTTTAGTTTGCCTTCGGAGTTCGAATTAAAATGATTCTTTATCATCATTGTTCCTCGTCGCACTCGCGTTTCGTTTTGCTTGTGGCCCGTGAACTGGAGATTGATCTTGAAGTGAAAAACTTGAAGCGAAAAGCTTTAATCGGTTGATTTCAAAATATTATGCTGTCGTTTTAGATTCGACAAGTTGGACTTTGTACCGGCGAGCAATACGGCGAAGAGTTTTCAAAGCTCAATCCTCTCCATCAAATTCCAGTTCTTATTGATGGCGACTTCAGGTTGACAGAAAGCAGAGCAATTGGTTGTTATTTGGCGAACTTGCATCCTCAGTGCAGTTTGTATCCAATTGATCCGAGAAAGAGAGCAGTCGTTGATCAAATGCTTTATCTCGACGCAACTTACATTATTCCTACTTGGTACACAAAAATGATTGTGAGTGCTTGATGCAAAGTAAAATATTTTAAACTTTGAATTTAAATTTTACTTTAGGTTCCGATCATTGGAGGAGCAACTTCTGTATCTTCTGAAGATCGCGAAAAAGTCAAGACAATGTTGATTCAACTTGAACTTATTTTACAAAAGTCGCCTTTCTTTGCTGGCGATAAAATAACTCTCGCGGATCTATCGATTCTTGGAAGTGTCGCCTTTCTTCGCGTAAGATCATAAATATTTCATTAGGAAGTCATGCTAATTGATTTTGATTGCAGCACGTCAAAATGGACTTGACAGAATTTCCAAATCTTACGAAATGGTACGAAAGCTTGAAGACGCTGAAAGGCTTCGAAGAAAGTGAAGCAGGAGCAAAAAATTTTGCTGAAATGTTTGAAAATGTTTGGAAGACAACATAAGAATATTGACAATAAATAACTTTTTCAATTGACTTTTGGATGAAAAACTTTATTTGAATCCCATTTTTTTTTGCTAACAAATAATTTTAATCTTAACCTGTTGAATTTTTCAACGTCGACTCCACTGACCGATGAACGACTTCCTTCACAACTTCAGCAGCTTGAACTGATGGAACATGGAAGAAGTAAAGCATGAAGCCAGCAGCAAGAAGGAAATGAGCTGACGCGATGCCGATGATGAGAAAGAAAGAATATTTCGATGACTTCAGTGATGGCATCAAAGCGTTTATTAGAACGGATCCAGATAGGAAAGCGCCAGTAAGGACGAGAAGCCATTGCAGAAAAGAAATCTAAAAGCAAATTTAAATTAATTTAGATTATGAAAATCTTTTTAACCGCAACTCACTTGAATAGTCCACAAAACAGCAACAGGGATGTAAACTGAAAGCGAATATCCATAGAGACAGATAATCGACAGCAAGCTTGGAACGTAGGGAGCCTAAAAGTCGAACTCAAAATTATCCAAACGCCAAAGGAATAAAATTCAACTTACACTTTCGATATCCAAATCGATATCATCACTGATTGTTATGCTCCACTTTAAAACTGCCCAAATAGCAAGAGGCATGATGCAGACATACATGATCAAGCAAGTGGACGCATATGAGACTAAATGAAAGTTATAATGCCAAACGAAGTCGCTGCTGTGGTCATGTTGAAAGAATCTCGCCAAGTTTCCGGAAATTCCGATCGTGAAAATGAGTGTCAGTGTCACCCAGAAAGGTCCGTAAAGATCAGGGTTAACTCCCTAAAAAAGGAAGCAAGATCAGAGTAAATTTCAGGAGGAAAGAAATTTCATTCCTTACCAAATGCGTTTTAAGATAGCTCGCCGGAGCTCGTTTGGGAATAATTGACGTCGCGATTCGATCAACAACTTCCATTGTGTCTATGTCGAAGAATTGCTGATAATATTCGATTTGGAACAGCGAAATTTTGGTTTGCGTAGTCGGAGTAGCTTCTAAAAAGAGGAAACAGATTATCACTCTTGCGAAAACGACGAGAAATCAAAATAAACGAACCATCCTGAAACTTGACTTTTTTCGGCGAGTTCACTGAGATTTCTGGTGATTCTCCGAAGTTCTCGAAGTCGTTGAAGCCCAAGAGACTTTCCGAGCTCTTTGACATCTTTTATAGATTTGTAGTTCTAGCGAAAGTTTGTTTTGTGATGAAATTTTTGTTTCGTGGATATTTTGTTGTTGTTGTGTGGACTTAACTCAAAATAATTCTGAATTCTTTTTATTTCGTGTTGGAATTATTTTGAGTGAAGTCCAACATTTTGTGAGTTGGTAAAATATTTTGTTTTGAAGAAGAAAAATAGAAAAAAATAGAAATATGGATAAAAACAAGGAGAGACTGGCGAAATTATCAATCGACGAGACAGGCGAGGAGTTGAAGGAAGAGGAATGCGTGAAGTGGGGACTACCGCTCGTGGACATCTACAAGTTATCGCTTAAGTTCTATAAAGGTGAAGATTTTTCTTGGAATTGTTTTTTCATCGAATGACGTTTCCTTTTTGATTTCAGACAAATCGGGCAAAGCTGTTCACCTGAGTTATGAGGACAACCTTAAACTAATTGCACTAACGATGCAATCGAATCATGGACCCTTTGAGAATCAGAAACTTGAACCTTTAGGCGTATTCGATGTGATTGGAAAGAATCGACGAGAGCAATGGGCGAATCTTGGTTCGATGTCCAAGCTCAGAGCAATGGAAGGTTTTATTGATCTTCTTGATCGTCTATGTCCATCATTCAAACCCTACATCGAAGCTATTAAACAAGATCGTGAAGAGAAACAGAAGCAAGCGGCAATCGACGAAGCGAGTAAAGCGAAAGAGCATGAAGCAGAGCTTAAACGTCAGGAGGAGAAGAAATTGATTGAATTTGAAAAGCATAGAGAAGAAATCCAACGAAGGAAACTTCAAGATGCATTGAACCAACAGACGTTTTACCAATTCAAGGAATATGCGGAGAAACAATTCCCCGGCAATCCAGATCAACAAGCTCTGCTTATAAAGCAACTTCAAAACGAGCACTATCATCAGTATCTGCAACAACTTCAATCACAATTACATCATGGAGAGATAGAGGAGAGTCAACAGGACAACTCACTCAACTCGAAGGAACAGGAAATGAGTTTAATCGAAGAGAAAGATCGATGCGAAAGCGATGACGAATCAAGTGAATTTGCTGTAGCACAACCGGCCAATATGTGGACTAGAAGTGATTTAAAAGAATTCAAGAATGAAGTTTTAGCAGCTGGCGGAGATGGAGTTATTCGAGTTGGTCATGCACAAATCATCAAAGTTCGAGTTCCGACTTTAGAAGGTGGATCCGTTTTGTTTTGGGAGTTCGCCACTGATAGCTATGATATTGGATTCGGTGTTTCTTTCGAATGGGGAAAACCAGACTCAACCGAAGTATCGGTGACCGTTTGTGAAGCTGACGAGGAAATCGACGAAGAAGAAGATGAAATTGAAAACGATGAGGAAATCACCTGCATTGATGACCTTGAGTCAGGAGCGACCCAGATTCAACAATTGAAAGCGTCACCGATATTCGATTCCGTGCAGCAGACAGTCATTGTCCCAGTTTATCGACGTGAATGTCAAAACGAAGTCTATGCTGGTTCCCACAATTACCCCGGCGAAGGAACTTATATTCTCTCATTCGATAATTCCTATTCGTTTTGGAGGTCGAAGACTCTTTACTACAGAATATTTTACACGCGATAAGGTTTCAAGTTCAATCCCAATCGAAGTTACAACCAAAAACACTCACCATCGTAATTTATATCTTGAATGAATATTTAATGGAAGAAAGTTCTATTCAATGTTGAATCGTTTAGCTGAATAGGTCAAACTAATGAAAAATCCTTTATAAATGTTTACACTTTGATGTATTTCTAAATCTTACTAAAATCCCCATTAACTGGATCTATCCGATGACATTCCAGTTGAAATTCGCTGTAGAAAATGAAATTATCTGTGACAAATAAACTTGAAGATAATCGTGACTCTTTCAATTGCATTGCTCAATGATCGTCCGTTAAGAACGCAAACAAACCATAAAATCAAATGAACCAATTATGGTTTTCTCATTTATAATTGCACATCGTAATTCAAAAGAAGTGAATTAATTAGAATGGATGAATATTTATTCAATTTCAAAGGCAAAGCAGAGAAGAGCAATTGAAAAGAATGTTGAGAACTCTCAGACGGCAGTTTTATTCTTCTACGCAGTCTCGATACTAATTAAGCAATCTATCGTCCGTTCTTATTGTTTCAAATCAACAAGAACTTTGCTCATCGAAAATTCAAAACGCTTCCGCAATAATTATTCTTCCGTGCGCAGATCTAGAAGCAGAAACTTCATGGAAGTTAACTAAACGTCTACTTATGAAAATAATCTCATTTCGTTTTCACTTGAGATCACTCGAGCGATGTAGAACCGCTTGCTCTGATCATTGGGAGAACTTTTGCGCTGCAAGAAGAACGAGAACAACCTGAATGATAAAAAAAGAAACGTTTTCTGATTCACTAGAATAAAATCGAATTTACCGCTAGTTCAGTTAGAAATCGCGCATTTCCTCGCCGAGACTTTGTCAAGCGTGAAAATGAAATGTCTGTTTCGAATTATTAATTATGGATTACAAGAGTGATAGCGATCCTCGGAAAATTCGGAACAAGCGACTCTCACTTGTAAAACATAAATTAAAAATTCGGAACAGACATTTACGCGCTTGACAAATTCTCGGCGAGGAAATGCGCGATTTCTAACAGCAACGCGCTGTCTCATGATGCATTTAAATCTTTTAATTTCATCGTCAAAGAATTTTTTCGCAGAACAAAGAAGAGAAAGTTTCTCAAGAAAATTAAGTTCACTTTTCGGGAACGATCGCCAAGAGAGATCGCTCACTAATTAAACATTCATAACTAAGTTTACTTTAAAAGGCGATCGTTTAATCATTGAAAAGAAACTCAATCAACGATGCTATTTACTTTGTTCTTATTTTAAAAGAAAATGTGTGTTAAAAATAATTAATTTCATTTGTTGGACAGCTGGAGACACAGCAAGACTTTAATTAGCTTCAAGCCAATAACATCATAGTCTCAATCCCTCAGCGAAATTCTTTGTCACGCAAACTTCAAATCAAACTTTTCGTTTCCTCCCAAAATGTCTCTCAGGTCAACATCGTTCTTTCCACGAGCCAATCTTGTCGAAAATAACAATAACCATGCATAATTTCTCCACAACAAATTACTCAATGTGATGTTTCCTCTTTCTTCTGGCAAAGAAATATCGCAAAGAGAAAAGACATGAGATAGAAAGAGCTGAAAAATAGAACTTGAGCGCGCGGCTTGAAATTTTTAATATTCGTAAACTGTTACTGCCAGTTTATATTTTGCTGTTGAAGACATCAGGTGTGCAAGCAAAGAAGCGGAAAAGAAAAGAAAGAAAATAAAGTGAAGAAAAATCTCTGTGACTTGAAGAAAGTAAAGAAAACTCTAAAGTTTTTCAATCAATTTCATGAAAGAACTTTAATTGAAACAAAATAAAGTTTTCGTCACGAAAGACGTTTTTCGAGGAAGGAGAAAATTGAATTGGAAACCAGAAGCGAATAACGGTAAGAAGAATGTAGAATCGAACTCGTCGTTTCTTTACTAAATCAATATTTAATTTGTGAACGAAGCAACGGACTCTCTGGACAGAGCCGAGCGGAGTTGAGTCAAGTCGCGACAACATATCCAATATAACAGTTTCTGTTTTAAGAAATGTTGTTCCAAATGTGTGATGCTTCATTAAGAAGCGAAGATCCAGGCAAGAGACGCACAGAAGATGTGTTTGAATTAAGCCAAAAGTCAATGAACCGCTTTCGAGTCGCTTGACTCTGATTTTATTTTTGCTCGCATCACCCGATTTATCGATCTCGCGAAAAGAAAACTTGTTCTTTAAACTTCCCTGCCGATCTTGACCTAAATACACTTCACTTAACAGCGTCAGAACGACTTGTTATGAAAATGAAGCGATCTAGAGTTTAATGCATGATTGTCTTCGGAATTAAATCGTGCTGACCCATTTAATCGACGATGGGATGAGATGAGAATAATAGCAATTTTCTTCACCATGATGACTTATGTTTCCGACAGATCTCTCTCGAGATTGATGAAAATTAACCCGAAAATTACCGCGACTTGTGGGCTTAGGCTTTCGAGAGAGTTCTCATTCTCACATTCTGAATCATCCAGCGACGATGAATCTGCAGAGATTTATGTTAACGATCGACCGCAATTCAAAGGAAGCGCTGAGACATTTCTAGACTGAACTTTCATTGTCAAGCTCATTGTTCTCCTTCAGTCTTCCGCGTTGCGCTCTTGCACAGATTTATGCTTTTCGGTGAATAGAATCGAGTGAAACAAATTTTTGAGAATGGAAGTGAGATTTCGCAATCAAACGGAAAATGTTTTCTTCTCGAAGCTTAAGCGTTGACACAAATTTCCTCAAATGACAAGATTGTGCTTCGCTGTCGTAAACAAAATAAACATCTTCGTAGAAATTTCTACTGTGACGCATGAGACGCGATGGAATTTTCAATGAGTGTAGTGAACTTTGTTGACAGATCGTTGTCGGAGATTTCACTCTTTATCGTCAGCGATTAAACGACACAATAGCGCGATAGCCAATTAAACATTTCACTCTCAAATCTAATGGAAAGCGTTTGTTTTCTCCTGAAAGAGTTTCCCTTTCCCTGATTTGTTTTTAAATGTTGCTTTGCTTTGGCGACAAAGAAAAAGTTTTCTTCTCATCTTTCATTAAGAATCTTCATCAATCTGACGATTATCTCAAGTCAAGGTGTGTCGATCATCGCACTCGACTCGAACACAATTGTTCTTTGTTGACGCTTCAGTCTCACCTAACGAACAATGAAATGATTTTCCAACTTCGTTTAAGGAATGCAAATCAAAGAATTACTTACTCGACGTGCCGGCTTTGCCTCATAAACTTCTTCGGAATTTCATTCTTTCGAACTGTAAATATCATTTTGGAATCAATATTCAAAGCTCTACCTACTTCTGTGCCACCACAAGAGTTCGAAGAGTTTATCGTTAATCTCACAACGAAATTCCCCTAAAAATATTTGCTAAGTGATAACGGTGAATACAACTCAGAATGGAAAAATGTTAAATCGCAAACAAATTGAGAATGTGGAGCGAAGGCCTTGATGTCACGAGATCACGAATTTCTCCAAAAAAAAACATTTTCTTCAAGACAGGTTTGAACTTCGAAGATGTCTCAATATTGCGTCACTATCGAACCCATTGTTCTCTAAGCTTTCAAGTGTGGGAAGTTACCTCAACTTCTCGCACTAAGCTCAATAAAATTTGATTAACATGTGATGGTAATTGGACAAGAATGCAAGCGATGTTGAATAATTCGAGTCGATTGTTAAATTCCTCTTCGATTTTTCTTTTCTTCAGCTCTCATCATGAAGTGGAAGCTTTTATTGATAGCTCTATCGCTGGTAGTGGGAATCACAGCTCGACCTGCAGAGGAAACTTTGTCGGAAACGACAACTGTCAAAACTTCACCGGAAACTTCAACGATTTTGATTGCTTCAACGACTGAAACACCGACGAAGAAAGTTGAAACGACGACCACAGCTGACTCATCACCAGCAATCAGGTATTTACTCGACAACATGACGACTAAACCTACTAACGTTCGCAACAAATACGCTAACAACTATGCTAATCTAATAACCAAACATACTTTAAGTAACAGTAGTAATTTAGGCTTAAACGATAGTAGCTTGTTCGTAACATTCCAAGCAGTCGTTGGCGAAACTAAATTGCCAACAGCGACAACCTCAACGATCACGAACTTAGTAGAATCAACAGAATCTGAGCATGTGATTACAACTCGAAGTGCTTATCCAGTTTTAATTAAAACAGAAAAACCTTTGGTCAACTTCAAAGTAGAACCTCCGACTGTCGAGACCTTTCGGCAAAAGAAAAAACCTGTGATCCATAAAATCATTTCTAAATGGTCTGATAATCCAAATGATATCTACAACTTCAATGGGTTAACAACTCAAGCTTCAGAACTTCATAAGTTAACGACTCAAGCTTCACAACTTCAAAATAATTTGAATTATTTCGATCAATTGCCCGCGATTTATGGACAACAGTTCATTCATCCACATACGACAACAATCAAACCGCCAATTGCAAATACGATTCTCGTATCTAAGAAGAAGAAACCGGCAAAAAACTCAACCACGGTTGCTCCAACGAAGACCAAAAACAATTGCAAGAAAGTAAAAATAAAAGTTGGAAACAAAATTATTAACAAAAACTTGAGCAAAGAGGATTGCGAAATAGACATAAAGATTAATAACAAACTTCACAATGAGAACTCTCAAACTCAAAAGCCGGCAAGTGATGATTACGATCTTCCCGACAATGACAAGTTCGAGGATGCTAATTACGATTCTGGAGAGAAACAGAATTTAGAAGCTGAAGAGGGAGCGGAAGGAAATGTCGATGTCATAGCTTCTGCCAACGGAGAAGGCTCAACTGTCAAAATAAAGAAAATAAAAAACAAGACCGTCAAGAAGAAAGGATCAGCATCACAGCTTGAGGAAGAGGGTGGTGGAGATGTTGGATCAATGGTCATGACGATGATGACAATGATGGCAGTTTTCAATCCTCTCAACATCGGAGTTTGGGGAGTTGTCTTTGCTCCAATGGCTGCGATGCTTTTCGGAGGAATGTGCGTTGCGATGTATCAGTTTATGCATCATCCGATTTCGAAAGGTCATGGTTGGCAAAAGCCACAAGAAATTGTAATCAGCAATAAAATTAAACACTCGCCAATTCCAATTAAAGTCATGCACTTACATAAACACGCACCATCGCATCCAGTAATGGAAGTCTATGGACCTCCCCCAGTCGAGTATTATGGACCACCAAAAGAAATGATCATTTCTGAGCCGATTCATTCTTACGGTCCTCCTAAAGAAATGATCATTACTGAACCTATTACGTCGTACGGTCCACCGTCGAAAGCTTCAGGCCTTCCAACTGTGAAGAAACCGTCAATGTCTTACGGGGAGCCACCTGTTGACAGTTATTTCCCAGTTGTTGATTCTGGTGGACCTTACAAGAGAAAATCAAACATGAAAATGAAGAAACCTTCTCTCGTGAAGCTAACGAAGAAACCTCTGGTCAAGTTAACGAAGAAGCCTCCTCTGGTCAAGCTAACGAAGAAACCGAAGAAAGCTTACAAGTTTAAACTTCTTTAAGAAGATTTTCCTTCCATGAAAGTGCCATCGAGAAATTGTGTTGAGTTCTCTTTGATCGTGATGCTGAGGTTGTGGCGAAACGTGATTGAAAAAACTTACATTAACCGCTTGTAATTGCTTGTTTATTAATAAATCTAACAGCTTTAGTTTGTAGCTAACCGTAGATTGATTTGTAGTTGCTAATAAAATATTTTATTGGATTTCAAGGGTTTGAAATAAAATTACTAATAAAAGAACTTTGAATGAGAAGCTTTTGAGAAAGGTAAGTGGAAATATTTAATTCAACGACATCTGAAAATTGATTAAATGAGAACTCTTCGATTTTACTTTTTCAAGTTTTCTTTATTCGGATTCTCTAAGAGAAAAATTGCGATGATATAAAAACCTTAACGTCTAGGAAAAATCGATAATTGAACGACTGAGAAATGTTAAATCTTGTGGAGTTTGGATAATTAAGTTCGAATCGCCTCGATTATGCTTAGAAAATTTTACTGGTTCCAAACTAATCTACGAATACTTTTTATGAATTAAACGGTAGATCGGCCTTAACGTTATCAAACCGTGTCTTGCACACCAAAAATTTTTATTTTGACGATGACATTTCATTCATTAATGTGACAGTGTATTTGTGATTTTGACCAAATTATTTCTCCATTGATTCAGTGAACTGCGACAGTTCTTAAGTTTCTTGAAGTCGCCAAACATCAATGTTTTCTTCGAACTCATCAACTATTATCACAATACACTCAAAATAGTCTTTATATGTGGACAGCGACGACAAGCAAATGGCAAAAGCTTTCAATAATCCAGTTCGTTCGTCGCGCTAATCAAATAACTTCACTTGGCCTTGTTGTAAAAGAGAGCTCTTTAGAGAGAAAAATTCTCGTTTACGGCCTGGCAATGGTTTCATATCATTGTCTTTATCTTTCAAAACAATTTCGAGCCTTCTGCGCAGCATTAGAAATAAAACTTTTTAATCTGCGCTTTGATAAGATTTCTTTAATCCCTGACTCACTCTCTGATTTTTTAATTCGCGTTATCTTCACGTGCTCACGAATTGTTTTCTTTGTCTCAACTCAATTCTCGGTTCACTTCGAATGTCCTCTTATCACTCGTTTTTGGGATGAGTTGTGCAATAACGATGTTGTGCAGTGCAGTAAATGTGGCAGTTTTTAAGCTTCGACATTTGATAAACGGCTAAGAAGTTCCTCGTACATGAAGAAGTGAAGCGACGTGGCTAATCCTGACTTGCACACTGATGGCCAAAGTCCTTTGTACAATCCTTCAAGATAAAGCATGTTAAAACATGAAATTTCTTGTTCAAACTCAGTTCAACTTACCACGCCATCCTTCGCGTTTAACAGTTCGTACCAAGCAGTCTGTCATTCCCTTGCAGACAAAGTTTTCGCCGTATGTGGTGCGCGATTGATGGAATTTCTGGATCTGCAAACGTTTCTTGCACAAATCTAACGGGTATACTGCTGACTTGGATACGATTCCGCTAATCATGCCGGAGAAGAGAATCAAATGTGTTGTTGCTCTACTGGAAACGAGAGGAATCATTAAAAAAAATTAATTGACGCATCTGATTAATCAACTTACTCGTTGTGAGTGTAATCCAATGCAGCCTCAATAACCACGTTGTAACACCAGAACTGGATGGCTGTAAGTGGCGCAACTTGTAGGACCGATGGACCTAAGCCTCGGAACAATCCACGCACGCCCTCGTTAACATAAATTGATTTCAAACCCTAGCGGAGAAAGAAAACATATAAATGAAAGTTCGAGAAATTTGAGGTAGCAACAAACCTCTGTCATGCTGGTGTAGCCTCGACCGTGGTCTTGAGCAATGATTCTCGTTCGGACGACATCGAATGGCGTTGACACTGTGTTTCCGATTGCTCCAGCAATTCCTCCGCAGAGGAAATGGCGAGTGTCCGAGTGTTCGCTTAAGATTGGGATGTGACGGCCGTAACGATTCAATTGATCATAGGCCGCAAACTGTCCTAATCCATAAAAAACGCTCAGAAGCTGTGCTGGAATGTGTCCCTTCCACAAGCCGTTGATTCCTTCATCTCGAAAGATGGCATAAAGTGTTTGAATAGTTCCGCTGTATCTCCCTTTTGTGCTTTTAACTGGTTCCACTTGAAGTTGCAAACGAACTTTCGAACAATCCAACGGCTGAGTCAATGCTCGAGTGATACATCCACTGAATGCGCCAGCCATCGGCGCTTTAATGGTATGAAACCATGTCAATTGATGACCACTCTGCACATCATGTCGCTCCATTTTTAAATATGATTTTGTCCTTGTCACCACAGTTTTCGTTGCTTTTGTTTGTCTAAAGAAAACAGAATAAGAATTTTAATCGATTTTGCTTCGAGAGAGAATCGAAAACAGAAGCATGGCTACCGGTGGAGAGTTTATAAATAGCAACAGTTGGGCAAAAAAAAAGCATGAAGGAAAAAAGTCGGATGATCGAAATTTCTAGGTCGCCCACTAACGACACTCATTGCCAATTGTTATTCAATTTTTCACTTCTCCACGTCGGCATAAGCGAATTACGTTGTTAGCTATTTCAAAATTTTATTGCCCCATGCACGAAAAATGCACAATTTTCGTTTTCTTCCCGACTCGGCGAATCGTTCGATGCGGAGTTGAATAATAATAATAGAAACAAGTTTCACTAACACATTGACATTGAAAATTTTTTTCCTCCTGCTCTTTTGAAAATGTTTTTAAAACTACGCAGTAAGTTCAGCCGGCTCGGCTATAAAACAAAAGTCACCTTCAAATAGTTTGGCCCCCTATTTCTTTTCTTCGCAGTCTTCAAGCTAAGTTCGTAAAGAACTTTGTTGTATTCCTCTTATCGTAGTTTGCAATAAAATGCAACTCGATGCAGCTTCGGAAATCAAGACGATTGCTTAAGTAAATGTTGAAACAATTATGTTTCATTTCATTCATTTAATGCCGTGGTCGATTTATGCAGTTTGTGATAACTTTCTTTCTCAAATTCTTAGTTTTTCACTCAAAATTAATTTTGCAACTTGTGGAGATTTACTTTTCACGTCTTCACTTCGACACTGAATATTTCAGACTGAAAATGTCAAAAGAAAAAACTTCTCACGAAAATTTTCGTCTCTCTTCTTGTTTTGAAATTAAACCTCGTTCGAACGAACCGAAATGAAGATAAAGTCAAAAGTAGATGAACAAACTTTTATGTTAAACTGAATTTGTTTTGATTTTCAGAGAAAGCAAATTGGGCCATTGGAAGGTCAATGAACTCTTCATCTAAGATAATTAACTCGTTTAACATGTCAATGAACTTTCTTATAAAAAGAAGAAATTTCAAATAAAACTTTGTTCATCTGTTTCTTTTCTGTGAATCCGCTCTGTAATAAATTTTATTCCGCTGTATCGAAACTTACCACGAATCAGGCCAACGAGAGAGAAGAGAGAAAATGTTCATGATTTTTCATGTTTACGTGACTTTTGTCATGAAGTTGTGTTTTGTTCGTGAAGCAAGAGTGTTTACGGATATTCTGTGAATCGCCTTGAGACAACGCAGTAGACTGAAATTATTCATTCAATCAAAACGCATACAAAAAGAAGAAGTTGACTAAAATCATCCGAGTCGTTGACATGAAATAAGTTCGCACTTGTTGTGATCGTGAAGTTATTTTTAGAATTATTCAATCGTTTAAGGTCGTGAAATAATCTTTTGTTGTTGTCTTGATGTAATGGAGTAAACAACACTTCATATATTGCGTTGGCTTGTATGTTCTCGACACTTTTAGTTCATTAATTGCATAATAATTTCAAGGTGCGATCGTAAGTTATTTATCAACAAACTTGTGGATAACTGTTAACATTGTATTTAGCTTAATAATCAACTAAACCGTTAAAACATATTTTCGAAAGCTTCAACGACAAACAAGTTAGTCCATTGAACTTATGTTGTTGATGTTTTTCAATCGAAGCTTCGATATTTAAAGCTGTGCATGAATAAATGAAAATTAATCATTTTGTCTGTTTACAAATTGAATAACAAATGAAAATATTTTTATTTCAGTCCAAAGATTGAGGCCGATGGTGAGCAAGAGCGTCAACTGAAAGTGTCTACTGCCGATGAAAACCGTGAATTAAAAGTTTCGAGCAATCTTCAATTGACAACCGGCAACAACAATGAAGTCTCAATCAAGGAATCGAGCTTCCATCATGGAGTGGCCGTTCCGATGACTTTGGAAGATTACGAGAAGGAACAAGCTCGTGAAAAAGATCTCGTGAATAAAGCTAAAAAGAAGATGGCAATTGAATCGTCAACTCCAAAAGATGGAATTAGCACTTGGATCCTTCTCAGCGGCAGCAACAATCCAACGACTCGACCTGAAATGAAACCAGCGTTCAGAATTGAAAGCTCCGAGAAGAAACCCGAGAGAAACAGCACAATGACGACTAAGAAACGACCGATTTCGACTACAACGAAAAATCCAAAGACAACTCTGAAACCAGCTCTGAAATATGGAGGTTCGAAAGTGATCACTCGAGTTAAAGTGACGTCCAACGGCTCCGTTGTTACTGACACAGAAGAAAATGATGTCACAACGAAAGCACCTGCAACGACTAAGAAACCTCAACAGACCACGAAAGCAAAGAAATATACGACAGTCCGTCCCAAAACCACAACAGCTGCTCCAACAACCTCATCAACCACAACAGAGGCCGTTGAAATAGTCGAAGACATCAATGACGAGTCAACAACTGCTGATGCATCAACCACAACTGAATCTTCATCGTTCTTGATTCTGGAACCAAAAGATGCTGATTTTGATCTTCCCAATGACCGTTCGCCATCAAAGTCAAAAACAACTACGAAGAAACCAACTAAAGTCGACGACGCTACAAATATCAAGAAAAAGAAGAAGACCAAGGTCGGAGCTATCAGCACAAACAGCACGAGAATAAAGAAAAAGTCTGATAAGAAGACTACCAGCACGAAGTTGACAACGAAAAATCCTGAAAAGCCAATCACTACTCAAATTTATAATTACTTAGCACGTGAAGTTATGCCAACTGTTGGCGTTGGTGTAGTTGGATTGCTCGTAACTGCTGGTTTAGCGACTTATTTCCTTGGCGGACCGCTAACAGCTTTGCGCAGATCTTATGACATTTCCAACCGAAGAGACGACATGGCTTTTGATCGATCAGATGACTTCGGTGGTAATACTCAAGCGGAAGAAGAAATGTTTGGCAAGGTCATCGCAGGTATGCCCGAGAACTCAGCTTACAGAAACAACCTTCGTGTCAGTTCTTACCGAATTAAACCGCAAGCCGCTCAACCTTACTCAGCATACAAATACGCCCAGCAATCTCCAACGTATGCCAGTCAACAACAAATTAGATATCGAACGATCGAAGCGAATCCTTATCAAAACAATTATCAGAATCAACAATATCCTCAATATTATCCGCAACAAGTCGCTCCAGTTCAAGGACAAGCAAAGTCGTCAGTAGTTGATTACACAGTTCAAGGTCAGCAGCAACAACAATCTTCTCCAGTTCAGTCGCAGAATCCGCAAATTCCTCAGAAGATTAGCATCGACTCAGCTGGTTCAAAGTTCAACATTGACTCAGTTGACATGACAACGAATAAGCCAGCTGAGATTCCCTACAACACAAACAGTAATAACGTAAATAATGTTGACTACGATGAAATTGCGCAGAGTTATTTCCCTCAACAAGATGAAATCCCGAGCGATCAATCGTCTTCTCAAGTAACTGTTGAACAGCAAAAAATGCAAGAAATTGAAAACATCGACGTTCCTCGTTCAGACAAAATTACAATCGTTCAAGCTCAATCAGTTCCAACAAATCACCGCACAGAGAAAACTGAACAAGACGATTTGCCGACGCCTGCGGCTTTAACGATGTCGCATTCCGACGAAGAATATCAAAACTCAATCGCCAACGCAATTATGAATCAAAAGAATAAACAATTTGTTGTTGGATCAGTGATCGCTGAAAACTACGAAGAAAGTCCAAGCGTTGTCCCTGAACATGGACCAAGAAGACGTCGTCGCAATGCAATCAAGAAATCTCAAAAGAGTTTGGAAGATAATGAAATCGAAAGAGATGACGACAAAGTTAAGGGAGAAGTGATTGAGACCTCGACTTTAAAAGCTGAAGAGAGCTCAATGAAGATTGATGAACCTTCTTCAACTGAAAAGATTGATGCTACCACTGAATCCACAACAACTCAAGTTACTTACAACATTGAAAATTCTCAGAACAATATTTTCCAGCTGTTCCGTCGAGTTATTGATCTTAAACTTCGTCTCGGCTTGAACTTCTTGCAGAACGCAACAATCGCCTTCCAACAATATTTGAAAGGAGTCGAGCAACGCGTCAACACTTCTCCGCTCTTCAATCCTTACGTCAAGAATGAAACGACAGCAAATGATTCGACAGCTCGTAAGAAGGTTGAGTCTCTCTAAAGTTTAGATCAAGAAATATCCTTGCTGATGAATCCGTAATTTTGACGACGCGTTCCCTCCAATGAATCTTCGTGAAAATTGAATAATCGTTTAATCATTTATCTCAAGGATAACTTCCAAAACTTGTTTCTCTTAACTTTGCATTTTAATTTAATAATCAGTGATTTATTTTCATTCCCCCGACTGCTTTCTCAGTGCAAACCTTTCATTGCATTTTATGGGAAATTTTTGGATTTTTTTTTCGAATAAAATTTAAGTTGATAAATTAAGAAGACAAAAATAACTTAATTTGTGACAGAGAAGAAATAAAATAAAAATTAAACTAATAATACTTTCACTTGTCTTGTGTGGTACAGTAAACTTGGGAACTTTCAGATCCTGAAGCTTCAAAAGCTTTCACTTTCGAAGTTATTGATTTATTAATCAGCCGAGTACCATTGGAGCAAGAAGACCTATCGATGCTGGTAAAAGTCCCGCTCCAACCTAAAGAGATTTAAAGTGAGAAGGGGATTCAATAAAGATTTTAAAGAGCTTACCGCTGCAAGCACCGCTGTACTATCATTCGGATTCTTGCGGACTAAAGCGTAGTTCTTCGTTCGCTTTCGCTTTTTCTTTGGAAGAGTTTGTGCGCTCGCAGCGATTGAGTTGGCTTCGTTAGCATTCGCTGCTGCTGCTACACTTTCTTCAACCGTTTGCTTCGACGGTTCAGTTTCGATGATTCCATTGTAGTTCGAGGGCTTATAAACGCTCATCTCAACTTTATTGTTATTGCCGTATCCATTTGGTCGATTTTCGTTTTTCACGAAAAGAGGAAGAACCGTCAGTTTCACTTGTTGCTGTGTGGTCTTTGTCGGGCCGACTTGTGGTCGACTTTGTTCGTAAGAAGGAAAAGGCGGTCGCACAGAATTCTCATACATTTGAGATGCTGCTGTGATAATTCCTTTATTGTCATTCTTTCGAGTGTCGCCGATCCCGTTTTGAGCTTGGAACATCATCGCTCTCTGGCCGTGACGCTTTGGAAACTGATAACCCTTCGTCGTTGAGACGAGAATCCATTCGCCACTCGAACCTCCATTGGGATAAGTTATTGGATGAGTTCCATCCTTGTTTGAGTAATGACTGCTACCTGAGTGATAATGATCGCTGTGAGGCCGATCGTAGTGATTCGGACGATCATACGAATTCGGTCGATTGTGTTCGTAAGAAGGTTCATGACTTGGAAAGTTTGATGGACGATTATCGGTTATGATATCAGGTTTATAGCCTGAGGGACGATCAGATTGATATGATGGGCGTTCATTATGATACGACGGTCTTTCAGATTGGTAAAGCGGTCGATTTGGTCGATAATCATCGTCGTAATGTGATGACTGTGTGTGATGAGAATAAGAAGATTCAGGAGGTGGAGTTGGTCGATTGTTTCCTGAAGAGCTTGGTGAGTAGAATTGATTGTTTTGGAATGTTGGACGACTTGGTTTTTGATTGTAAAACTCTTCGTTGTCATTATTATTTCCATAATCTTCCTCATAATTATACGGCGGCCGCGATGGTCGATTAAATCCGCCACTAGCTCCGCTTGGATAATTGTAATTGCTCGGCGCAGGTTTCACTGAACTCTGCCACTTGCTAACTTTACTTTTACTCCAAGGAACAGCTTCGAGAGTCACCCAGCCGTTGTTCTTGTTGTAAGGGTGATGATAGTTATTACTTTCACTTCCAGGTCGATAACGTTTACGTTCTTGAGTGTCACTTGATTGAGGCTCTTGATCAGCATTCACATTCGAAACTCGTCGATTTCCATCGTCCTCAGCTTCGATTGATTCGTATTTGTCTTTTGGTTCTTCATCGATGACTTCAATCGTCGTCTCTTGAGATTGAATTGTTGGCTCAGTCACATGAACTTTATTCGCGTAATCTCGAAGAAATTTCTCCAACAGCTCAGGTGAATAAACTGTTTTCATGGATTGCTGCGTGTGCTCCGGTGACAAATTGCCATCGTCGATTGTAACACTTTCTTCCTCGCCCGTCGGCATCTTTTCATCGTCGTTCAGATGTGGAGTAACTGTCATGCTTAATGAAGTTTTTAGATTGATCATTTTGTTTCCATTCTCTTGGTTTTGGTTTATTGAGTATTTGGAGTTTTCAACGTCATTGAAACGAATCTTTTTATTGATTAGTGGAGTGTTCCCTTCGATGATCGTTATAGGATCGCCATTAGGGACTTCAACCTTGTAAGTCGTGAAATTGTTGGCTCGAAGAATTTTATTCGGAGAATTCGTGAAATGAACTGTCTCGAGGAGACTCACTTGAAAGATCGACATGAGGTTGATGAACAACACAAAATTAATCTTTGTATCAAACATTTTAATTCGTTTTCTATCACAAACAATTTGTTGAATGAATTTATTTAATTAATTAAAGACTTCACTTTCTTATCCTTCAATTGCACATTGTCAAAGAGATATCACCGAAAGCTTCCACTGCCAAACACCGACTGAGCTTCACGATCACGCCTAACCCACTAATATAGTTTTTCCCGTCGTCGCGAGACATTGAAATAGAAAGAAAAATGGAAAGAAATGAAAACAGAAAACGCTTTTCTTTCATCTTCGTCGTTGATCGTCGTGGAGCGTTTCATGCGATCATTTGATGGGAGTTTGCTTTCAAGTTTAAAATTATTAGCTTTTTTTTCGTTCGCCTTTTGGGATGGAGAGCGCTAATAGACGTCTCAAGATTTAACGAACTCCAAATATTGCTGAGTGGAAAAACTGAAAGTTTTGATTGAAAAATCTTTTTGATGTTCACATCATTTATGAATGATTCGTCATTTGGCCTCGCAATTAGTTAAACTATTGATTACTGAGCTTCATCCGATCAAATCAGGCAAATTGCATTTTTATTCGTCGATCAACTCTGAGGGTGAATAATTCATTCGTCTCTTCTTCTTGTTCTTAGTCGAAAGCTTTTCTTTTAGTGAAACTGGTAAGAAAGTATGAAGAATTGACATAATCGTAGTGTCGCGTTTGTTTACAGAAGAAGGAAATGCTTTCATTCAACAAACATCAAAGATTCGTGGAATTAAAGTTCAAACTTTTTGTTTCGTTCGGCATCAGAGCGAGAAGATCCAAATGAAAGTTTGCTGATAAATTGTTTTGAGTTTGTCAACCATCGTCATCAAGTTAAATAATGATCACACTTTACACTCACTTCATCGTGGTTTGTGGTGCAACGCTTTGTTATTAAAATCGTAACAATGCTCGAAAAGAAATTGTTAGACGTCGCTGATATGATTTCATTGCTGTTCAGCCATCCACTTAAGTGCTACAAATTGAAAGAAATACAACAAATTGTTTGAACGGAAAAATTACTTTAATGAAGATAATGAAAACACTCCGTCATAGCTTGAACTTGAAAGTCTAAAGTGAGAGGAAAGAGAAGAGGCAAAAGCAATAAAAATATTAATGAAATTTAAAATTACAACTCAATCGAAAGTGTGACGAAAGTTGATTGAGTTTAAGAATTTTAAAATTTAAAAAAAATGGGTTTCTCTTTCTTCATAATTTTTGAATCCAAAACCTTCTAAGGATTCGAACCTTAGCTTCACGCATCTTCGCATGAACTTAAAGAGGTTAACTTCTCAAATAATAAACTTTAGAACTTTTATTTCGTTTGGCTAATTCTGCTAGAGTTTCAACTTTACTAGAAATTCAAAAAATTTACACTTTTTTAAATTATTTATTTCTTATATTTTCTGCTCCTGAATGTCTGCAATGCAGAAATTTAAAAAAGCTGCGTTAAAGAAGCTTTCCAAAGCTTTCTTTAAAAGCTCAAAAATGTTGAAGATTTATTATTCATTAGAAAATCAATTTCTAGATTTATATCGTGCTCATAAGAAGATTATTTTACATTTTTCTTGAAATGTTTTAAATAATTTTAATTTGTTTCAGATTTAATTAAGTTCCATCGAATAATTCTACAAAATTAAAAAGATTCTCTTCAGTTAATTTCAAGTCAATGATTTCCCAAAAATAAATATTTATTTAAAATATTTGAAATATTCAATTTTATCTTTACGTCATAATTTTCAAGTGATATCTCAATGATGTGTTTGAAAAACCTGCGATAATTCAGGATATTACATAGATCTTCAGTGAAATTACCGCGTTGGCCTAGTGATTTTGAATTTTTAGGTATTCACACTTGTTATCTGTCTCGCTAATTAAACTTTGTCACGCTTCGAATGCAGAATAGACTCGCGGGTGAACTGCTTATGCTTTGCGATGGATGTCTGATTGTCATTGCACAACAATAGCGATTCTTCGGCAGCATAACTATGACACTTGACGAAGTGATTTTTATATAACTTTGATATAAAAGAAAGCAAGTGCGAAGCAAAGTTTTCATTGCAAAGTCGAATTTCGGGGAACTAAGAAGTTAGAAATAAATCGATCAAAAGAAAAAGTTTGTAATGAATTTCTGAGTTGAAGTGAAAAAAAAAATGAATTCATCAAAAATTAAAGTTTCTGCCATTTTCTCGCTGATGTTTGCGTTAAATTTTGGTATCGGAAAAGTTTTTTGTGATGATGTGATTAACTCAACAACATCAGAGCTTGTGAGTGATCCCCAACCCACTGATGACAGTTCAACAACAATTGAGAGTTTAAGAATAGAAAATCAAGTTTCCGAGATGATGGCAACAACTGAAACAACGACGACAACTCACAAGATTCCGCCAACTTTACTCAACACAATGATTGATTATCGTCAAGAGAAATCAGGGAAACCAGAAGAAAAGTCTGAGATGCACGAGAAGTTTATGAAGGAGTTCGGGTGAGTGAATGAGCTTTTAGTGAGCTTTCAAGCTTAACATCAAAATTTCTTTTAAGAAAAAGTGAAATGGCGATGTTCCATCCTAAAACAGGACAAATTATCGATGCAAGAGTGAAGCAAGCGATTATCAACAGTAAACAACAAGCTTTCAAGAATCATAATGTTTTAAATACAAAAGCTGTCGAGTCAAAGAAACCAACTCAAGATCAAGTCGCAAAGTCTGCTGAAGTCAACAACGATATTTCGAAAGAAAGTCCAAAGAGTTTCCTTCCATCTCCTGAAGTCAGTCCACTCTTTAATCGAGAGAATCAACTTCAAGATCACTTCAGTCCAATGAATCAATATTATCGATCAACTCAGCAAGACGCTCGCTATCCACATGAAAGTCCATTCAGTTCAGCAAAGCCAGCATTAGACACAAGATGGCTTGGAGGGAATAGATCGCCGAATGAAATTCCAAAGCCAACTCAGCCTTTCGATTACATGCGACCACCGCAATATCTTCCAACGCAAGGAAGAAACTCTTACAATCCCGACTTTTCGTACCGCAATCCAATTGCGAAAGAGTATTACGACGATCGAGTGACTTTCCCTTCGGATGGACCTCCAGTTATCAATGATCTCAAACCAAACTGGCCAGTCGATCACAAGGTTCCTGATTTAAACTTCAAACATCAGAAAGGAACTTGGAAGTGGATTCCCGAAGACGAGAACTTCACGAAGAACACAACAAATGATTATTATCCTCCAGAGCATGAGTCAAAGAATATCCAGCAGAATCCTCCGCTGCTTTACGAGAATTATCCTCCGTTCACTCCACCAAGAGATCATCCATACACTTTTGATCAGCCAAAAGGAATTCTCAGTCAATTGTTTGGACATCACATGCATGCAATGCATTCTCCTCTCGTCTCAGAGCATCATTACTCAAGATATCCAACAGGTCCCTCAGGTTATCCATCAAGTGGCAGTGACACATATCAAATCGTATCAGAAGAATATTCAACACAAAAGATCGCAGACCATGCAGCGCCAACAAAACTTCCAACTGAGATTAAGCAAAATCGGTAACGACTCCAATTCTTCTTAATTTTCTCTTTAAACATTCTCATCGTCTGCAGACCCTCGCCGTGGAAGAAAATTATTCACGTTATGACAGCAGCGATTCCAATTGGATTAATCAGTGAGTAACTGAACGTCATGCTTGTTTCGTCATCTTACAAGTTCAATTTCATTCATTCACAGTCTCGGCGTTAACGCCTCGCATTGTTTACGTTCATCCAAACGCAACCGTGTAAGTCAATTTGTCTTACTCGAAACTGAAAATTGCATTCACACTAACAATGGCGGCGCGGTTGACAAACTCTCGTGACGTAAAACGTGACGTGGTCATTTAACAGATTGTCATGATGAGAGAGTCATCGTTAGTTTAGAGAAATTTGTGATATCGTCTCAGTTTGGAGATTGAGAGCGAAGCCAATCAATCTTTGTTGATCGAACGCGAAAATATCTCGGCCAGAAGTGACAAAACTTCCACCTCTACACTCGAATTCGTATGAAAACTTAATTATCGAGTCTGCTGTCGAGTGAAACGTGAAAAGATCGTTCGTCAAATTAATCCTTTAAAATTTAATTGATGTCATCGATTTCACATTCGCTTAATCGCCCGCCCGAGCCGTCGCTTTTGCATATTCTTTCAATAATTTCTCTCAGCCCCAATTAATGAGATTAAGCTTAAAGCGGCATCTCATTAAATTCATACCACCGGCAAAGTCAATAACTGCAGAGAAGAAAAAACAGATTATCATCAGTCAAAGAAAATAAATTTCTTTCAATCTTGCGTGCAATGAAAAAAGAAATTTTTGGCATTGATAACTTCGTCGATTTCGATGCAAATGTCGAGCGTTACTCAATCTCGCAAGCACGGACAAATGAATCACGCGATTCTTCGTGATCAAAGATTTTCAGCCGGAAGGCTTTCGAAAACAGCCCAACAAGTGCTTGTAAATTTCTCGAGAGATCGACCATTCGAAAATAATGTGCATCTGCGAAATAAACTGACCGAGCCGTGAGTCGTTTATGAAAATGAAATTGCAATAAAATCTCTTCGGGCGAGAGTTTACTTAACAAACAACAAGTGGGTCTTGTTGTCAGCTTGAGAAGTAACTTCAAAGTTTCAAAATCTTTCATAATCTCCATTGAGAATCATGCGAAAAAAAATTTAATTAACAATCTCTTTAAATGGACCAAACTCTTAACGACCTCAACTTCCTTAAACTTTAATTAAACTGGTAATTCAAGCCAATTTCGTAAATTTATGTTGTGACAAAGTTTACGCCATAAATTTCGGCGCAAGGTGTTTTAAACTTTTTTACGAGCGATAAACGAGCAATTTTTACTAAAACTCAAGACCAAAAAAAAAAAGTTTAATTATTTCTTCTTCTCATTACTGAAGATTGAAGTGAATTTTTCTCCACGAACGCAAATTCATCGAGCACAAAGAACCTGTGACTTTCACTTTCGAGTCTTCTTTCCGAGTCTCTTTTCGTTTTGTGACGACGACTGTTTCGCAACTTCTGCTGCTGCTCGGAATGTCTGCGCAGAATTTAAAATGCAAATCAGTTTTTTATTTCGCCGGCAAATTCCATCTAAGTTGATTGATTTTTAATTATATTACATCTGAATCTTTTTTTATTGGATAGGCCGACACTTCAACAGCCGCTCTTGCCACAGAGTCAACAATATCCAAATCAACAATTCTCTAATCAACAGCCACTAAATGGGCAAGTCAATGGACCGTACCCTCTCCGACAGCGCTCGACGGAGCTCAACGATGAGTCAATTAACAATTCGCTGATTCATTTCCTAAAAACAATGGAGATGCAGTTTCAAGATAAGCAGCTGCAAAGTGGAGAGAAGCTCGATGGAAACTGCGAAGATCGTTTCTTCTGTGAAGTTGCATTGATTGGAAAGCAACCAACGGCTGATGCTCTTCATCAAACGCTTTATCACGTTGCTCTAGAGTGAGATTTGATAATAATTTTACGCTTTTAATTTCATAATTTCCTCATTTTAGAACACCTGACAGCGAAGCAAAGAAAAGCGGCTTGGGTGAAATTTTCTCTGCAATTAAACGACAAAGTTGCGATGCCTTCGTATGCGAGAAACTTTTTTAATTTCTTACAAAAGAAAACTAATAAAAAATAAATATTTAAAACGTGTGCAATGTGTTTTGTTTGAAATAAAAATGTTTTATTGTCTGGATTTCCAACTGAGAGTTGATGTCGGATCAACGACTTGCGAGATATGTTGCTGGAAACTGGAAATGCAAAAATGAGCGGTGATCGCTTACAAACGCCAATAAAAACTAATAATTTCGATCGGTCAGACGAGACTTGTTTTACGAAGACTTTTTTTTTCATGTGTTGCCTGCCAACCACTTTCTACCGACGCTTTAAATGTTTCATTTCGAATTGTTGTAGAAAATCTATTTACTCTCAATTATTCATAGCGTAAACTGACTTGAGCTGCAAAATAAAGAAAAGATTTCTCAAAAAAAAAAATGATTTGAGCTATGAGGAGATGAAGGCAGTGACGGGTCTGATCCTTCCTTTCAACTTAAAATTCAGCGGAGGCTGAAGCTGTGAACGTCTAAGCAAAAAAAAATCGAGAAACTCATTGAAAGAAACATGATTTTTATTGATAGTAAGTGGAGGAATTTTTTGCTTGATCAGTCGATGATTTAAAGCGGAGAATGAGAGAAGAAATACGCGACAACATACACCGGCGTGTGGCAGCTAACGTCGATCAGCTTTGACGCAAAAATGTCTTTAGCGAAACTCGCAAATCGGAGATAAAGAATTTCTAAATTCGAATGACTTTAATTACCGAACAACCGACGAAACTTGATTTCACGTGTCGCTCGAGCTTTTTGTCTCAGGCGGAATCTTAAATCGCACCCCGATGATCGCGAGAGAAAAGAAAAGTTGAAAATCACTTTGAGCACACAAAACATTTCACAATTGTCAACCGGCTACGGCGTTGGAGACGAGCGCGTCGTGGAATGCATCGCGTTGCTGGAACTGCAAGCGACGAAGAGATTTCTTTTCTCGTAATTGTGAAAACAAGTGTCTTGGTTCGTCATTTTCCCTCAAACTTGTCGCCTTTGTCTTTTGCAACTCGATGCTTGCCTTTTCTTTTCGGAATCGAGACAGGTTTACTGAAGATTTGAGAAATCTTTTTTCTTTTCGGGAAAATTCCACACGACCCACGATACTCGTTAAAGATTCATGATCTCTAAAGTATCCGGCTCGAAAATGCATTAAAATTCCACGATCCTTTCACCAGAAGTTCAAGGTTATTCGCTGCAACTTTCGTAACCAATCCACCACCCCCGTGATCATCGTGCAAGCCTTTTAAAAGAAATTGTATAATTCGATAATCGTATCGGCGAAGAATGCCGCGCTGCTGTTGGAGAAGCGAAGTGAATCGACTTTCTTTTCATTAATGAACGACGAAAATCATTTCCCAGTGTGCGTCGGCATTTTTCAGTCGACTCGAAGCACGAGAAACAAACACAAACACACACTCACGTTCACGTCGATGAGCTTTTTTTTCGGGCTTGGGGAAAAAATTATGCTGCGCGATTTTTTTTCTCTCCAGTTGCCGCATTCAGTGCTTGCACGAAAGCGATTAAAACAAGACGGTTTTTGAAAATATCTCGCGCGGTCGATGGAATGTTGATAGGAAGTTACACGAATCCTTGACGGATGAGTTAAAGTTTGAAGGCGAAAGTGAAAGGAAACTTTTTGGTAAAATTAGTGACAAATCAGTGAATCGCAATCGTTTTTGGAATTGAAAAGAATTTTGATTAAGATCATCGCTAATTCAATTTTTTTTGGTGAAAACGATATTTTCTTCTTCTTGTAATTCATCGAATTGAGGAAAAGTTTTCTCGCGCTTTGTGTTAATTGGTAATTAGAGAGTGAAACAGAGCCTCGCGAATTAATGGAATTAACTCGAAAATAATCACGGAAAAGAGTTAATTTGGAATAACAAAAAGAAAATTGAAACAAACTTATCATTAAACAAAGACGATTCGTTAAATCGTTGAACTTTGAGTCAAACGAAATCGAAACTTTTCTCTCCTCCAAAATAAAATAAAAACTTTTACTTTCGTTTTCCCGTTGAAATTCTCGGTCGGTGACTATCGACGAGCATAAGCGATCACTCGTTCGTTGCAAAACAGTTCAAAGTTATCTCTGCCTTTTCCTTTCTTTCTCAATCGAAATCGCGGAAGTCGTGATTCGTGCATTTGCGAAACTTTGTTTTCCCATCCGTAATCTTCTACAGTCAATTATTTAAATGAAACAAACGCGATATGAAAAGACGTCGAGTCGACTGAACAAACTCAAATTGGAAACCCGACAACGACGTTTTAAGACAATTATTTTCCTTTCTTTTCTTTGAGTGTTTTCATGATGTCTCAGCGCAATTGCTTACTGTTTATTTTATGAGCGAATTAAACAATGAAGAGTTTACTTAAGAAAGACTTTAGCTTTACGCAAGGAGCAATTAGTTTATGTGATGACTCAATCGACGGGACGATGAATCACGTTTGGGATTTTCAAGCCGCAAAAATTCGAATGAAATGTGCAAGGAGAAAGATTAATCGCTTCAATAAAAGCTTCACGACTTGACGTCTCATGGAAATTTCATTCATAATCTTCACTCGTCTCGTCGTCTCATTTTTCAACTCTCATCTTAGAGTTGAACAATCTCTGACCTAAGTCAAACAATTAAACCAAAGCTACACACTCAAGTAGCAATTTTTCTTTTCAAAGCCAATGTCCCCGCGTGCCTGAGACTTGTGAACAAGCATGAAACAAAACATGTTCGTGTGTGAGCCGATATAGGTCGATTAAATTTTTTTATGTTGAGCGAGAGATTTCGTTGCTCGAACATAAAATATTTACGTAAAGAGTTTCACCACGAAACCATCTCTTTCTTCTCTTCTTGCCTCTAATCTCTCTCTCACTCGCGCACCAAAAGAAAGTGAATTTCAAAGACGGTTAAATGCTCCAACGATACTTTGCTTTATATAACCGGCCGGAATTGTGAAATCGCGAAGAAATCTCACGAGACAGCGAGAGACTTTTCACGGGAAATCGCATAGAGGAAACTATTTCAATTATTCAATTGATTGCGCGAGACGCCGCTTGCGGGTTCAACCTCTTGCTCGACGCGCTCATGGAATTTCTAAAAGATTACGACAGTTGCTTGTGTTTTATTTCACCAACGGCTGTCAAATTTCTTCTTTCTCGAATCAATTCGATCGCATTTCGCTCTCTATCATTGACAATCTTTTCACGCCGATCGCAATCTCGCGTAATTAAAAGACGATCAGCTTCTCCGCGAACTGACAAGTTTGATTGATGGTCCACTTCAAAATATTGTTAACTTCACAAAGAATCGATCGATTTGCCGGCTGCAAAATAATTTCGATTCTCCTTTTTAAACTCTTCGCACAATCTAAGTTTTGACAGAGTAAGTTCGTTGACCTTCTCGTACTGGAGCTTTAGGCTTTTCATTTTATTGCGATGAATCATGGGAAAGTGTGCCATTAGCTATAAATTTTCGATGCATCGAGTTGAGTGAGCTTCAAAAAAAGCAGAAGATGAGCGTTAATTAGAAAACATAAAGCGCTGATCGATTCGAGAAGAGAGAAGCCGAAAACGATTGCGTGAAACCAGAAGAAAAAGCGATGGAAATTCATTTGTTTCTTCTCTAACTCGTTTTGTAGATAAAACATAAAACGCGACTTTGCAGAAAGTGAAGAGGAAAAGTTTACAAGGTTTTTCGGAAGGAAGTTATCAGAGCTGAAAAATAGTTTGTGGAAAGCAGAGACTCGCACAAGTAACTCAAACACATTTCTCCGTGTTAACGCAATGCTCGAGGCGATCAATTACTGAACTTCAACAACGAGACGATTAGTTTACTGTCTGCAACAAAGTGCAGTGATAATTGAAAGCAGAAAGAAAGAGAAGTCACCAAAGCAATTACCGCGCAAAGTCATTAAGAAGCAAATTGAAAGGAATGAAGGTAAAGGCGCCGTAATGTCTAGCGAGGAAATTTTTCTTCTCAGCCACAGACAAGTTGATAAATTAGTCTTTTTCATGAGTCGTTTAACAAGATAGTCGCTTAGAGACGATGCCGATCAACGAGATATAATCGCTCGAATGTATTAGCGTCTTGCTTAACACCTCGCGCTATCCATCCACGCCCATCATTTAACTTTATCTTAATTCGATCTTTTCTCTTTTCCGTTTGTAGATTTTCGGGAATATGCAGAAAATCATTTTCATTGCCATCACATTGCTGGGAGCGTTCATCAACGCAGACTCAACCTCCGGCACTGGCTCATTCAAAGTCACAAAGAGCAATGTTGAGTCAAGCAACACGACCTCCCCTAAAACTATTTTTAAACCAGCAGTTACTAGAACGGAATTGAAAGTGTCGAGAAGTTTGAATCCAGACAACGTACAGACATTAAATGTTCGAACGAACACAGGCGGTGTAGCCACAATCATTGTAAAGAAACGTGATGGAAAATCATCCGTGAACAATGAACCGCGACAAGCTTTTTACGACCCAGGCAATCAATTCTCACGCGGTGAAGTTAGACGAGGTTTGTTCGGGCCGATTCAACTTGTCGATCGACTTGAAGACTCAGAAATGCAAAAGTTACACCAACAGCATCAGTTTGAGAATGGAAGAGTTTACAATCAATGGGGCTCTGCTCAACCAGTCACGACACTTCACAAATCAAATGTTTATAATCGAAGCCCTTTCGATTCTTATCGTTTCGCTCAACCATCGGCAAATGATCAAAAGTCAGTGAACCTCATCAATTCTTTCATGCAACATGTTCAACAAATCGAGGGAAAGCGACAGGTACGTTCACCTGACGCTTACATGCCGAACGATCGCGATCAAGTGCACACAAAAATCCCCGAACCAGTTACAATCAACTCAGAAAGCGTTTATGTCAAAGATCAAAACCCGAAACGAAGTCGCTCGCTGCTGGAAATCGGAGCCGATGGAATTCCCGTGATTAATGGAATTCGCGTTCCCGACGATGAAAATGATAAACGTCAGACATGGAGAAACGCCAGAGTGATTAATGGTGAACTGGTGCCATACGAAAGTGGATACGTTCCACCTCGAACTGTTGAGTATGGTCAGCTTATTTATCCCGTTAGAAAGAGTGATGAAGAGATCCAAAGCCGGAAGAAGAGCATTGGACCATTCACGAAGTCAGATAACTTCTCAGAGGAGAGTGATGATCAAGAAGCGAGTAAAAGTATTGGACCGTTTAGTGTTCGCGATATGTTCAGTTCAAGAAGTAGTCAACTTAACTCTGATGGAAGTATTGGACCATTCTCAGTTGCTGATAACTCAAGAACGACAAACACGAAATTGATTGATTACATTAAACGAATTAATGATCAAGAATACCGAAAAGATTATTTCGTTGGTCGATCGCCGAAGGAAACTGGAGGACAACAGAAGATTCAACGACGAATGTTAACTCAAACTGGCAACGCTTACTTTCCTCCATCTTCGAAGTATTCAGTGAAGCCAGCGGATTCCAATGTAGCTCAAGGCCCAGTTTTGCAATACGCCCACCCCGAGTTTGGTCTACAGACTGTTGGACCATCCTACGAAGACCAACAAGCGAAGAGCAATAGCAACAGCCAACAAAACAAAGCTGAATATTTCCCAACTAATCTCCAACAACGTCCAAGTAATCAACCTGTTTATCAGATTGAACCAGCGGCGTTGAACACGAGAGAATATTTCAATTACCCTAAAGCGCCAGCAACTTATCCATACAACTACGGTTTCATTCGTCGTGTGAAGCCTGAGAGACCTTTCTGGGTGAAAATTTCCGAGCAAGTCCGAGACACTTTCCAAAACGGTTTCACTCAAGTTCAAGAGATCACGAGGCCAGTGATGGATCCACTAATGGAAGCCGGAGAAAAGATATCGCACAATCTCGGCTTTACAAACATTCCTCCTAATCAAGTTGCACAAGATAAAATCTCAACAGTCGGCCATGGAACTTCTTATATCTTCCCAGCACTTGGAATGCTTGCTGGAGGAGCAGCGTTGAGCTTGGGAGCTGTTGCGATGGGAAGAATCTTTGATGTTGGAAATTTACTCGCAATGCGATCAGCAGATGGTGAAATGGACATTGAACATAAAAGAGCTTTGGAGGCGATTCAAAAAGCTCCCACGACGACACTATTTCTAGTTGAAAATAATGGAAATAACGTTGAAGTTGACAACGGAGAGAGATCGAACAATAGAAACACAGCTGAGCTCTATGGAGCTCCCACGAATCATCAGCAGCCGAAAGCAAAGTTCCTTGAGGTTTTTGCCATACCTTACCACAATTCAGCCGATCGAAGCATCGAGCCAGCGGAACAAGAATCTGAGTTAAGCAACCATCAAAGGCGGAAACGCAACAAATAATCAAAATAAAAATTTATTTTTGTTACGTTAAGTTTACAGAAATTTATTTAACTTTAAGAAGAAAAAAATTAAGTTAAGAAACGATATTAAGTTATTTATGAGAGAAGATTGAAGGAAAAAAATGTTAAGTGAAAGAAATGAAATAAAAGTTTTGAAAGATATTTTGACTTTTTATTGAATGAAAGCTCAAGTCGAACTTGAAAGTTCTTCAAAAACTTTTTGACAAATCTGAGCTTTTAAAAGCTTTGTCGATGATAGTTTTCTTCAACTCTCAAATATATTTTATGATCGCTCTTCATTTCTGCGATCAAACTTCGAGCTTTCGAGTTAACTCAAAGCTTTGAAAAACTCTGAAACAAAATAATTTGATGCCAAACAAAAATATTTTTTCAAACAATTTTCTTTATTTCGTCTTCCTCTACTTCGTCGAATCGAAACAAATTAAATAAATAAATAATTTAAATAAATTACTAAACTCTAAAATTACTTTTTGTGCTCGTTGTTTTATGAGTGTGAGTGTGGATGCAAATGCAACTTGGAAATCATTTCTCAGTTTTCTTCGTTGAGGGAATTTTTTAAAAATTCCACATTTTTGTTACTTTGAGGTTTGCCTAATTGGCTTAAAGAGTTGCTGGAGTTTTGAACATCGACTTAGCAGCATTTCGAAGTTTCTGTGAAACAACGCGGGCAATGCTTGAGCTTCTTTTTCTTGCGTATTGGCGTGTGCGGTCTTGATTGTCAGGTGAATCAACTTTCACTTGCTTTGGCTGTTGTACTTTAATTGAATGCAACGAGGCCTGACCGTTGACGACGCGAATGTTGATTTTACCGTAGATTTCGTGAGTGGTGGCCGTTGCCATTCTGATATCACGCTTCTCGTTCTTACCGCTCGTCTTCTCAACCTTCAGCATGAGTGGTCCCAAAACGAAGTTGCTCTTGACGGTCGTGAAATCAGCCATTGGATTGACTTTGACGTTTCCAACGCGTTTCATCGAAGAAAGACCGTAGAGAGTAGCTTTAGCTTGCTTAGCGTTAGGGTTTGCTTGTTTCTTTTGTCCTCCAGTCTTATTCTTTGTTCCACTCTTGCGCTTATTCGACTTCTTGGTGTTGATTGGAGTTGCTGGGATTGAGCTCTTCTCACTTGGCTTTTCAATTGGCTTCTCAGCAGATTTACCAACCTCGATAATCTGAACTGGGATCATTTCTCCTTCATCGGAGCGAGCTTTAACTTCTGATGGTGCAGCTGTGGCGGAAGCAGCAGCGGGTTTCTTATTTTTCTTTGTGTTGTTGCGTCTGTTAGAAAGATTTAAACGATTATTACTCGAAATGGTGTTAATTGATTGAGGTTTGTACGAGAAATGTTTTCATTGAAAAACTTCTTTCAAAACTTGTAAATTTCGTTAATTTTCTCACTTTTTGTTTGATTTCTTGTTGCCGGTCTTAACCTCAGCTCCATCCATGTTCAATTGAACGTTGACTGGGTCATAGCTCTTTTTCAAGATTCCATTGATTCTTTCGAAGATTCCATCAACAAACTTGTTGTACTTTGAGACAAAGACATCGGGCATACCTGGAGAAGCTCCATCTTCCAAAGCACCTGAAGGTATAATTGAAGCAAGTAGAGAGAAAATTAAATTTAAATTAAGTGCAAAAATACAATTAACATATAAACGATAGTAGAAAGAAGACGTTTTAAGTAGCCGTGTGTTAACGGTAATCTGAACTCGAAAACGAAAGAAAATATCAGAAAATGAGTCAGCCGTCCATTGGAAATTAATGTCGCAAATTCCACATAATAAGTTGCATCGGAAATCCTCTTATGGCAGTGGCTGACATGACATAATTAACTCGATCTGCTTCTGACACTAATTGTTTTCTAAATACGTCGTTGTTGAGTAACAGCAGCGTCTCATCTCTCACCAAAGCGAGAGAGATAACGAAAACGGTGAGATAATATAATTGTGAATATTTATTCAACCAAAGGCGGAATAGCAGAAAAGTGTAAACATCGAAACTGTTAAACGGTCAACGACTGAGTTCTCGGTATTGGCGCCTTTGGTCCGTTAAGAAAAGTTCATTTCGATCGAGAAGCTAAATCTTAATTAGACGCATTTATTAAAACTCGTTTCTTCCAGAGAAAAGAAAGTTCTCCGGTTTCGTGCTACGCAAAAAAAAAGTAATAAAATCAGCGAAACTTCCTTTCGCTGTCATGTCTCGGATAGGGCTCGATATGCGTCGTTACACTTTTCACACGCTCGCCTTGTACGACGATAAATCAATCGCCGCGGAAGCGGAGAAGAAAGTCAACAACTTCAACCATCCGACAATGTGTCTTGAACTTGAATCAAGCGAAGTGGGTCATCCCAAGCCGTATGTGCCAGTTTACATGTTGGTTTTACGAAAAATGATTGGCATTTCTTTAACGATTCAGACTCTCGCGTCAAGAAAGTTTCTTTCTTCGACTTCTTTCCACCGACTCATAAATTATTCAACTCACGTGAATTCTTGGCTTCGATCAACTCGCCGCCCAAGTCATCATCGTCGTCGTCGTCATCCTCTTCTGTGAAATAGATTTTTCAAGAAACAATGTTAGCGAGAGAGCTCAAGACAATTTTAAACAATGATCGATGAGGGTTAGTGCGTTTGAAATTATGATAAAATGAAAAGCTTACCGTCGTCATCATCATCTAGAAATGGCAGGAAAGCAAAGCATGAATGTGATTGATTGAATGAATGAAAGTTTCATGATGGAAGCGTCTCATGAATGAAAGTTTTTGCAAAAGATAAATATTTACCATCATCATCCAAAGCGTCTTCGAAATCTTCCTCTTCATCATCATCTGTTTAAAGAAAGCGATTAGCGTCCTTAAGGTCTTTTGTATTCTAAATCTCACCTTCTTCGTCATCTACAATGGCATCATTTCCAACTGGGTCGATGTTATTGTTGACAGTTGCTGCTTGGTCTTGTGCAACTTGTTGTGGATCTTTCGCGCCAGATTCGACTGCGTCTACACTTGAAGCGTCAAGACTGTCAATGTTGTCTGCAACTGCTTCATCAACGACGACTGCATTTTCAGCATCGACGGCGGGAGAAGAAGCGATTTGTTGAACGGCTTGTTGGGCGGGTTGTTGAACTGTTTGTTGAGGGCTTGAATCTTCCTCGTCGTCATCATCGTCGTCTGTGAAAATTTAAATTAAAAGATCGCAATCGAAAGTTAACTGATTTGTTCGTACCATCGTCGTCTCCAAGGATTCCGTCAAAGAATGATTCAATGTAATCTTCTTCATCATCGTCATCGTCTGTTAAAGAAATTTATTTTGAGTTTTTCTCAGAGATTTGTTTGAATTTTTCTTACCATCATCGTCTGAGGAAGAAGCAGCAGCCTGGTTTGCTCCTGGAGCTTGATTTCCGGTAGCGACAGCATCATCGTCGTCATCATCATCTGAGAATAATTTTCTTAGTTAAAATTTCTCTAAAACTTTAGTTCAAAGCTCACCATCGTCATCATCATCATCAAAAGGATCATCAATATCATCATCATCGTCGTCATCGTCTGGCGAAATTTCAAATTGAAATAATAAATTAGAATTTAAAACTTAGATTTAACAAACCATCATCATCATCATCGTCGTCGTCGTCATCAGAATCTCCGGGAATTGCTGGACTCACGACTGGTCCACTCTGTCTTGCTGTCAATTCCTTTTTCGTTTGAGCTACATCTTTGACAGGTCCAGCATCGACAGTCACTAAATAGCACAAAGCCACGACCAGTGCTAAGCAAAGCGTCGTTGATAGTTTCATAATACTTGCTTCTATTAACGGCTTCTCTTCACGACACTTGAGGGAAGAGAAAAAAGAAAGTCTCATCATCAATCATTAGGGAACCACAGCATTCTATCAAGATCCGGCAACAACATAAACAAGCCAGCGAGACGATGTTGTTCAAAGGAGGGAGAGAGAAAAGTAGGTAATGCATCTCATAAAAATATCGGTTAAACTGAAATCGAGCCAAGAAAAAAAATCCGAAAACAGGTTCTGGTTGCTTTACTTTCTCGCGATCGAGTGAAATTAGAGTAAATTGAACGGGATTTCGTTATCACTCGCGGAAGTTATCATTCATTGAACAACAAAAAAGCTTTTAATGAAAGCTCTCCACAAATATTTTCCTTTCAAAGCCACGTTCACTGACTTTAACTGTTCATGCATTGTCCAAGATTTTCCACTCAATTTCACTCTGATTGATACTAATTAACGGTTCTTTCCCAATACAAATAATCCACATTTTCTGTCTTGAGACTTGCTTAGCACTCACAATCAATTTATTTATTCCCTGGCGATTCCTTAGAGATCTTCACTGGTTAAGCACTAGAAAACTTCTGAGTAGCGATGGGCCGCTGGTGTTTCTATTTATATTTAAAAAGCCGTTTAACCACCAGCTGTACCAAGAAGAAGACAAAACTCTTTTCAGCTCTTTTACGCGTTCGCGCAACACAAAAGCACCGCTTTGCTGTGAATGTAAGCGGCTTAACACTATTGCGTGGATCACATGTGACTAGAGAAATGGAACGAGATGGCATCAAGTGAAAAGGGAAATGAAGATTGTTGAGAAAGGGAGAGAGATGCGAAACAAGTTCTTCGTTATCAGTTCTCATCCAGCATCGATTATTTCCATTAGCATTTGCAATTACCGATGGCTAATAATTCTTGTCAGCTCATTTTCTCAACAGAATGAACAACAGTTCTTATGCAAATAATCAAAGTTCTTTATTTATTTGGTCGTTAGACTAATGATGGGATCAGAATCCAGAATGAGATTGTTTGTCAGCAAATTTATGTTGCTAGTGGGTTTGTTGCTGTTGTGAGATTCTTTGCTCGATTTCCTGAGAATATCGTAGATCGTCGATGCTTTCTGTGGATCATGTAAGAGTGGCAACTTCTCTTGATTGATCGCATAGATCTGAGGTGCGAATGTTTTGAGGAATCCATCCCAGAGCTTATGAACGATGCTGTTAACGAAAGACGATATCACAATAATCCCAGCGATAACTGAGCACAGCCTTATTGACATCTTGATGACATTTTCACGACCAAGAAGCACTTGAACTTTCAATGCACTCATGTCGTATTTAATGTAGATACCTGGCATTCCATGTGAGCCGTGATCGTGATCTGTGTAATAAAATAAAAATAATTTAAATTTCTTCGATGAAAAATCAACTTTCTCACTTATTGCTCGAACGTTTTCTTTGACGCTATATTGATAGGTCTTGATGTGAGATGCGAATGTTTCAATATCGGTGGGAACGACCTCGATGAAATACATGATCAGTGTCTTATCTGAAAGGATGATTCATTAATTTTACTCAAGTGTCAACAAGAAAACTTTCAGCTCACCATCTGTGAAGATCTTCTCTTCATACTCGAGCGGTTGAACAATTCCAGATTGTGGATCTCCAAAGCTTAACTTAGTTATTCGGTGGCTAAAGTTTGCTGGAACATCGTCGAAGATGAGATTGAGATGAAGATGTCCTTGTGGGAAGTGGAGACTCTTTCCAGCTGTGACATGAAAATTTCCTGCAACTTTGTTGACTGTTAGAGTTCCATGAATACGACAAGCGTCGAATGGTTCGACAGGACGTAAACTTCTCTCAGGCATTTTAACGTTGAGATAATCATTGGTTTTATACATGATCTCAGCGACTGAATGATATTCTTCTGTAAGATATCGATTTAGATGATTCATGTAGTCGAAATGCTGTCGCTGCTCTGGACAAAGATTCCACCAAACGTCTTCTTCTTCAATCACTCCGAACGAATATGTATTTTGATTCGTGCTGTCGAGGATGTCAGCTCCAATGTTCTTGCATGGCATCTTCACAGTCATATCAAGATTGAACTTTAGTTTCGCCTGAATGTCCACATCAGGCACGAACTTGAATACCAGCGATGTCTCAAAATAATAACGAATTTCTTTATAAATTACAAAGGCGATTAACAATCTCGATAAGACTGACACTGTTCCACCTAAAATAAAAAGATAAGGAGAATGAGAATAAATTTCTTTGGAAATTGCTCAAAGTTATTTTACCGATTGACGATTTCTGTTCGATTTCTTCTGGCAATTTATTCATTTTAAATGCGTCGAGCTCCCTGAAGTCGTCAAGAGGGTTGGTCGACTTTCTTTGCCTTAATTCAGACATTCTATTTGTGTATTTCACTAAAAACTACAGAATTCAGTCAAATGTTTGTCGTGTTGACGTTTCGGAAAATCACTCCGAGTTCGAAGTAAGAAAAAAAATAAAAATCAAGTTAGACGGAAGCGCTTCTTCATTTAAATTGTTTCAGTAATTTATTTATGAAAAATCTTTTTAATCTTCATCGCTATATCGACGTCGCTTATGAGAATCTTCATCTTCTTCAGAGTCTTTGCGTTTTGCTTGATTGGCTCTCAAGATTTCTCCTGGCGATGGGTACGGTCGTTGTTGGAACAGTTGTCCAGATGCAGTTGAATCGACTCCAGTTTTTCCTTCGTCAACATTGAGTCCTGATGACCATTTACCTCGACCGCATTCGGAATACGAAGCAGGGTCCATCGGATCGATTTTATCGGAGTTCTCATGAAATTGACGTCTTCCTTTCTTGGTTCTAAGAATCTTCTCCAAATCTCGAGACTTTGTTTTCTTTTGAACAGGAGCTGGTCTACTGTAACGATCTTCTGGCGGTGGGCTTCTTGTTGCTGGTGGTGGCATTGCCGAATCATCTTCCATTGCATCAAGATCCGGTCGATCTTTCTCGCTTCTTATAGTCGCTGCTGCCTTTCCTATCAATGCTTTGGGGTGTTTTGGAGGAAGCCATGAAACATTATCATCTACTTTGTTCCAGAAGTAATAAGCATCACATCCAGCGTCCCAAACACTAATCCAATTCTTCGGAAGAGGATAACGCTCAATAAGACGATTGTATCTTTCTCTGTAGCTCTTCGTTGGCTTGTGGTGACCTTCTCCCCATCGCTCGAGACAGAAAACTGTGCAGACTAAAAGGAAAATGATTTTATTGTTGAGAACGAATGAATAGAAGCCAAACTTACTGTGAAAAACATTATATTTGTTTGGACATCCTTTTACACCTTTCGAGTTTTCTTTGAATCTCCGCTTGACTTTATCCATCCAGATATTGTCATCCCGCTTTCTTCCTTGATATTCATAGCTATCGGGATTAACGCTGTCGTCTTTCTCGCTGTAATCTTCAGCAAAAGTTTCTTCCGGTTCTGAAAAATGAAAAACTTATTTACTGTTTCTGAAATGAATCTTTTCTGATCTTATCTTTACCTTTTCCTGCTCCTACGATTCCTCTTTTAGCTAGTCGAGCTAATAAAGCTGCTGGCAATGGCATTTTCCACGAGATTTGAAACTGTTTTTTTATTCAAAGTTTTGTAAAAGAAATTCTTTGTTTACATGCGAAAAATAAATTTTCGAAATGCGGATTCCATGCGAAGATGTTTTATGTTTTTACCTGAGTCCAGACGATCTTTATGCTGTTCGTTATATTATCCTTTGAAAATACATGGAAAGACTTTCGTTAAAACAACACAAGCATGATCGTTTTTTCTTCGTCGAAAAAATCCTTGAAAAGGAGTCGACTGAGTGAACTAAAATTAGTTTCCTGTCCTCGCTCAAACTGCAAAGAAGTGAAAATTTAGTGTCAAATAATAAGAAGTGAAATTAGAAATCTAATTTAATGATGATCAAGTAAGTCGGTTTATTATAAATTTTAAAATCTTTAGATGAAAAACAAAGTGAAGAAAATTATTTTAAATTTGAATTTCTTTTCATCTCAGACTTATCGTTACTCTCGTCATTGGATGCTTAATTGGTATAATCAAAGCCGATAATTATGAGAAGTCAGTCTATGGCAAACTGATCGTAGACACGATGATCAATGAAGGCTTCAATTTTTACGAAGCGAACTGCATGGCAAACCTCGTGAAATTCAATGCAAATAAGGAGGAAATCTTCAACTCTACAGAAAGCATGTCAATCGACACTCAAGATAATCTTAAAAGCAAAGCAAAATCTTATGAAACTATTTGCTCGTCAGAAACTCTTCATCTTGTAATTTTTATCATGAGCATTACATTCGTCTTAACCATTTACCTGCGTTGTCGGAAAAGCAAGTTAAAGACGAAACCGAAGCAAATGAGTTTACAACAGCAACCTCGTCAGGTAGGAAATAGCTTTGAATATAATAAGCTGGAGGAAATTGAACTTCAGTTTGTAAAAAACTAGAAAAAGTGTATGAAGTTTTTTGTAAGATAAAATTGTTTTAAGTTAAATTAAGCTAGGTTTTAAAATATCTTCATTCTTCGGAATGTAAAAAAATCAAAATATTCAAATGAAAAAAGTTTGATTGGCGCTGTGTAATGATCCTTCAATCTCTTATATAGCTGTTACTAATTACTTTATATAGCTATGTTAGAGAATCTATTTTAAGGAATTTAAGGTTTTTTTTAATAATCATAAGATAAAATAGAATTAGGCAAAAGACAACTCTGTTCTTTGGTTTGTAAAAAAAATTAAAATATTGTAAATATTTGCAAAAAGTTTTGTTGGGACTGGGTAATGAACTTCATCAATCATTAAAACTTCATTTTTCGTAATGTGAAAAAAGTTTGATTGACACCATAAAATGCTTTCTATCAACCCTTATCTAGCTATGTTAGTGGACATAGTCATAAATTAAATTTAAGACTTGAAATCTACAAATAACTTAATTCAAATTTCCTGCGTTGAAAAAAGAAAAAAATCTTCCATGTAAAGAGCGACCTAACAAAAAATTTTGGGATTCGAACCATGGACCTCATGCGTCAAAATAAATTTGAAAGTATTTAAGGATTTTTCAATAATCATAAGATAAAATAGAATTAGGTAAAAGCCAACTTCAATCTTCGGTTTGTAAAAAAATGAAATACTGTAAATATTTGCAAAAAGTTTGGTCTCACTGTGTAATGCCCTCCATCAACCCTTCATATTAGTGTGAACTGTTTAATATTAATGGACATTGTCAGAGCTACTAGATAGAGAACAAAACACAGCTGAAATAGTTTCGGCAAGTTTTCTATTTAAGGCTATTTAATTAGGATATGAAAAGAAAATAGAACAGGATTTGAATCTGGAAAAAAATTGAAAAGAAACCTTTCTCCTCGTCTTAATCATCTCTGCCATTGCCACTTGTCAGCTATTGTTATGCAATTCTGCATAAGTTCATTTTGAAACGCAAATGTCAAAAACTAAGTTTAAGACCTGAAATCTATACAAAACTAAATTCAAATTTCCTACGTTGAAAGAAGAAAAAAAAATCTGAGAACTTAAAATTGGTAAAAACTTCAAAGCAATTAGATTAATGACTCATAAACTGTCGATGACTTATCAATTTAACGAACACAAGGATTCGAACCAGGCAAAAAAGACTTTTACGAGTTGCTTTCTCACCTTTCAATCTCAACTGTTCTCACTAGCTTCTTATTGTCTTGAAATTTGGCAGAAATCCTTTTTTAGTAAGAAATTTAAATGATGAATCTGAAATATTGAAACAACTTCTATTCCTGTAAAATAAAACTTTCAATTTCAAATAAATTTTATGTCAAAAACAGAATTTTTTATTATTTTTCTTTTTTACATCACAAGGTTTGTCGCGATAAAAAAGTTTCCATTCTACAATGAAAATAAAGTTTACAAAAAGTTTATTTTTACTTTCTTCTGTCAAGAAAATAATTAGAAGCTCGAAAAGCTGATAAGAAGTTCGTGATAAGTTGATAAGTAAAATTATTCCGTTATCTAATGCACTTAGCGTCACAATTTTCGTTTTCTTTTCGCGAACTAAGTTCAGCGGCTTTCATCATAAAAAAATTTCAATGAGCAAATATTTTAAATTTCAGTTGTTCAACGAAGTCATTAATTGTTCGTTGGGTTATCTTTCCTAAGCGATTCATCACATTGAATTTAACGTCAGCTAGACAACATTCGCAAATCGTTGTTAAATATCAGCTTGTGTCAGGGCAGAAGCATGAGAGGCTTGAAGAAAGCTCGACAGAAGAGCGCAGACGAAGTTGGTGGCAAGTCCTGGCTATGATAGAAGCTATCTTTCCGTTCAATCATCGTTAGCTTCTCGAACACCGTTGCATATTCTCGATGGAAAGCTTGAACGTCGATGTTATCTCGTCCAATCGCAACGAATGCCAAGAAGAGAATGTCTCTGTAGATTGAATGTGTTCGTTCCACGCCACGAGTCTTCAATTTGTTTCGTTCATTCGCGAGCTTTTTAACTGGAGTCATAAGATCGTTGCATCTTATCGACGAAATTATAAGCTGAATTGCCCTGTAGAGAGTTTGGTTATTAAAATTGTCATGATTCCTTTAAAATTTACTTACGCTCGATTCAAATAAGTTTGATCCGTCAGCAAAGCTTTCAGCAGTGGACTCGATGGTTGCGTTTGTTTCCATAACATGTAAAGCGAGGTCGAATCAGTTTGAAGTCTTGGATTATCCCAAAGACATTGAACGGACACAGTTTTCACATTACTCAAAGGATCAGCGACTTCATTTTCAGGAACTTGTTTCGGGACCATCAGATTAGACAGATGAGTTTGAACGTCGATGCGCTCCATAAACCTGAGAGTTCGTAAATTAATAAATGCAAATAGACTTCGATTAGAAACTTACCAAACAAGATTCCAGTAAATGATCGGATGTTCATCAACAAACGCAGACTTCCTCAGACTCATATCACCTTCTTCTGCCAAGATATTTTCAAGTTCTTTACGTAAAACCAGCGGATTCAAGTAAGGGACCGAAAGGCTGTCAGTTAACTTCATTTGGTCTTTAAGTTTGTCATCGATAATTATTTGTATGTCGAGACAAGGCACTGTCGACTTCTCGCAAGCGTGGCAATAAGTATTCAAGTTGCTGTCTTCAGCCGACCAGCCAGCCATGACTTCCTCGTCGTAGAGAAGAACTGAACAATTGTGACATTGACAGCATGAAGTGATTTGTATTTTAATGTCGAATTCCATGTTCGAGTTATCATTGCCATCAGCGGAATAAATATTCTCTGGTAAAGTCGATGGGTATGAGTTCAAACTGTTTGTTGACGTTGCTTCTCCTAATCGCGTTAAATTATTGTAACTCGATTTTCTTGATTCACTGATTCGTCCCCACAAGTTTTGATCACTTGCAACTCTTCTGCGTCCAGGATTTCTGTCATCATTCAAATCATCATTTGACGAATATAAATTCTTTTCGCGTTCGAGTGTTGAGCTATTTGAGCCACCTCCTGTCTTCACCGGAGTATTGTTGTTCGATATCGAATGCTTGATCTCGTCGAATCTTTTAGCAACTGATGTCGCTGCACTTCTAATGCTACTGATGCCTCCTTGAAATATTTCATTAGACTTCTTGCCAGTAAGCGAAGGACTGTGAAAGAAAGAAATAAAAAATTCATTAGCTTCGTTGATCAAATTTAAGTTTAATCCCAATGTTAATTCCTATCACCAGCATTATACAAGAAGCTTAAGAATGATCCTTAAACTCACCTCATATTCGAAATATTTTCAATCAATTGGGAAGGCAATTTGAGATCTTTAAGGTCTCTAAGATCTCTTTTAAAGGATAAACGTGCGGGTGAGTAGCGTCTACATGCAATAATTTTATAACGATAAAAAATGAGGAAAATCATAACGAAAATCACGCAGACGTTAACATGATCACACGAAGATTAGTTAACTTACCCAAAGCCGAACTTTAAAGATGATCCAATATTTGCGATGCTCGATGTTATCGACTGAACTGGCATCGTCTCTGAGCGATGAATTCCTTTATTGAGGTTTGATGCGTCGTCAAAAGTCGCGCTTCGATGTCCTTTGAAGAGGATCGGTTGATCAGCAAACATTGCTTGTTGAATACGAGCTTTCTCAAGTTGCTCTTCAGTCATCGGTTGAGTTTCTTGAACCTGAATGATTTCGTCGGGTTCGTTGTCTAATAAGGCACCAAGTGGATCGTTTTCAAGGACAACGGTTCGTGATATTACTCTGAGAAAGAAATAATTAATAAGCTTTCAAGATAATTTAATTCAAGGAATTTACTTTGTTGGAGTTGCTTTTTCTGAATGACTTTTAGAATCGTGATCGTCTGTTCCATTTGTGATGTCTTGACCATCAAAACTTTCTTCGTTTTCATTGAACTTTAGTGATTTCTGACACTTTATTTTGGAGTCGATGTGAAGCTTTTGAAGTTTATCAATGAACTTTGCATCCCCAGCGAAACTATCAGATCTCGCCAGCATTCTTGGACTAAGATCGTGTGAGTTGTTAGATGTTGTTTGCTTATGTGTGTCGACAGTTGTTCCTTCGCCAGACGAAATCAACAAACCAGCGCTTGATAAAACATTCGAAGAATTCTCTTGAGGCACTGAAGCTTTAACAATCGAACCGATGCGATCACGAATTCGATCGAAAGCAGCAAAATCAAGGATCGAGTTGTTTCCATTTTGATGATTTTCAGTGACCGCGCCAGAGTTTCCTGAGTCCAAACTCGTTCTAGAAGTTCCGTCAGTTGTTTCTAGTGTACTCAAATTGTTTTCGTGTGATATCGACAAGCGACGACGAGAAGCCATTTTCTTCCCTGCTCTCTTGAAATGAGCCGCTCCAAATACAACATTACGCAATCGACTCCACCTTAGTTGACTCGAGATTGTTGTGTCTTGTGGCCAAGTCGATTCGAGTACACATCGATTGTAAAATCCATAAGTCAAAGCGTTGGGTTGGATTCCAGAACGTTTCATTAAATAATGAAGGCGAACAGCGAGAATTGGAAGATTGTACATTCCACACAATTGCATCATGATTCGATAGCAGACTTCATCGACGTGAATTTTAAATTTGCTTGCCTTTGCGAGAAGATCGTAAGCATCTCGGAGAATCGCGTGCTCTCTTCCTGTGTTTTCGCTGACGATGCTTGGCAGGATGATAAAATAAATTGAGTAACAAGTTCCTAGCAAATACTTTGCCCAAGCTTCGGGATTCCCTTGAATTCTTCTTGCCATCTTCTGAGCGGATTTAATTTCGTGTTTGGTTCTTCTGGAGATTGGAGACCCAGGTGTCAGTCCCGTATGATGTAAAACGTGAGAAATTACAGTTTTTCTTGTTTGATTGAGCAATCTCGGATCTAACTCAAAGCTGGTATAAGTGAACGTCTTTTCAGATCCACCAGTCGTTTCTGGTGGAAGAATAAACTTTGTACGATCACTGCTATGTCCACCGTCGTTATCAATGAATCGAATCTCGGCAGTTTCATCGTCGTACGCTCCAACGCGTTCAGCACACTCATCAAAGAATGTTAAGTTGTGATCACCGTCTGCGACAAATGATCGCTCTTCAATGAAACGAATAAACATTTGCGTTTTCATGAGCAATTGGAAAAACTTGTGATGTGCTTTGTCGCGAGACCGAAGAAACGCGTTCAGTTGGAACAATGCACTCGTGTCTGTGGCGCCAGCTTGAGGTGCTTTCGAGATTGGTACGAGAAAGTCTTTATATCCGCGTAATATCGAAGCCATAAAACGAAGGAAAGCTTCTTGAATTCTTTGCTCTAAGATCTGTTCTCGTTTCTTTCGCTTGAAGTCACGATCAAGACTGTTTGTTTGATCTTGTTGATTCATAGTTGGCATTTCTTCCTCTAAATTTCTCAATGTCTGTTTAAGAATCCGAGCAGCTCGCTTAGGCAGAAGTTTGGTGATCAGATGTTTCTGTGACTCACACAGACTGATGTTGTTCGTATCAAGATCGATGCATGTGACGTCATTTGGAGGTTCATACATTTCGAAGAATCTCGAATCAACTCCGATCAAGTATGGAACAGGTGCGTGTAGAACTTCAGCGAGACCGAGAGGGCACAGCGGAATATAAGGACATTGCCACTTAAATGGAAACAAGAGCGATGACACAGCTTCAGCAACAGCTGTTAGAGTTGATGGTCGTAACGAATGAATTAAAATCTTTTGTTCAGTCAGAACAAGAAGTAAAACGTGAAGACAGTTCTCAGGCCCTAAATTAGCCAAGAGCGATCTATAACCAGCTCCACTTCTTGGCAATGGTGAATCCTCTGGTTGCGTGAGTAATATCCTATCTTGACTATTCGATGACATCTGAAGCAAAATACTTGGCGATGGAAAGGGAACTTCGTCTAAGAGATGAGATATGAAGCGCTCAATAGGCACAGAAAGCGGCTGATTACACGATGCCATAAATTGAATGAACATCAACCATCTTTCGAATGAGTCGCCGAACGGATAATTTGAAAGGATGCAAATCGATTTATTCACATGAAGTGAATGAGAGTTTCTGATATCGGGATTGTCCCATTCGAAGAACTCTTTCTGTTGATCGGTCAAATATCTCTCGTTGAAGTTTTCGTAAAAAGTCAAGGCCGATCCGTAAACTTTATAGGTCCCATCATTAGTTGTCAACACAAAAGTACTAAATATTGGAGCGATTGCCTTTCTTTTTCTTGGTGATCCTTCTGGAACATGTGGCCAAGCCTCGAGTGTTGTTCCCATTGGTAAGCAGAATAGAGGAACACTCGTGCATGAATTGAGCGAGAAATCAAAGTGATCAAGTGTTGGGTAACGATGGAGAATCTCCGGTTGATAGCTGATGCACTTTGGACGGTTCATCGATTTTTTATAACAAAGGTAAACGTCATTGCCCATCATACCCTTGTTTAGTGTTTTATGGATTTGACAGAAGGCATGTGGAACCTTTTCACCTTTCCCAGGGATGAGCACGCAAAGGTCAGTGACTACGAGTTCGTTGCAAGGCGTGTCCGACTTTGCTCGACGGAATGTAATGAAAATCTTTGATGATGAGTTGTTTACATTCGCCACGCGATCTCCTGGCGTTTTCGTGACAATTTCTGCGTCAGGCATAATTCTTTCAAGGCCATCGTACATGACTCCGATATCGACCAAGGGCGGCTTATCTCTTCCGCGTTTGAAATAGATAAAACACGCAGTTGTGCGTACTGATCCGAAGTTTAAATCAGCGTCGAGTCCTGACGGCGTGAACCTGAGAATCTCATAATCGTCAGGAATTTGTTCCTCGAGTGCGGGAAAGAAAACTCCAATGTCTGTGATCGGCTCGATAACCGCAGCTGTTCGTAAGTGCGATGAATCACTGAAGATATTTTCTTGCAACAGTTTTGGATTCTCAGGCATTCCCGCAACCACAAAATAATCTGCAATTCGCTTTTCTTCCATGATGCACGTCTACAAACGAAGAGAGAAAATAAATACTTGTCTACGAAACGCACGTGAATCGAAACGAAAAATCAATAATGACGAGTTAGTAAATAAGCGGTAAAGTGCTTTCCGTTCATTGTGGCTACTTCCTAGCTCAGTTGTTTCATTCATAATTAATCGAAGGAAAGAGAGACAGAGGGAGACGGGTACGTGACGATGACTCACAAAGATAAAAATACTACGAGGAACGATTGAATGACGGCGCGTGACGAGAATTCTTTTACGTTGAAACTTGAACTTTTGTCGACGACTTGTTGTCGTTCGGCCACTTGAAACTGTCAACAGCTTGTTCCTTCCCTATTTCCGACGTTTATCGTTTATGCCAATTGCAACATTATTTTTAAAACCTTTCGATTATGATAAGCGAAATCAAATCGAGGCGTGGAACGTAGAAAGGTGAGTAAAGAAGAATTGAAACCGGTGGGCTTTGATATGAGTCACTGGTTATGTGGGTTTCACTGTTCAGCTTTCTAATTGACAACGTGCGAACCGTTTAGGTCAGGGCGGAAGGTTAGAACTGATTTTCTTGTGACCTCGACAATTATGCAATTGGAAAAAATGTGCAACCATTCGATGATGAAGTATCGACATATTTCTCACCTTGTGATTCCGTCATAATTACTAATCACTTAGCTGACTTTTCTTACGAAAGAAACGGATTTTTACGTCACCTTCATGAGAGTTAATCTGTGTCTCTTGCAAGTTTGTTGTTGCCTGAGGCTTCACACAAAAAAAATAAGATTGAGATCTAATTTCACTTTTTCATCATCTCGCTTTTCATTTACGTTTACTTTGTTGGATACTCGACGATGGAAACATGAAAACATTGAATCGTTGTCGTGAAATGAGATCAATTTGTGTGTCAGTCGATCGATCGACAAATGTTAGTTCGTATCATCATTTGCAATTCAAATTTTAAATGAAATGAACCGCAAAGTGAACCTCAGGCTGTATCGTCGTTTGTACTCAGATTCAATCTGCACAACAATAGGGAAACGAGGCATTTGTCATCATCATGGAAACTGGTTTCTTTCTCTCTCTCGGCTGCCCACATATGGAAACTCAAGAACAATCTCCGTAAATATTTTACAATCAATAAACATGAAGAAAGAAGGAGAAAGAAGACTCGTCTGGACTTGAAAGCAGAGACGACGACAAAAAGCAATCTCATAAATTGAATTCCACTTTAGTGATGTCGCATTTGAGTGGTCGTTGGAGAATCTTGCCAATTTAATGCTATTGAACAATAATATCTAATCTCTTTGACCGATTTTTTGCCCTGACGAAGTGTCGCATTTGAAAATTGTAAGGGCTGAGTCAAACCAGGACTAAATTGTGAAATCATTTACGTCAAGTCATCAAAATAAATAATCCGATGATCCCCTCGTTTCTTAATCTTCGTGATCTCCTATTGATTGAATAAATTTATGCAACGCGATGCATTGAAATGTCGCGTTTGAGAACAATGATCGAGGCAGGATCGGATGCATTTTGAAGGCCTCCGCTCCCATAAATCCATTACCTCGAGCGTAGCCACATGATCTTGTATTGTTTATTTTTAGCGATTTTCTTTTGTTTTCGCCTTGAATCTTAATAAAAATTAAATAAAGATCTGACACGCGCTGGTCATTGAATCAGAAAGTCCGTTGGCTTTATCATGAATTGATAAGCAGATCAGAACGGGTTTTGTTTACTGTGCAAACTCAAGTCACTTTTGTTGTTGTGGCTCCGCTGCTTTGCCATGGAATTTATTGATTTTTCGATCAATTCACTGGATCGTAGTTTTCCCACTTCTAATGGAAATGAGCTTGGCCAAAAATTCAAGTGGCAATCACACTGACCTTTTATGATCTCTTTGCTGATGAACACAATAAGGTAATTTAATTGAGTGGCTGAATAATCTTCATTCTTCTTTATTTCACAAATTTCTGAGCCTTTTTTTTTGTTCGCGTGTAAACTTTCGACTTTTAATCACTTTCGCGAATGAACTTGATATCGGTTATTACTGAAACATGTGAAACGACAGACGAATATTGCTTTACGCGTGTCACTCGATATTAAAGAGCTTTATTACTGTGCTAAGCGAATTTTTTTATCGAGTTTATTTAAGCGTTTTCCATGAACTTCGAGAAGGTTTAAAGTTTGTTGAAAACGTCCACTATAAGAAACTGCTTTATCGACTTTCTACAACTAAATCAGAAATGTCAAATTAATTGTTGTGAATAGAACTAAAGGTTGATATTATTTTAAAAAGCGAAAGAACATCTCCGATTGGCATGTAAGTTGGTTTAAAAGAACTTTACAACTTGATTTTCAGTGAAAACAGAAGAAAACTTTTTACAAATTTTCCTGTTTTTCTTGTCAGAAAAGTACCTAATGAAAGTTTCTTCGTTTTTTGATTAGATTTTAATTGATTCTTGTTTGAATCATCAAGAAAATTACATTTGCTGTTGAAGAACGTGATAAGGAAACGCCCGAAAATGAAGAACATGAAAAACAAGCTCAATCTCACACTTCAACCACTTCCTGCCATGGAAACATCCCCAGATCCAATTCCACCTGCTGAGTAAGTTTATTGTTTACTCAATGAAAGTTTACTTTAAACAATCTTTTTCAGAAATAGCGATTTACTTGGTGCGAAGAATTCGATTGATCAATTGACTGAGACACTCGAAGAGCTTGAAATGGATGAAAACGCAAGGAAGAGGATTAAAATGTTTCTAAGTCAAAAGGAAGAAATGGGCGAACTTGCTGATCCTCTCTTAGAAAAGCTGGGCGAATTAGGATCAGGAAATGGTGGAGTCGTGTGGAAAGTTCGTCATAAGCCGACGTCACTTATCATGGCGCGAAAACTTATTCATTTGGAAGTGAAGCCTCAAGAGAAGACTCGAATCATTCGAGAACTGAAATTTCTTCACGAATGTAACTTTCCTCATATTGTTGGATTCTACGGAGCTTTCTACAGTGACAGTGAGATCAGCATTTGTATGGAATGGATGGACGGAGGTTCGTTAGATCTCATATTGAAACGAGCTGGTCGCATTCCGGAATTAATCTTGGGAAAAATTGCTATTGCTGTACTCAAAGGGTTGTCTTATTTATATGAGAAGCACGCAATCATCCATCGCGATGTTAAACCGTCAAATATTCTTGTCAACAGCAGCGGCGAAATTAAAATTTGTGATTTTGGTGTGAGCGGTCAACTTATCGATTCAATGGCAAATACTTTTGTTGGAACAAGCAGTTACATGTCACCCGAACGTCTTCTTGGAATGAAATACTCTGTGCTCTCCGACATCTGGTCATTGGGATTATCTTTGTTCGAGATGGCCATTGGAAGATATCCCATTCCACCTCCTGACAATCAAACACTTGACGCAATCCTTAGTGGACAGTCAGCAGCAATGCAAAATATCGTTGAACCTAAACCGATGTCTATTTTTGAGCTTCTGAGTTATGTTGTTGACGAGCCGGCGCCAAAGCTTGAACATCCAAGTTTCAGTCCGCAATTCAAAGATTTCGTTGATAAATGTTTGAGAAAAGTTCCTGAAGAAAGAGCTGATCTCAAGACTTTAATGGCTCATGATTGGATTAAACTTTCCGAAGAAGCAAACGTTGATCTATCCGGTTGGGTATGCCAAACGATGAATCTGTAAATCCCTACATTACATGTTATCCAAAGTTTCATCACACCAGAGCCATAAGTTTACAAAGTTTAGTTTATTTACTGAAAAATTCCTGACGAAATTGATGTCTGCCATATACTTAATAACATTTTGATAAATTTACATGTTAACGGTTAATAAAGTTTTTCCTAATTAAACATTTTGATAGTTTCACAAGCTATGGGCATGGAATTAAGCTTATTGGTTAGTGAAGATATCTTTTTATCTTGGTAAGTGAAGAAATTTTCAATTCGCTTTCAGGAATTAATTTTTTATCACTTCAGGAAATTTGTTGATTCTGAGCATTCTCTCGGGATGTCCCGGTTTATTAAGCGATACATTCTTAATCGATACATCAAACCATTCTTCTCCAAACTTTACACTTAATGACAACAAGATTTTATATACTGCGTTGTCACTTTTGCCGAAGGTAAGTTTTGTCACATTCGGCATTGACTTTAACAAAAAACAGAAGTCGAATTCGTCAACATCATAATTCAATATCAATTCTGTGATTGTGGTTGACGCTTTATCAGGAATTTCGTAATTAGAGAAAAAATATAAATCATGAAGACATAAAAACTTTAGCTTTGGCATGTCCATTATCAAGTCAAAAATTCTTTTTTCTTTGGTGACAAAAAGTATCGACAACTTTTCGAGATGATCGCTTTGTGACTTAAGAAAATTATGAAAGTTGATGCAGAGGTTCTCACAGCCCTCATAAATTATATTCAAACTCTTAAGCTTGAATTGAGCTTCCCAAGATTCATCTTTAAACATTTTATTTAAATAATTCGATTTAATTGTCAAACTTGTTATTTTATCAAAATTTGCAAGCATTTGTGCGAAAAATTCTGAGTTTTCATATTCTTTTACAGCATCAAACTCAATTTCCTCGATTGCAACAGAATTTTGCAATAATCTGGCGTAATTATTGAAAAAGTAGGATAAGTCTCCATTAAACAGTATCAAATGTTTTAGCTTTGGAAACTTTAGAGCTTCGGAAGCTTCCAAATATTCAATTCTAAATGATCTATTATTTTCTTTGGGATCACAACGCAATGATCTGACATGAAGGCTTTCAACTGATGATTCGATTGATGAGAGCAAATTAAATAAATCATCTGCTGTTCTAAAGTGAACGTCATTAAGTAAAACATTCTTCCAGTCGTGAGACTTTTCATAAAAAAACGCAAGTTCCGATGCTGTAATGTAGTGTTCGTCGAATACTTCTTCTGAATCGAATATTCGTTGAACTTCAATGTTCTGATACAATCTTGAACTATTTTTGAGCAAATCGATATCTTCCGGTAGCAACAAACTGTTTCTTTTGAGGACAATTTTTATGTTTTTCATGAAAACTTTTGACGATGCGATGAAATTAAACCAATTAGGATTGACTTCAGATATCGTTATAAAATCTTTGGCAATTAAATGCTGAAGAATGATTTCAGGAATGTCAAGAAAGCGTAAAAAATATTCCAATGGGTCCATGTTAGTCGACTCGGAAAATTTAATGATTTTCTTGTTCGGTTCTTCATTTAAAACTTCTGTTGCTTCTCTTTTTGTTTCTTCCTCTGGCTTTTTCTCAACGATCGGAACAGCAATACTAATTTTTCTTTTTAATGATTTGTTATTAATTGTGACCAATGCTGAGCTTTCCATGATAAATATTGTTTATCTAAAATCGAAATAGAAAAGTTAATAATAAGAAATCATGAAGCGAATAGATGTTACCTTAACAAATGTTGAGAGTGAAATGATCTAAATTTTCTTTTTTTCATTGCCATCATTTAAATTCTTATTAGAAGAGAAGGATCTAATCCATCATAAACCGATTCAGAAGTGAAGACGAAGAAGATAAATCGAAAAAATATTAAGAATGAGTATTAAGTCTTCCAAGAAAGACTGAATTAACCTTTTCGAAAAAGCAAACGTTGATCTATCCGGTTGGATGAATCTGTAAATCCCCAGATTACATGTTATTTAAAGTTTCATCACACCAGAGCCATAAGTTTACAAAGTTTAGTTTATTTACTGAAAAATTCCTGACGAAATTGATGTCTGCCATATACTTAATAACATTTTGATAAATTTACATGTTTACGGGTAATTAAAGCTTTTGAAAAACATTAAAAAGCGACATCTGGTGAATCAACCAAGTAAATTTTTTCACTGAAGCGATTTTACAAGAAAATTTGTTGTGCAAAGAAAAAAGTGATTTACAAAAGTTAATTAAAGGAAATCGCGTTTGTTAGCGCTGGTAGCCTAAGAACCATTCCATAACCATCTCAATTTGTCAGTAGCAAGTCTGAAAATGTCGAAGAACAAACTCAATCTTACATTGCCACCCCCACCCACGGATCAACAGATTCCTGCGGCTCTTCCATCTGCCGAGTAAGTAGAAATCTTTTTGATGTCTTTGATTTGTTTTGACTGAAGAAATCATCGTTTTCAGAAAGAAGGAGCTACTTGCTGCCAAGAACTCGATTGACCAGCTGACGGAAACACTTGAAGAGCTTGAAATGGATGAAAATGCGAGAAAGAGAATAAAAGTGTTTCTTAGTCAAAAGGAAAAGATGGGCGAGCTCTCCGATCAAGATCTTGAGAAGCTTGGTGAATTAGGATCTGGAAATGGAGGAGTTGTCATGAAAGTTCGTCACAAGCCGACGTCATTGATTATGGCTCGCAAGTTGATTCATTTGGAAGTTAAACCAGCAATCAAAAAGCAAATCATACGAGAGCTCAAAGTTCTTCACGAGTGCAATTTCTCTCATATCGTTGGATTCTACGGAGCTTTTTATAGCGATGGAGAGATCAGCATTTGTATGGAGTATATGGACGGAGGCTCATTGGATCTCATATTGAAACGCGCAGGTCGCATTCCAGAACAAATCTTGGGCAAAATTACAGGCGCTGTACTCAAAGGCTTGTCGTATTTGCGTGACAAGCATGCAATCATCCATCGTGATGTAAAACCATCGAATATTCTCGTCAACAGCAGTGGCGAAATAAAAATTTGTGATTTTGGCGTGAGCGGTCAACTTATCGACTCAATGGCTAATTCATTTGTTGGCACAAGAAGCTATATGTCTCCTGAACGACTGCAGGGCACTCATTACTCGGTTCAGTCAGACATCTGGTCATTAGGTTTATCATTAGTTGAGATGGCAATCGGCATGTATCCGATTCCTCCTCCCGATCATCGAACGCTTGACGCAATACTTGGCGGAGATGGACAATCAGTTGCGAATCAAACAATCATCGAACCCAGATCAATGGCGATTTTTGAGTTGCTCGATTATATTGTTAACGAGCCGCCGCCAAAGTTAGAGCATCCGAGCTTCACTCCACACTTCAAAGACTTTGTAGACAAATGTTTGAAGAAAAATCCTGAAGAACGAGCTGATCTGAAAACTCTCATGGTGAGTTAAGTCAAAAATTTAAAAGATTTTGTTATAATTTTCTTTTCTTTAAGGTTCACGACTGGATTCGAATTTCTGAAGAAGAAAATGTTGACATTTCCGGGTGGGTCTGTAGGACAATGAATCTTCCACTGACACCCAAGCGCACAGCTGCTCCGCAATAAATTCGCATCAATTTTTCTTGTACAACGTTCCATTCGATGGAAAAAAAATTATTTACGTCTAGCATTTTCACAAAGAAATTCCCGAAATGTGCATCTACCTACCCTCGCCCCCCCAATTTTACTCTATTTAAAAAAAAAAAGATATTTGCATTAATATTTAAAGGATGACAAAGTGCATGAAAGTTTTAAGTGTTTGCTGAAATAAACGTTAATTAAAGTCTTGAATTGAATTCTCGTTGCATTTTATTTCAAATCAATCGATCGAAAGGTTAATTAAGAAATATTATTTGTTTCAACTAACAGTTTTTAAGAAATATTTAATTCAATGAAGTTCAACAAAATGTTTAACGCCAGCTAGAGAAGGCACTTCCTTGGAATCCGCCTTGAGGAGGAGGTTGTTGTTGAGCTGGTTGAGTGTTCTGAGCAAACAAGTTTCCAGATTGTTGTTGTGATCCAAGTTGTTCGAAGAGACTGTTTGATTGACCTGTTGCTGCTTGTTGACCGAAGATGTTTGATTTGGGACTTCCAAACGTTGCTTGGCCTCCAAATGTTGCTTGTCCACCGAATGATGGAGATTGTTGATTGAAAGCTGGTGCAGTTGATCCAAAAGCTGATCCTCCTCCAAATGCATTGGAAAATGATCCTGTTCCTCCGAAAACACTTGCAGATCCGAAAGTTGAAGAAGGAGCTGCGCTTCCACCAAAAACACTTCCCGAGCTAGCTTGGCCCCCGAAAGTGCTTTGACCGCCAAAGATTGAACCACCTGATGACTGTTGTGGCGATTGTGTGCCTCCAAAAACGCTAGTTCCACCGAATGGAGAAGCTGCTGCTGTTGCTGGTTGTCCACCAAAGACATTCGTCGAAGGAGATGCTGAGCCGAATGTAGATTGAGAGAAAATCGAGCCACCTGTTGCAGCTGCTCCAGTCGCAGCGCTTTGACCGAAAACTCCTGTAGTTCCAAACGTGCTTGTTTGCGTGGTCGACGGTTGCGATGAGCTAAAGATATTTCCAGTCGTTGAAGTTCCAAAAATACTTGATTGAGTAGAAATCGCTGCGTTTGCTGCTCCAAAGATATTTGAAGCCGCAGCAGGTTGAGCACTTGCACTGCTGAATGGATTAGCGCCGAACGGTGATGATGGAGTCGTAACAGATGCTGGGGTCGTTGCAGGTGGAGAGAAAACAGATTGATCTGGTTTAACTAAGCTCGAGAAGAGACCAGTTGGTGGAGACGTTGGCGCAGTTTTATTTGCATCAGCTGAACTCAACGACAAGCTTCCAAAGAGCGAAGGTGTTGGAGCTGGTGACGATGCTGCTTGAGTACCGAAAATCGAAGGAGATGTAGCTGCTGTTGTTGATGTCACACTTGCTGTTGTAGCAATCGATGGACTTTGAGCTCCGAAAATTGAACTTTTCGTTGTACTCGTAGCTCCTAAAGCTGATCCAAAAGAGCTGCTTCCAAAAATGGACGAAGTTTCAGTTTTTACTGCTGATCCCGAAACTGAGCTTGCTCCAAAAATGTTGGCCGGAGGTGACTGCGTTGTAGATTTAACTTCAGGTGAACAAACCGTGAGATTGAGTCCTGTCAGCGAAGTATCAGATATTGGAGAAAGACTTAGTCCAGACGAAGTGTTTGTTTTTGTCAAGTCAACAGCAGCTGTAGTTGAAGCTGTAGTCACGACTGTCGATGCGTTGCTTGTAAACGAAAATCTAAAGAAAAAAGAATTTTTAACTTTTCATTTTGTTGAATTGTTTTATAAACTTACGCTGATGAAGTTGACGATGATGAAACAACTTCCAATGGCTTAGTTGCTGGCGTCTGTGGGGTAAGCGATCCACCGAATGAAAAACTGGAAGCTGTTGGGGTCTTTGACGCTGTGACCGTTGTCGAAGAAGCTAATGCCTTTGCTTCGCTTGCAGTAGTTGAATTAACAGTTGCGCCAAGAGAAGCGAAAGAGAAACTTCCAGCTGAAGATAAAGTTTTCGGAGCATCGTTTGCTGAGAGATTGAGAGAAAATCCTGTATTTGTTGTCTTTGTAGAATCGCTGCCAAAAGAGAATGAGCTCGAGCCAAATCCTGATAGGCCTGCTCCAAATGCTGAACTTGATGAAGTGGTTACCGCTGGAGAATTTCCAAATCCACTGAAAATCGACGTGGCCGGCTTAGCATCAACGGACTTACTTGCAGCTTCAAAAGGATTCGCTGTAGATGTAAGCAACGTTGAAAAGTTTGGTGTTCCAGTTGGAGTCTTTACTGCTGACGATTCTTCTTTCTTTCCGGGAAGCTTGAAAGTAAAAGTTGCATTTTCTGTAGCAGCTGTTGGTGGTTTGTTCTCATCCTGTTTCTTCTCTACAACTTTTTGCTGATCCTTTGGAACAACTTTGTTCGACAATGGAATCGAGAAAGTAGCTGATGTTGCTACTGTGACATTATCAATGGTTGTTGGTGGTTTCATTGGATCTGCGTTTGCTTTTTGAGCCACAGGATTCAAATAGACTCTTGGTGCTTGATTAGCAGAGCTTGCGAACATTGATGAAGCATCTTCTCGTTTCTTCTCGACACCATGAACAAGTGGAGCTGATGAAAGGCCAAATGATGGCTTTGGCAACGAATCGTTTGCTTGAGAGGTTCCGAAAGTTAATCCTTGAGAACTTGGAGCTCCAAATCCAGTGAAGGATGTTTTAGCATCTGCTGGCTTGCTAGTAGCTCCAAACGATAAATTGCCTTGCGACCCAATCGATCCGAAAGATAAGTTTGCATTCGAATTAGCAGAACCAAATACTGAAGTACTCTGAGGTGTAATTGACGATCCGAAAGAAGTTTGCTGTTGAGCTTTGGGAGTCATCGCTTGACTTTTGATTGAAGTGTTTCCAAGAGAGGGTTGGCTTGGCACACCAAATGAAAGCGGAGTGTTTTGATTTGCTGGTGCGGTCGAATTAAATGATAAACTGCTTTGAGGAGTAATTGATGTTCCAAATGAAAGAGACGGCTGTGTTGTTGTAATGCCGAACGAAGGTTGTTGACCTTGTGTGGAGCCAAATCCGAATGCTGGCGAAGAACTATCCAGAGATGTTTTTGTTTGTGTTGCTGGAGATGCAACTCCGAAGAATGAAGATTGTCCTTTGGAAATAGGAACTGGAGTCACCTGAGTTGTAAGAGGAGCCCCAACTGTTGTGTATTTCTGAGGTTGTGGCGATGACTTAACTGATGATCCGCTGCTCGCTGATCTTAATTTCTTCAACATGTTGAGCCTCTTTTCGATGATAATTTCAGAATTGAGACCTGGTCGCTCAGGTCGTTGTGGCTTAATTGTAACGACATCGCGGCCGTCAAGCAAATTTCGCAAATTCTTCAGTTTTTTGTCAGTCAGCTTTGAGTTCTCACTCTGAACTTGGTCAGCAAGCGTCATAGAAAGCATTGTGTCAGAAAATGATTCAATTGGTTTGATTGGCGATGTCTTTTGGTTAAGAATAGAATCACGAAGACCTAATTTTGTCTTCAGCAATGACATCTTCTCAGTTTGACTGTAGATAATCTCCTGTTGTCTCGTCAATGTTTGATAAAGTCCTTCAAGACTTGGATTATGCATTCGACTCTTCTTCGTCTTACTAATTGCATCTTGATAAGTCGACCATTGTGAGTTCATTACTTGAATCGCACTTTGCAATTGCATCTCACACTGAGAAACTTGCTTAACAAGTCGATCTAGAGTTCGTTTGCTTGCTCGGTCTTGAATTTGATTTTGATTAATGAAAATTGACTTTTCAGTCTTTGATTGATCAAGCTTCGATCGAGCTTCATAAATCATCGAAAACATTTCCGTTAATCCTAAGCGATTCGATTGAACGTCAGTTCGAAGTGCTTCGATTGTTTCTGTCGCTTCTTTCTTTAAGACGTCAATTTTCTCAATCGACTGTAGCATCTGAGCTGATTCCTCGCGAGTTCCAATGTTTACCTTCAGCGATCGTGACTTCTCCATAACTGCTTTGAGTTCAATCTCAAAAGCTTTTAACTCGTCTTGTATCATTCTACTGTAAACTTGTTCATCTTCGGCAGTGTTTGTCTTTTCGACTTGTGGCTTTACGATGCTCTCAGGTTTCTGAACTGCTGGAGCAAAAGTGTTTGGAACTGTTATCAAAGGCTGAACTGGTGCTTGTGGCTGTGGTTGCGGTATTACAGGAGTTTGAACAGCAACTGGTGCTACTGGCTTCGGAGCAGACAGGAAAGCTGATGGAACAGGTTGCGATTGAGCTCCAAACAAAGGAGGCGGCTGAGAAGCGTTTGGCAATGAAAACAAGTTTGATGTCGGAGGTTTTGCAGCCAACGGTTGAATTTTGGGCACAGCAGGAGTTGATTGACCTAATGGAGGAGCTAAATTCATTTCTACCTTCGCTGGAGTTTGAAATGCTTGTTGTGGAGCAACTGCAGCTTGAGGTTGCTGAGCCTTGAAGAGACTTAATGTTGCTGGATCCAAAGGACGAGGTGGTGAGCAAACATCGACATAGCTTGATGATGTGTTCAACAAGTAGAACGAGCATAGAACTCCATAAGTTGAACAAATATGAATCATTGGCATGACAGGGAAGAAGTTTCCATCTTCCTGAGCTAAACGATTAGAACATCCCGTTTCGAACTCAAATCCGACAGGAAACATTTCGTCTTTGCTCGGAGTGAGAGGAAGCTCAGCTGGATACTGATCGTGATTAAATTCCTGAGTCCATATTGGCAAATCTCCAGGTTGAGTAATCCGCAAGAAGTTTACATCAATCGTATTAGCTGAAGCCACGAGAAGCATATTCCATTGCATGATATGATGAAGATAAATCTTACTTGGTCGTGAGTCCGAAGAACTAAAGCAAACATCGTTGTAAGCGATGTATTGTGGAGGCCCAGCTTTTGGAGCGTTGATGATATGCAAAATTGGCCGTGATTCTGGTTGATGACTAAGGAAAGCCACAGCAAATTGAAACGTTGAGAGCCATTGAATAGCGACAGTATCGAATGTTCCGTTCACGATTCCCGGTGGACATTCAATCGTTTTTGCTGGTTTCAATTCAGGAGTGAACTGCATTAACTTTCCATTCGCGAATCCAACAACAATTTGTTTTCCTTTCGGAGACCAACAACAAGATTTCGCTTTCAAGTTTGGATCAATTGAGTGAAACTCCATTCCAGCGTCTTTGAGTGTGTAAGTATTCAATCCTCCGGTCTCAGTACAGACTGCGAGAACTGTGCTCATCACTGGATTCCAACAAAGTTGAGCAGCATCTGCATTGTCAGCTGACAATCGAAATTCACGGATTAATTGAATATTCTAAAAAAAAAGAAGTTTTGATAAGAATTTGTTGTGATGAGCGTGAAAATGAAATTACCGGCGTAAGGAAAGATCCAACAGAATAAAGTTGAATGTGAGGAGTTCCTTGAAGTTTAAGTGAAACTGCAAGAATTGAGCTATCGCAATTAGTGGCGATGTGTTGTGTAGGCGCGGGCAGAGGAATCTTTCGAATTGGAATGCTTTGATCTGGATTGCGTGGAGTTTCCAAATCCTTCAAACAAACAACAAGCAACTCAGGATTTGACGATCCAATGAAAACGATTCCATGACAGCTGGCGCTTGCGACTATGTTGCATTTCGCACCAAGCAGAGCGTTGTTAGATCCATCGAAGATTTGCGCTTTGCTTTGTAGTCGAAATGCAATTTCCTGGAAAAAAATGAATTTATAACCAACGCAAAGTAGAAATTGTGAATCTTACCAAATTTTCCTTGCCCACTGGGCCTTGAATTGCCATCTCTCAAGGCTCTAGATATTCGTAGATCAATTTAAGATTATTTTACGATAAATTGTTGTCTATTTCTCTTGATTTTCCAATTTATAGCTCGATTTTTTGTTGTCTTCAATTTGAACCTTAAAAAAGTAGAAGTCTAATTCGTTCAGTGAAGTTTTTTTTTCTCACAAGTTTCCCGCGCATTCAATGAATTTTCGTGATTAAACAAATTTTTGTATTCTGCTGCAATAAGATAGATTCAATAGTTTAATTTCAGTTCCTTCGAATCACTGCTAAGCAATCGTTGAAGATAGTCTCGTGGTTCCGATTGAAACTGTCAAAATGAGTGATTCGGCGAAGAAGAAGTTAATTCAGAAGAAATTGCCCTTTGCAAGTACTACAGAGCTCAAGAAGAACTCACCAGCAACTCCAACTGAGAAGACATCTCCAAACACAGTCAAGCCATCTCGTAAGCGCAAAACTTCCAATGATGGCCTCAATCGTAATTCAAAGAAGAGAGTGACTGAATCGAAGGAAAACATTGGAAATAGAGTTGAAGATGATTCCGACGAGGGATTGCTTGTTGAAGTCATTGAGGAAGTCGAAGAAGTACAGTCAATTAAAAAAGCTGCTGAAACAACACCGACAACTGTCCAGAGTGAAAGTAAGTTGCACATTAAGTTGCCGTCGCACTCTAAGTTGAAACGAAAAGTCAACATGGACTTGAAACCATCAAAGCCGATAGAGGAAGATGAAGACGATTCGGTCGTTTATCTTGATGAAGAAGAAATTCTTCCTGCCAAGAAAACCAAAAAGTCTGAGAGAAAGAAGAAGCCAACATCATCATCTAGAAGAAGTCGGCGCAAACAAGATTTGAATAAGACGAAGGAAGAGAACGAAGATCTTCTAAGAACAGACGAAGTTGTTGAGCTTAGCGACGATGAAAGTGAAGCTAAGCTCATTGAACAAGAGTCTGTCGATCCTGTCAAAACTCCTGAAAAGATTAAACAACCATCAGAAGAGCCAATCACATCGATTCCAACCAAAGCTACGTCGCCAGCCGCTGAAGATCCTGATTCAATTCATGATGAAATCATCGAGATGCTGAGCGATGACTCGGAAAGATCAGCGAACAAAGTTTCAAATCTTGAGAACGATCCAAATAAAACTCCGACCGCTAGCAAAATTGATATCAAAAATTTGACACCGAAACAATTAGCTCGTCGACAAGAATTTGAAGCTCGTCGTATCGAGAAGGAATTGATTCAAAAGAAAGAACGTGAAGCTAGAGAACAACAGCGGCTCAAGGAGAAGGAGCAGCGCGACGAAGCAAAACGCAAAGAGAAAGAGGAGAAAGAAGAACTTCGACGAAAAGAAAAGGAAGAACGTGATCGAAAGCGTCAAGTGAGTTATAACATAAATTTGATGTTTGATAAGATTGATCTCATGAAATATTTCTAGGCTGAACAAGATAAGAAAGACGAAGAGAAACGTGTCAAAGAAGAAGAGCGAAAGGTAAAAATTCTCATATCAATGAAAAACATTTTCAAAACCTTTTCGATTTTAGAGAATTGCTGACCAACGTGATGAAGAAAAGCGACAGAAAGAAGAAGAACGAAAGCGTCAAGTTGAGCTTCGCGAAGAGGAAAAGCGTAAACGAGAAGATGCTCTCAAGAAGAAAGAATTAGACGATGAAGTTCGCAAGAAGAAAGCCGCAGAAGCCTTTACCAAGTTCTTTGTTCCAAAACGAAAAACTGAAACTTCTCCAAGCGACCAAGAGGCGAAGAAAGAAAATGCTGAGGACAAAAAAGCTTCAGAGTCGAAACAATTTAACTTCATGGCTTTTCAAATTCGTGAGAGAATGTCACTTGCTCCACTCGTTCGAATGCAAATCAGTAACGAGCAGAAAGATCTCTTGGTCAGTAATTTAAATTCAGATAAGCCAGTGTCTCAGCTCTATTTGAAAGAACTGAAGAATGGAGATCACAAGCCAATCAAATACGAGAAACCTTGCATCACAGAAGGAAGCGATATTATGATCGTTGGTAAGTTGAAACCTTTGCTCTGTGAAATAATTGATCCTCTAATTTGGGTTTTTGTTTAGATGAACTTGAAGGTGCTGGTGAAGATATTCAAATCGACGAAAGCAAACTGAAGACGAAGCATCGCTCAAAATATTTACTTTTTACTGAAAATCGTCGACCAGCTTTTCATGGAACATGGAGAAGAAAATCATCTTGCATCACAGCTCGTCGTCCATTGGCACATGATTCGGTAAGTTTCCTCAAAAACTTTTCTTTCATTTAACTAATTTTAATATTTTTCAAGAAATTCTTCGATTATGAAGTTGATTCCGACGATGAATGGGAAGAAGAAGAGCCCGGAGAGTCGCTTCATGGGAGTGACAGCGAAAAAGAAAAGGACAAGGATGGCGAAGAAGACGATTACGACATTGACAACGATTTTATGGTTCCGCATGGTCATTTGAGCGACGAAGAACTTCAACAAAACGACGATGACGAACTCATTGAGGACAATCATCCGGAAGCTCAAAAAGCTAAACTCAAAATTCTTCAGCAAGAATTTGCTGCCGAGATGAAAAAGAAAACTGAGAAAATCAAGCCTCGTTTGATTGGATGCATTTGGATGAACGGAGACGAAGATGAAGAGGGCTGTTCAAAGATCGGCGACTCACAGAAGAAATATCACTGCTCCGATATCATTTGGCGGATTCTGAAAGCTCGCGAAATGATGACATCTGAAGATGGAGTGAAGCTACAAGAAAATCTTGAGCCAGAGATTCCAGAAGTGGAAGAAGAACTCGAGAAAACTCCAGCTCCAAAGCAACCAATAGTCCGCGCAAAGCTCGACGACGAACACGTGAAAGACTTGATTAAGCTTATTCACGGAAACACAAACGGGAGAAAATATCTCATTCGAGAGTTTAAGGCTTATCGTCTTAAGAACTTCCATCAAGATCCAGATTTTCAAGAGTTTTCTGTTAAAAGTGTCGACGAGAAAATCCAGGAAATTTCCGCTTACAAGACTTGTGCCGAGGAGGGTCCAATGTTCAACAAGAAGTGCTGGCTGGTCAAACAAGAAATGATCCAACAATACTATGGCGACGAGAAATTGCCGTTGCCCAATGAATGGAACTACATTCTTCAGAAAGAAGTCAAAGAGAGAAAGCCACGACCGTTATTTACGGCAGCTGAACTTGCCAAAAAGGAAGAAGCTCCTGTTGAAGAAACTAAACAAGAAATCGCTAAACCAATAGAAGTTGAAGCTCCAACACCATCTCCAAAACCGATAGCTGTTAAAAAACGTGTTCAACTGCTAATAAGCGGTCCACGTGGTCAAGAAATTTCGCAGACAAAGAAGAATAATATGATCAGCCAGTACTTGAAGAATGATCAAAATGAATCTGGCAGCAAAGAGAAAGTCACCTCGGAGAACAATGTCGTCGTCATTGATTGATTTTAAGCTGCCAAGAGTTGTTAAGTTATCAAGAATAAACTCGGCGTTTATATTCACGTTAGAAATGTTTAAGAACGTTAGAACAGATCGATTCTAGAAGATAGTTTACTTATTTAATTAAAAAAAATCTGGGATTGAAATAAAACTTTTTAATCAAAGTTAATCTTTTCCTGGTCACCCTGTCGCATCCAAAAATTCGTCGTTTCCGAGACCGGGATCATTAACATAAATCACAAATTGCTGATGATGACTTTTCGGTATTCCGAGTCCAGAGGTGACTGACACATCGCAAAATGTTTTCCATTATCTTTCAGACCCCATCAGATCAACCAGAAGTTTGATGTGTGAGTGTAGATTCAACAATTGTTGAATTATACCATCGAGATTCTACGCGATTCGTTGTGTTTCGGTGATTTTCGATTGAGTGATCGCAAAGTTCTTTCTCAGGTGTGTGGAAAATTGAAAACTTGGTCAGTCGTGCTTGGAAATTTGTCGCTGACGGTTAGGAATTTTAAATCGCGCGAGAGTTTTGAAAGGAAAGCAAAGTGAAGGATTAAAGATATTTCAGGATTATTGTGATTAGTAAAAGGTTTGTGTTCTTTCGAAATTAAATGAAAAAAAAACGCGAGAAAAGATTAATTTAAATAATTTTCACTTTTTTACGAAATCAAATGTAAATCGCTCATTTAAAAATGCATAAATTTTCCGCGTGATAAATCTGAAATATGCAAACGAAGTTGCGAAGCATTCAGGTTGATTTCACAACGTTTTAGATCCAAAAGAATTCTGATTAATTCAAACATCGCGCGACAATGCAATCTGAGATCAACGATCGCGGTCTCATTTCATCAAAAAAGTTTTTCAATTAAACTTTTCGCATAAATTAAACGAATCGAAGTCTCACCTAAACGCTCATTCGTGGAAAATTGTCCTTGATCCAAATATTTCCAATCGCTTTTCATTGAAAAGAACGCGATCGATTGTTGTTCATCTGAAAAATGTTACAACTCAATCACAATGGACATTAAGCGTGAAGACGATTCAGCCCATGTCGCTTGCCAAATTATTTTGTGTCGAACCGCGAGGCAAATTATATCAATTATCCTAACGGCGATGACCGGTCGATGAGTTTACTGCCAAGCCGGCCCATTTAATATTTAACTTGTGTCTGCACAGCGGCGTTGAATCGTAGAGCGATACATTCATGGATGACTTCTCCTCTCTTTCATGACAAATTTATTTGAGGCCGGAAACTGCAGAATTTTACGGCCGTGTAACTCTTAAGCATTTCGAATTGGTGCTCTCGTTCGTTCTCATCCCACAAACACTATCGTAAACGCGTTGAATAGACACAGGCGAGTTTGAAAAAAGTTTAATTGACTCGTACTTAGTTTGATGGAATTTGACATCTTTACGCAATCACTGGAATGATTGTGATTATTTCGAGTTTAAATCGGGTGACAAGTCGATTGTGGGATCGTCATTGATTGACTTTGACTCAAATATTCTCGTGGACTTTGAAAGATTGCAGAAATATTAACGAATTTTTCTTTTAGATCTTTCACGATGAAAAGCATTTTGGTTCTGCTTCTCTTCGTCGCTGCATCGAGTCAGTACTCAATTCCTGATGGTCCAATCATTGATGGTTACGGAGTCGATTACCCAGAGCATCAACTCGATCCTGAAGAGGCTGATTTTGAACGACATCAAGTGAACCGATTGCCTTTCGAAGAAGTGCCGAGATCACGAAGATCAGTAAAATACGAAGTTTTGGAGTCACCTGGACTCCACTCGCACTTTCAAGTCGTTCAAGATGAAGAAGTTTTGAGAGCAAATCCACATCGACGAAGAAATCGACGATCCACTGAGAGAAGAAGTGAATTGCACAGCGACGAAATTGAAGACGAGACAGACACGAGACGAATGCATAGCGAGGACATTTCCGTTGAAAATGTTCCGCAGGCTGAGAAACAAACAATGAATCCCGCTTATTACCGAGCTGATGACAGTCGCTTGATGGATAAATGGGTCAAAGCACCTTACGGCGAATTTCAATCGCGATCGCAAAAAGAAGAAGAAGACACTCAATCCGAAGCTTCGAGTAATGTTGGAATCAAAGCTCGCACACCTCGAGTGAACTTTATCACGCAACAAGGACAAGGTGGAACTGCAAACAAAGACGAACCAGAGGGACCTGAAGCAAGAGAACGTGAAAGAGAGCGGGAGAGAGAAAGGGAACGCGAGAGAGATCGTGATCGTGACAGGGATCAACAGAATGGAAACAAACCAACTGACGAAGTATACAGAAAGCCAACTAACGACAGATATTATCCTCCAGCTTACAACAGCAAGCCCTACGATCCTTACAATAGCAAACCCTACGATCCTTACAACAACAAACCCTACGATCCTTATGCACCGAATTATGTTGCCCCTTACGATCAATACGCTCCTTCTCCTTATTACGGACGAGATCCAATGTACAGAGAACCTCTGCCTGCTCCTGCTTACTATCCTTACAGAGATCGTGAACTTTCGTACAATGATCGACCACCAGCGGGAATGAGTCGAATGACTCCACCAATGGGACCATCTTCAAGCTTCTATTACCGACATCAGTACAATGACTACGACGATTACGTTCCACGATCGATTCCCAACTATTATTATTCAGACAAACGATTTGAAGTCCCAGGAATGCCTTTGGAGCCGAGAAATCCTTACGAACAAAATCTTAATCGACCTTATTTGTACACGAACGAAGTGAACAGCAATCGACCCGGACGAATTATTTACTACGCGAACCTTCCAGAAATTGTGAGAACTCCAGGCGCTTACCCAGCGCCAACTTCTCGTTATGCTGATCCATATTTCAATCATTATGACGACCATCGAATTGTTCGAACAGCAAATGTTGCCGCTTATCGCGATCCTGAGCCATCAACAACTACGATGAGAATCTCAAGTGCTCCTGTTCGTGCTGACACAGCCAGGGATCGCGCTTACTTCGGCTAAGATAAAATTTCGCTAATTATCTAAAACTTAGAGACGCTAATTCGCATTTAAATGTAAAATGAAACCAAACCAATTTTTTACAAATAAACACTTTAATCTGGAGAAAAATCTTTGATGCAATTAAAGTTGTCCCAAGGCTAAATATTTTCTCTTTTCTGACCGGATGTTTTGATTGACAGTCGCTGAGGGAGAAGTGACATCGAAAGCGTGTCCATTTTCACACTCGACCGCATCTTCTGTTTGTCTATTTTCCGATAAAAATGTCAATGATTCTTCATCTCTTCGAAATTACTTTTCCAAGGTTTTCCAAAAACCAAAAAGGAGAGATTGCTTAAAGAGCTGGAAAATCTGTTGATTGAGGTTTAATTTCTCGTGAAAACTCGGAGAAGTCACATGGGAATTGAGCAAAGGCTGAGTAGAAAGTGAAAGTAATAAATTAAAGTCAAATAAGCAGGTCAATCGTTTTCCCTTTCATCTCGACGAATAAACAAAAATCCTTCAATCCTTTCGCCTCTTTCAAGTTGCCCTCTCTCTCAATTTGACATCCCAAAAAGTTTTAAAAATTTACATGCCCGAGTTACGAAAATCCTTTAAACATTTCTCGTCGTCGTCGAGTGATTGATTGCTTTTTAAATTGAAAAAGAGATTTTTCTCTCCGACGATGTAAATTGGGACGCTCCGAGCCTTGACATGATACACGAGACACACTTTATGTGACGAATTACACGATAATTTTACATCTCTCTTCAAATATTCATGATGTAATTGTCTCAGAGATAAATGAATGGGAAAGAATGTTTCGTTTATTTTGTGAATAATTAATTTCGAAGCTCGATGAGAAATTGGTTTGAGAAAGGGTGTGGAAAACGACGAAGTTTCGAGTCGGTTGACAAGATAAAGCGATTTCTCCACCCATCAACACATCATCAAAATCAACAAAGCTGTTGATACGCGCTGTGTGAGGCGTGAAAACGCTAAAGCAAGCAACAAGGGAAGGTTCGAAGGGTCGCCAACGAAAGTTTATAAATCCATTTATCAAAGTTAAATAACAGAAGAGATCTTATCGTAGTTTAGCGCCTCGCGTTTGTTAATAAAATGGGCTCGCTACTCTTTCAGTTCACAATTTATTAGTTAACGATGTGTTTGCCTTATCTTTCATTAGTTTCCGTATCGCGACCGTTGAACAATGTCGTTAGTTCCTCATCGGAAAATTAATCTCAATTTGTGAGAGTTTTCTTTTATTCACTTGAATATTAACATTCCACAAAAACACTCCTTGACGTTCCTAATAGAATAAACCACAATCCAGAGTGTGCAAAAAAATTCGCATTGAAGAGACATTGAGACAGAATAATCCGCTTCATGCTCGCAACAATAAAATCCCCTTCTGACATGACAGGGAAATTGCGAAGCATATTTTAATTTTTAAGATGATGTTCTTGCCTCCTATTTTTAAATAAAAGTGAACGAGATGAGCTGGGAAGGGACAGGCAAGTCAAGTCATACCAGGAAGTAAAAATTTGCGAACAAATTTCGCAACCCTCGCGAATTATTTGTGCGAGGGCTGGATATCAGATGTTTATTCGTCTTGAGAAGTCATAAATGTAAAGCGCGTCTTATGATGTGTCTCAAGCCAGTAAAAATGGCATAATCAAATAAAATTTTACTCACTCTCGAGCTAATAAATTTCGCCTTTGCGCGCGGAAAAAATCTTCGTCGAGAGATAATTTCTGCTCCCTTCGCCGTTATCGCATTACATTTGTTTGTTGATGACTGTTGAACGTTTTGTTCATTGTTGACTTAAAATATTAAAATTTAATCATCCGTCGTGGCGCGACTCGGGAGTTGAGGACGGAAATCTGCCGAGAAATATTTTTCAATTGAACCGAGTCGGATGGAAAGGAATGTTTCCTCATCTCTCCCTCTGAATTATGTTTGTTGTTCTTCGTTGACGTGCGTTTTAAGTATTTTTTGATTGAATTTTTGATGGCGGATTGTGATGCTTAATTTATCTTTCGGAAGGAAAAGCAAAAGTTTCAAACTCTTCTTCATGTTCGTTGGTTTTAAAATATTTTTTTCTTCTGAATAAAAAAAAGTTTTCTTTTCGAAGAATGAAGATGAGTTTTAAATATTTTAATTAAATAAAAAGATTTAGAGTTAAAAATCAATGATGTAACAAAGGAATTGATTTTTCCAATGAAAACAAATTGATTTAGTCAAATTAGTTCTCTCAAAGTTTGAAAATATTTTTCATCAAAGTCACGAGAATAAAAATCAAAGAAAGTTAGTTTAGTAAAGATTAAAGTAATTGCCCTTTAGCATGCTCACATCAAATGAATCAACTTCTTCTTCTTGTCTCTCTCTCTCTCTCTTCGTCGAATCTGAAACATTAATTCCTTATGCAAACTTTCGCTTGCTGAAGAAGCAAACGACGGAATTGCTCCTTTGAAGTTCTTCGAAAGATTTTTTTAATTATTTTCCTCTGCCCCGCTCTTCGAATCTAAATTTATTTTTATTGTTTTGTATGTCGGGGGCGTCCCGCAAACGGCAAACCCAGAAAAAGGAAAATTTATTCAAGTGGAAATGTTCAGAACTTTTTGACAGATTTAAATTATTAATGTGGCCTTTTTCACTCTCGACTTCACATGGCAAAGCGAATCTCTGAAACCATGCATCGGTTTCTCTCCCTGTGCTGCTATAAAAATAAATTTGACTTTTGTGATTCATCAGGACGGTTAGCAAACACATCCCAGGTTAGCACACCGCTGAAACCGAGAAAAGTAATAAATTTAATTCATGGAAGAGGACGGAGTGAGAAAAATCCTTTTCTGTCCTTTCCTGAAAAAGTGCCAAGAGGCCTGAGAAGAAATGTTAAAATAATTGGCAAAAAATTGAAAATGTCAAGGAACGTGATCAGTGTGCGAAAAGCAGCCGCTCAGCCTCTTAATGTTCCTTGATATTGGGACGATAAATTTTATGAGCCGAACGGTTGCCACATCTTATCAGCAATCTTGAAAAGGTGCTCCTCAGCTAATGGAATCACATTTCTTTCTTCTCTGATGTGAAATTGATTTCAAACCTCGAATGGCATCTGGTTTCGCGCTTTCTCGAGCTCCTCCGAAACTTTACGAGTCGCTAAAATTTCAATTTTGAGAAGTGAGCACACGTCGAGGTGAAGGGAAAGCATTTCCTTTATCACTTTTATAATGTCATGTTCATCTGAAATCTATGACAATTGCTTTGACATTATTTCGCCTTTTATTTCTTGTGCCGTCTGAGACGAAAAGAAAAGCGATCTACATGATTCGCAACGCCAATAAAAATTTAGTTTTATTGCGAAAACGCTTACGGTTATTGCCATTCTGACTTCATAGCTTTTCCGAGAAAGGACATTTCATGAATTTTTCATCGTCTGTAATGTCAAGGTTATTTATTTGTCTTTAGCGAGCAGTTATGACAGTTTTGCGATTAATATTTTATTGAAAATTCGTTTGGATGGGACGAGTAGCTTCAAATAAAACTCAGTAGCCTTTCTCTCCCTCGATCTCTTCTTTCATCTAGACAAGGGCAAACCCTAACAAAACAATTGAAAATCTTGTTCAGGGTGAAAGCAGCTGAGTTTTCCCTAAACATTTTATGACATGGAAAATATTTGCATAAAGATTTTCTTTGCGGCAAGATTGTTTTTCTTTATTCTTTTTAAATCCTCGATAATTTTCTTGTAAATAACAGATAATCCAACGAAAATTCTTGAACACACAATTTAGTTTGAGGGTCAAGGAAAATCTTATTTTCTTCTTGATTCCTTTGACATTTATTGGAAAACTTTTCTGATGAATTTTCTTGCAATTAACTAACTGCGAACCCTCGAAAACTAACAGACAAAGTCTTAAGATGTGGACAAAAGTCTTAAATGAATTGATTGCTGCAGTGAAGAGATAAAAACAGAAGGAAATTCCTTCTCGTTTCATGAGACACGTAATTATTTGAGCTTTGTTCTTTCTGTCTTGCGCTTAATCTTGTGGGACTGAAACCATCAGGACAATCACTCCGAAGGAAAACTATAAATTAGGAAATTTGCTTGATGAACTTTTCCTTTTCGTTTCATGCCGAAACGAACGATGCTGTTTAATGGTCCATTCTTCATTAGCCGTGTTGGGCACTCAATGTCGATGAACAACATAAAAATAACGACACGAATTATTGCAATAGAAAAATCGATAAAAACAGAAGGAAATTCTAAGTCGCAGAATTTTGACTCTCTTTCGACTGTGTTCAATTGACGAGACTGTTGTCATTAAAGTTCAATGTAAATTTCAATAGAAAATTCATCTGAAAGAAGTTTATTTAGAAATTCATCTGAAATAACAATGTGTTTTTTAGAAATAGAACAAAATTTAAATTTTCCGAAAAATTTTATTATTAAAAAACTTTAAATTTTGCTTAATTTTAAATTATGAAGCTGAAAAAAAAAATCTTTATTATTACTCTTAATTTTTACATTAAATTTTACATTGAAATATTATAAAAAAAAATTATTTCCTTCCTCGTCTCCTTCCTGTCCATGTGTCTTCCCTCTCGTCCTTCACCTAAAATATAAAAAACAAAATTAAATTGTGGAAAATAATTTTTTTAACTTGTTTTCCAATTTTTTCTACTTTGCAAAAGATTCTACTTCAGTTGTAGAAATTTTGGAACGCTGTCGTATAAATCTTTTGCAAAGTAAAAAAGTTGGATAACAAATTAAAAAACTTATTTGAAACAGAATCCGAAGCAGAGTTGCCACCATTTTGGTTCCTTCTCGGGCAATGCCTCGACCCACCGGCGAGTTCTCGCCAGTGGATCTTCTTGGTATTGCTCTGCCCGAGAAGGAAGCAGAAGCGTTGGAACGTATCTCTCGGGCAATGCCTCGACCCATCGGCGGGTTCTTGCCAGTGGGTCCTCCTTTGCCCGAGAGATACGTCTCAACGCCTGTTTCAGATTCTGTTTGATACTTAGCTGTGGGTTCTCTTCGCATCCCTCTGCAAAAGAGAACCCATTCTTCGCATACTCGAACCATCTTGCTTCCGTTTCTTCCCGTTCTTCATCCCATTCCTGTCCATATTCCTCTTCGCTGTCCTCTTCGCTGTCCTCTTCTTCCCAAACAAAATTCAACCACTTTTTCGCCATTTTCCTAGTTTTTCCTGAAAAAAAAATCGAAAAAAAGAAAGAAAATTAATATTTGGTTAATTCTGGTTATTTTATGCATTCATAACTGTACTCGAATCAGTACTTGAGTTATGAACACGAAAAACACAAAAAAAAATTTTAACACGCTTGTTTTACCGCGAAATTTTAATTTTTTAACTTACGTTTTGATT